>QRFJ01000375.1:801777-1074595 GCA_006176705.1 Cocos nucifera
AATTGCGTCTCATATATTTCTCAATATAATCCTAGCCTCAAAAACATTAATAGTCTTATGGTTACACAACAAACTATAATATTTTAATTAAGTACAATCCTTCATTTTTATAGAGTCAAAATCGAATATAATTGCCTTTGTGGTTACACAACAAAGTATTATATCCAAAAATATCGTAAACATCTTAATGCACCAGAACAATATTATCTCAGTCCTCATAATAGGTCTTGTGGTTATACAACAAACCTAATATGGTTCGTGACATAATAATTCCCTAGCATGAAGGAAGGCCATAATATAGTGAATATAATACTAAGCACCCTAATCAAGAATTAAATTAATCTAATCGGCTAGGTAAGTGGGAGAGAGGTGGGGGTCCCCCTGTTGCTTTCCTTAGACACCAATAAATTGGCCAAGTCGGACAATGGAACCAATTAAAAACCATGTTATCTTTACCAATCATGAACCACTTTTCTAGACATCGATTGATCAATTATACATCAAGACTGGTGTCACGTACGAAGGGATCTCAGAGCAAATCTCAACAACATGCGGCTCGGTCAGCTCTTCAAAGAAGAGAACCGATCAACCTCTCTAGAGTGGGAACCTAGTCTCTATGACTTAGGCCATGCCCAACAATAATAGAACACAGTAGAATGCGACACAAGGAAACACCATGAAGAAGAAGAAGAAATAAGGGGAAGAGAATTTTTATTAAATAACCACTCGCTGGTTTACAATAGAAGCTCTCTCGGTCTCTCGATCTCTCATAGATACAAGAGGATCTTTAGATGATCTCTTTCTTTCCCTCTCTATCTTGATCTCTAATCTCACCCTTGAGTGTCCTTTTATATAGGAATAACCTCAAGTTAAAAGTCCCTCATGACTCAACTCTCTAAGTATAAGATAAGGATTAACTCAGAATCCCCATTCTCGTAGGACTCTGCATAGTCAAATAAAACTACCAAAATCATGATCCAAATGAACTCAGATTGCAACGAAACTTGATCCGTTGGATTCAAAATGAAAAATCCTTTAATGCCTTACTCACTTGAACTAACTTCTGTGGAGTTCCTAGAATGTCGCACAAAGTTGCATGGGTTACATTCTATTATGCCTCATTGCACAAGCTTCTTTGCTGACCAATGTACATCATGAGACATATGCCCCCGGCCCCATTCTCTTGAGTACTCCTTGTAGATCTTGTACACATTTTTCTAGGTAATTCTAGGGCTCAGATTTGGTATCCAAGTTGCCCAAATCTCAAGAGAGTGTAGTCAGACCTCGAACCCATCCAGCAACCCGATCTGGTTTGTACCTTGACCCATGTTCGGTCCAGCCCCGATTCAAGGAGCCGTGACACCCTCCCCCACCTAAGCCAAAGTCACCCCCAACGAGGCTAGATGGTACTTGTTGATGATGTCTTCAAACTACTATAGTTCGTCACCATACTCCCAACTTGCTTCTGAGTCTGCTAGTCCTCTCCATCGGACTAAGAACTACACTCGACTGCTCTTCTTCCTATCCGCATTGATTTTAGAAATCTTCTTGGTGTAATGAACTCTTATGGCCACTGGAGCTCTCCCACTTTGAGCCTGAGAAGGGTCGATTGTGTCTTCTTTGAATGGCTTTAACAGAGACACGTGGAACACCAGATGCACTTTCAGCTTGGAAGGTAGTGACAATCGGTACATAGTCTCTCTAATTTGATGGGTGATGATGAAGGGGCCTTCGTACCTCCTCATGAGTGCTTTGTGGTAGCCTGACTTCAATCTCATGTGATGGTAGAGTTTCGTCAATACCTGATCACCAATCTGAAACTCAGCTGCATGCTGCTTTACGTCAGCCCACTTCTTCATCCATTTGGTCGCCTTCAACAAGTAGATCTGAACCAAATTTGTATCATCCTTCAGATCCCTCATGAATCTATAGGCAGTTGGGCTACGTCCCACGTAGTCCACTACGATACTCCCTGGAGTGTCTAGTTGCTGCCTTGTTATCACCTCAAATGGTAATTTACCAGTTGACTCCGATCACTGCAAGTTGTAACTGAATTGGGCTTGGTCCAAAAGTCGCACCCAATCTCGTTGGTTGGCATTCACATAGTGCCTTAAATACATCTCCATTAACACATTTGTTCATTCTATTTGGCCATCAGTCTGAGGATGGAAAGCCGCAGACATCTTTAGCTCTATTTCGAGTATCCGAAATAACTCAGATCAGAACTTTTCGTGATGCAAGCATCGCGATCAGAAATAATGCTCCGCAATATCTCCTAATATTTCACCACATATATGAAGAACAATCATGCCGTGTCCTCTGCATGGCAAGTAGTAGGTGTTGGAATGAAGACTCCATACTTCGAGAAGCGATCCACCACTACCATGACGGAGCTATATCCTTCCACTGGAGGTAACCTGATGATGAAGTCCATGGAGACGCTCTCCCATGGATGCTCTCATGTATGCAATGGCTCCAACAACCCCATGAGCTGCTGATGTTCAACCTTGTCTTGTTGGCATACTAAACAAGTGCGAACATACCCTCTCGATGTCATCTCGTATATTTGGCCATAATAGCTTTGTTCTATGAGAGCTTGGGTCCGATGCACCCCCTGATGTCCTGTCCACATAGAATCATGTTGCTCTTTTGCAGCACCTCGCACCTCAGCCCTCTGCCTGAAGGCACATAGACACGCTGTCCTAGTGTCAAAATCAGCCCACCTTTGGTCCAAAAATGGCGCACCTTGCCGTCCTTGATGAGTTCACCCATGGATGTGGCCCATGGATCCTTCTCCATCTCGGTCTTGACCCTCTCCATTAAGTCACTTGCTGATCCGAAAGTGGAAGAACCACAGCCAACTATGCCTTTCTACTTAAGGTGTCAGGAACCGAATTGGTTCGACCTGGCTTATACTCGATGTGAAATCGAATTCAACGAGAAACTACTGCCATCTCGCTTGTTTTGGGGTGAGCATTGGCTGAGTTAGGAAGTAGCTTGTGGCCACGTTGTTCGTGCGCACCACAAACTTGGATCCAAGGAGGTAATGGCACCTGGTTCTAAGGCAATGCACAACCATTGTCATCTCCTTCTCATGAACCGTATATCTGTGCTTGGTGTCATTCAACTTCCGACTCTCGTAGGCCACTGGGTGTCTTTCCTGCATGAGCACCCATCCAATGGCAAAATCTGATGCATTGATATGAACTTTGAAAGAAACCGAGAAGTCCAATAGCATGAGGACCATCTCCTCTATGACCACCCGCTTGAGATGATCGAATGCCTCCTGACATTTATTTGACCACTGCCATGGTCGATCCTTCAACAAATCCATCAATGGGGTGCATAACTTCGAATATCCCATGATGAACCTCCTATAATAATTTGCCATACCAAAAAAAGAGCGTAAGTGTGTAACACATATAGGTACCTCCCACTCAGCTATGGCTAAAATCTTGGATGGATCTATCATGAGCTTTCCATCCCCAATGACATGCTTGAGGAATGACACCCTCCATTGTGCAAACACGTACTTCTCCTTCCTCACAAAGAGCTGGTGTTACCGTAGGGTGGAGAAGACTTGCCTCAAGTATGCCACATGCTTGTCCAATGTTCGACTGTAGACAATAATATCATCCAAGTATACTACCATAAATTTATCGATAAAGTCATGGAGTACACGTTGCATCAAAGCACAGAAGGTTGTTGGAGCATTGGTGAGGCCGAAAGGCATGACAAGGTACTCGAAGCTTCCATACCTTGTCACACATGCAGTCTTCTCGATGTCCTTCTCTGCCACATGAACTTAATAGTACCCACTATGAACATCCAACTTGGAAAACCACCATGCCTTATCAAGTTGATCGAATAAATCATCAATCCATGGAATGGGGTACTTGTTCTTCACCGTGAGTTTGTTGAGGGCACTATAGTTGATGCAGAATCTCAATGAATCATCATGCTTCTTTTAAAAAAGTACCGATGCTCCATATGAACTCTTCGAAGGTCGGATGAACCCATTGTCCACCAATTCTGTTAGCTATCTCATCAGCTCCTGGAGTTCAGGTGGGGCCATCCTATATGGTGTTTGAGCTGGTGGATGTGCTCCCTGCACCAAATCAATCCGGTGATCGATTTCTCTTCTTAGCGGCAATCGCTTGGATAACTCGGAGGGCATCACATCTTCGATTTTAGTGAGCACACCCTCGATGGGTTCTGGGATCTCTTCTCCCTCCAACCAAACTTCCTCTTGAATGGACACAATGTATGTTGGAAGTCCCCTTCTCAGCCCCTTAGCAAGCTGCATTGCCGATAGGGCTCGCTGCGGAGTCCCTCTAACTTGCTTCTATTGAACCATGCAAGGTCCGCTCGAATTCAAAACCACCACCACATCTGAATCCGCCTTTACCATGGCATGTAGCTCAGTTAGCAAGGACATACCGATGACCACCTCGTAGTCATCAATAGGGGTGACCACCGCTGTCATCGGTCCGATCCATGTACCAAATTGGATCTCAACATCCTTGGCTATTATGCTTGTAGCTACCTCTATGGAGTTGACCGCCTTGAACGTGTGCTCATCACGTTCAATATTCAGGTTGAGCTTCTTCGCCGTTGCTAAGTCCACGAAGAAGTCAGTAGCACCCGTATCAATGAGTGCCTGAAAGGTGTGACCATTGATATTGATAGATATGTAGAGTAGGCCTCGTGGCCCTTTGGCCTTCAGGGCATTGAGATTGAGTGAACCCATCCTTTGGTCGGTCTCTTGCTGCTCCTCCACTGTCATAGATGCAATCTTGCTCCTTAATGGACAATCCTTCATCTTATGCAATTCATTGCAAATATAGCATGAGATAGTGCTGGTACCTTGCACCACCCCTTTGCTGAACTCTTGCACATACTCATGCACATCACCTTTTTGTGTGAGTCATCGTAGTCATGCTCGAGCATCTTCTTTAGCAAACTTGGGAAAGAATTGCTTTTAAAGTTCTGTTTGGAACTATGCCCAAGTGGTGATTGGAACAGCCCCGTGCTTCACATCATCAGCCCGACGTCGCCACCAAAGCATCGCCACATCCCTCAAGAACATGGCCGCAGCGCTCACCTTCATGGCTTCACCTCTTACATCGATAATCTGTAGGTATTGTTCCACAATGAAAAGGAAGTTATCTACCTCCTTGTGGACCACTGCCCGTAGAACTCCTACGGCTTGGGAACATCAAGCTTGTGCAGAGGATGCATAGCCTCACTTGTGACCTCCATTGTTGAGGTAGAAGAGGACATGCCCATGGTAGTTTTTTCCATTGAAAGGTCAACCACCTATATTTGGAGAGCCTTCACCGTGGTCCCCAACTTCTTATTGCACTGCAACACTTCCTCATAGCGCTACTCCATATCAAAGAAAATTTGATTCAGCTGAGCAGCGATCTCACCTCGAAAGGTTGCATCCTTACCCTCGAGGTCCTCCACTCGCCCTTCAACCTCAGCTATTTGGGCCTCGCACTTCCGTAGTGGATTGTCGGTGGATACAATTGAAGATGCAATCCATAGCCCTTGCAAGGAATCATCAACTAGATGCGCTCCACCCAATGTCGTGCCTCCTTCTGAGGCAGGATTGGGATCCAAGGTCAAGGATGATGAATCCCCCATTCCCACCATGGATGCTGATGTAGAGGTCATCTTCTTCATTTTCGATATTGCTCTGATACCAACTATCAGTATGAAGGGATCTCAGAGCAAATTCCAACAACGTGCGGCTCGGTCAGCTCTTCATAGGGCCGAAGAGAACCAATCAGCCTCCCTAGCATGGGAACCTAGTCTCTATGACTTAGGCCATGCCCAACAATAATAGAATATAGTGGAATGCGACACGAGGAAATACCATGAAGAAGAAGAAGAAATAAGGAAAAGAGAACTTTTATTAAATAACTACTCGCTGGTTTATAATAGAAGTTCTCCCAGTCTCTCCATCTCTCATAGATACAAGAGGATCCTTAGATGATCTCTTTCTTTCCTCCACTCTCTTGATCTATAACCGTACCTTTGAGTGTCCTTTTATGTAGGAACAACCTCAGATTACAAGTCCCTCACGAACTCAACTCTCTAAGTACAACATAAGGATAAACTCAGAATCCCCATTCCCGTAGGATTCTGCATAGTCAGATAAAACTGCTAAGTTCATGATCCCAACGAACTCAGATTGCAACGAAACTTAATCCGTTAGATTCAAAATGAAAAATCCTTTAATCTAACACCTTAGGCACTTCGAACTGACTTCTGTGGGGTTTCCAGAATATCGCACAAAGTTGCATAGGTAAACTGCATTTTGTTACATCTCATTGCACTAGTTTCTTTGCTGACCAATGTACATCTCGAGACATGTGCCCCCAGCCCCATTCTCTTGAGTACTCCTTGTAGATCTTATACACATTTTCCTAGATAATTCTAGGGCTCAGATGTGGTCTCCAAGTTGCCCAAATCTTAAGAGAGTGTAGTCAGACCTCGAACCCATCTAGCAACCCGATCTGGTTTGCACCTTGACCCATGTCTGGTCTAGCCCTGATTTGAGGAGCCAAGATAATCGGACCCAAGCTCTTATAGAACATAGCTACTATTGGCCAAATATGCGAGATGACATCGGAGGGTATGTTCGCACTTGTTTAGTATGCCAACAAGACAAGATTGAATATCAGCAGCCCATGGGATTGTTGGAGCCATTGCCTACACCAGAGCATCCATGGGAGAGCGTCTCCATGGACTTCATCATTGGGTTACCTCTAGTGGAAGGATATAGCTCCATCATGGTAGTGGTGGATCGCTTCTCGAAGTATGGAGTCTTCATTCCACCAGCACCTACTACTTGCCATGCGAAGGACGTGGTGTGGTTGTTCTTCATATATGTGGTGAAATATTAGAGGATACCGCATAGCATTATTTTTGATCGTGATGCTCGCTTCACAGAAAGATTCTAGACTAAGTTATTTCGGATACTCAGAATAGAGCTGAAGATGTCCACGGCTTTCCACCCTCGGACTAATGACTAAATAGAATGAACAAATGCATTCTTGGAGATGTATTTGAGGCACAATGTGAATGCCAACCAACGGGATTGGGTGCGACTATTGGACCAAGCCTAATTTAGTAACAACTTAGAGCGATCGGATTTGATCGGTAAATCACCATTTGTGATGATAATAGGACAGCAGCCAGACGCTACAGAGAGTATCATAGTGGACTACGTGGGATGTAGCCCAACCACCTACAGGTTCGTGAGGGATCTAAAGGAGAATACAGATTTGGTTCAGATCTCCTTATTGAAGCCGACCAAATGGATGAAGAAGTGGGCTGACATAAAGTGGCATGCAGCTGAGTTTCAGATTGGTGATCAGGTATTGGTGAAACTCTACCATCACATGAGATTGAATTCGGGCTACCATAAAGCACTCATGAGGAGGTATGAAGGCTCCTTCATCATCACCCATCAAATTGGAGAGACTGCATTCCGATTGTCGCTGCCTTCCAAGCAGAAAGTGCATCCGGTGTTCCACGTGTCTCTATTGAAGCCATTCAAAGAAGACACAACCGACCCTTCTCGGGCTCAAAGCGGGAGAGCTCTAGTGGCCGTAAGAGTTCATTACACCAAGAAGGTTTCTGAAATCAAGACAGATAGGAAGAAGGGCAATCGGGTGTAGTACATAGTCCGATGGAGAGGACTAGCAGACTTAGAAGCGAGTTGGGAGTATGGTGACAAACTATAGCAGTTTGAAGACATCATCAACAAGTACCACCTAGCCTTGTCTGGGATGACTTTGGCTTAGTTGGGGGAGGGTGTCACGGCTCCTCGAATCGGGGTTGGACCGGACATGGGTCAAGGTGCAAACTAGATCGAATCACTGGATGGGTTCGAGGTCTAACTACCTCTCTTGAGATTTGGGCACCTTGAAGACCAAATCTAAGCCCTAGAATTATCTAGGAAAATGTGTTCAAGATCTACAAGGAGTACTCAAGAGAATTGGGTTGGGGGCATATGTCTCGAGATGTACATTGGTCAGCAAAGAAGCTAGTGTAATGAGGCGTAACAAAATGCAGTTTACCCATGCAACTTTGTGCGACATTTTGGGAACCCCACAGAAGTTGGTTCAAAGTGGGTAAGGCATTATCTTAAAGAATTTTTTGTTCCAAATCCAACAGATCAAGTTTCATTACAATCCGAGTTCGTTTGGATCACGAACATGGTAGTTTTATCTGATTGCACAGAGTCCTATGAGAATGGAGATTCTGAGTTTATCTTTATCTTGTACTTAGAGAGTTAAGTTCATAAGAAATTTGTAACCTGAGGTTGTTCCTATATAAAAGGACACTCAAGGGTGGGATTATAGATCAAGAGAGAGAAGGAAAGAAAGAGATCATCTAAGGATCCTCTTGTATCAATAAGAGATCGAGAGACTGGAAGAGCTTCTATTGTAAACCAGCGAGTGGTTATTTAATAAAAGTTGTCTTCCCCTTATTTCTTCTTCTTCTTCATGATGTTTTCTGCTGTCGCTTTCTACTATGTTCTATTATTGTTGGACATGGCCTAAGTCATAGAGACTAAATTCCCACACTAGGGAGGCTGATCGATTCTCTTCTGCCCTGTGAAGAGCTGATCGAGCGTTGTTGGTATTTGCTCTGAGATCCCTTCGTACGTGACAACTTGATCAAGCCACTAGTATCTTTAAATCTAATTTCTTCAGTTAAATTCTTATCATAAGAATTTAATTTGATTTGGGCAGAACCGTCTTTTAACCTTGCTTTCTACCTCCTAGCCGTTCCTATCTTTGCTTTCTTTTCTCTTTGTCTGCTTAATTTTTCTTCCTAAACACTTTTCTTAAAGAAGACTTCTTGTCCTTAATAGAACCTTGTCTGGACAAGAGAGGGAAGAAAGAATTTTGGACAATAGAGAACTCTTATAAGAAAGATAGAAGGATTTGATTGCCTTAGATACCCGATGTGCGCCCCTATTTATAATCTACGTTTGAGTGCCACAACCAATTTCTCATGTATTTTTCTAGGCATATCTCATGCCCAATCATAGATCTCATACCCCTCAGAAAAATATGCCATGTGGAATTAAGTAGAATTATTTCCAAGAGACATTTCGTGCAGAAGGACTCTTTGGAATAATTCTATGTTATTTTCCCAAAGTCATGCGATGCTTCACTTAGGTGGTGTCAAAATTCAAGGGCTTAGATTAGATTTGTAGACCATCTAATGGTCTACAAAGTGGATGCCATCTCTGAATTTTACATGAAGTGGGTGTGGAATGGGTCAAA
The DNA here is from genome assembly GCA_006176705.1 of Cocos nucifera. Taxonomy (NCBI): domain Eukaryota; kingdom Viridiplantae; phylum Streptophyta; class Magnoliopsida; order Arecales; family Arecaceae; genus Cocos; species Cocos nucifera. The sequence continues at coordinate 811,089 of QRFJ01000375.1, forward strand.
GTCCCAAGCACCTTGGACTCTTAGTCCAAGAGGCTCCATTCAAAGGGGGATGGCTAGGAGGCTTCATTTATCCAAATTTAAAGTAATAAATGGAAGCATTTTACTTGTAGAAGGACTTCTTTATGTCACGTATGAAGGGTTCTCAGAGCAAATCCCAACAACATATGGCTCGGTCAGTTGTTCACCTGGTAGAAGAGAACCGATCAGCCTTCCTAACATGGGAACCTAGTCTCTATGACTTAGACCGTGCCCAACAATAATAGAACATAGCAGAAGGCGACACCAAAAAACATAATGAAGAAGAAGAAGAAATAAGGGGAAGAGAACTTTTATTAAATAACCACTCGCTGGTTTACAATATAAGCTCTCCCGATCTCTCGATCTCTCATAGATATAAGAGGATCCTTAGATGATCTCTTTCTTTCCCTCCCTCTCTCTCTTTTTGATCTTAACCCCATCCTTGAGTATCCTTTTATATAGGAACAACCTCAGGTTACAAGTCCCTCACGAACTCAACTCTCTAAGTACAAGATAAGGATAAACTCAGAATCCCCATTCTCGTAGGACTCTATGCAGTCGGATAAAACTGCTAAGCTTGTGATTCAAATGAACTCGGATTGTAATGAAACTTAATTCGTTGGATTTAGAATGAAAAATTCTTTAAGATAATGCCTTACCAACTTTGAACCAACTTTTGTAGTGGAGTTCCCAAAATGTCGGACAAAGTTGCATGGGTAAACAACATTCTGTTATGCCTCATTGCACTAGCTTCTTTGCTGATCAGTGTATATCTCGAGACATGTGCCCCCAGTCCTATTCTCTTGATTACTCCTTGTAGATCTTGTACACATTTTCTCAGGTAATTCTAGGGCTCAGATTTGGTATCCAAGTTGCCAAAATCTCAAGAGAGTGTAGTCAGACCTTGAACCCGTTTAGTGACCTGATCTGGTTTGCACCTTGACCCATGTCCGATCCAACCCTGATTTGAGGAGCCATGACACCCTCCCCCACCTAAGCCAAAGTCGCCCTCAATGAGGCTATGTGGTGCTTGTTGATGATGTCTTCAAACTGCCATAGTTGAAGGGAAAAATTCTATTTTCCGATGCAGGTTCGTTCAGATCTGATTGGATCAAAAGAGATATTTCAAAAATTTTTCTCTAAGATCCAAATCAGATCTAAGACTCTCCAAATCTAGTCTTATTGATCTGATAAAAGAAAAATAAAATAAAATTAAATCTAATCTAATTGTACCTTTATTTTGGGTAAACCAATTACCCTTTGATGATCCTGATATTTGCCTTAAAGTTTTGGATGTAGCCATGCAAGTTCCTGGCCTCTACCGATATCCACTCAGGCAAGATCTAAAGATCTTCTCTTTCTCAATCTATCCTCCAAAAATTAGATTTGGATCTGATCTTGAAGGTCTTCAAAATGGCTTTTCAAGATCAGCCGTTGTCTCTTGAAGCAGTGCTGCCTTCTTCCTTTCCTATCGCCTTTTACTTGCTTGGATCGCACCTAACTTGTGCCCAAAGCTTCTTGGGCATGGAGAGGAGAGAGAGGACCTAAAGGTGGCATGGAGAATGAGAGAGAGAAGCTTTGTGGCATGGGCAATGGGTAGAAGCTCTCAATTCTAGGTGCAGATAGGGTTTATATAGACCCTGCTGCGCCATGCAGTGCCACATCATCCCGATCATATCATGGCCCTTTGTGCAATCAGATCTAAATCTGATTGGTGGGATGACATCATCTGATCCAATCAGATTAGAGTCCTCAAAAACCTCCTTAGGTGGCACCAAGACTGGGTCAAACAAGACTCTTTGGCGCCACCTAAGTTTAAACCCTGAAGCAACCTGGAGTCCCATCTATATGGGACTCCAGGCTCTGATCCTCTTGGGGTGCATGCCTCCCTAGGCATGTGCACCCCCTTCCTATCTACTTTTTAGTAGAGGGACAAAGCCCCATGTTCTCTTCCTATGGGTGCATGACACATGGGCAGATGTCTTAAGTGTCAAAGGTCAACATTTGACCAAAGTCCAAAGACAAGATTTAGCAGGTGATGAAAAATGGTAGGTGTTGTCTTCAAATTTATCTCATAAATTAAGATAATTCCTTTTCTAATCTGGACAAGCTCCAGTCAGATCAAGTAAAGATTTCTTGAGTGAGTCCAAATATATTTGGCTCAGTTCGAGACAAGCTTTAATGATTGTTAAAGGAGAACATTAGGCTCAATCGTGTGCTAGCATGATTTTCTTGAACCTAATTGAATCTTATTCAAATCAATTAAACTGGGTTAGTCCAATTGATGATATCCAGATCCAAACCCTTATTTGTGTGATCCAGTTAGGTTCAGTTCTGTATGGTAATGGGATATATCGTCACGATCTCTATCATCGATATTCATCGAAACACCTTTCGATGGATTCAGAACTTTTCTGATTCAGACAACTAGTATGATCGATCATCCAAATCATTCTAATTGCTCCCAAAATCCACCAGTGACATCTAGCAGCATATGATGGCAACCCATCAGAACTGAAAGTGAACCTCTCGGTGCAGTTACCTGTATGTGATTAAGTTTCTCTATCTTGAGCCCCGATCGGATTAGGGTTAAGATGATCTCGTCAAACCCTAATTTCCATCATATGATTAATCAGATTCCAATGTGAAAATCTTAATAGAAACTCTTTCTATTATTTCACTCTGCCATGGCCATGGGCTTATGGACTTGATTCTCATGATCATCATAGGGCTGCTCCTCATCTACCGAGGTAGATAGATCCCCTATTGGTGCAATCCTAATTCCTACAATGAACATGCTATAGCCAACATACACCTCAGGATTCGAATGGCTAGGAGACTGAGTTATGGTGTAGTCAAACTATAACACCCTTAAGATGAATCTATCGATGCACCTCAAGTCAAAGAACTAGACACACCACTATGCAGCTTCGAGCCAGTCATCGATGAGAAGGTAGACTTTCTCATGACTGCTCGAGGTGGTCACACTCAAGTGCCCTCATTCTCTAATGAGTACCTATACTCTCGCTCTGGTGTCTCTACACCGTAGACTCAAGACTCATCTATCCTAAAGAAGTGATCGTACACCAACCTTTCAGATCAATCACCATCCTCATGATGATCCTATGGTCGGAAGCATTTTATGAGTTAATAATGAAAATTCATGTCTTAAATTTTCAACTCTTGAAAATATGAACTATCATTACCATTAACTCAAGGGATGTATCACAGACACTTTCAAATACACACTATGATAGAAAATAATTCATTTTATTATTTATAGTCAAAATTATAATTTTGCTCCTTAGAAGTGTATTACAAGTGTCAGCCAATCTGGCTGCTAGAGCACACATATCTAACAAGTTTATCACCAAACTTCCAACTAGCTTCTGAGTCTGCTAGTCCTCTCCATCGGACTAAGTACCATACCCGACTGCCTTCTTCCTCTCCACCTTGATTTTAGAAACCTTCTTGGTGTAATGAACTCTTACGGCCACTGGAGCTCTCCCACTTTGAGCCTGAGAAGGGTCGGTTGTGTCTTCTTTGAATGGCTTCAACAGAGACACGTGGAACACCGAATGCACTTTTAGCTTAAAAGGCAGCGACAATCGGTACGCAGTCTCTCCAATTTGATGGGTGATGATGAAGGGGCCTTCATACCTCCTCACGAGTGCTTTGTGGTAGCACAACTTCAATCTCATGTGATGGTAGAGTTTCACCAATACCTGATCACCAATCTGAAACTCAGCTGCACACCACTTTATGTCAGCCCACTTCTTCATCCGTTTGGTCGCCTTCAACAAGGACACTTGAACCAAATCTATATCCTCCTTCAAATCCCTCATGAACCTATAGGCGATTGGGCGACGTCCCACGTAGTCCGCTACGATACTCCCTGGAATGTTTGATTGCTGCCCTGTTATCACCTCAAATGGTGATTTACTGGTCAACTCTGATCGCTGCAAGTTGTAACTGAATTGGGCTTGGTCCAAGTGTTGCACCCAATCCTGTTGGTTGGCATTCACATAGTGCCTCAAATACATCTCTGATAATGCATTTGTTCGTTCTGTTTGGCCATCAATTTAAGGGTGGAAAGCCATGGACATCTTCAGCTCTGCTTTGAGTATCAAAAATAACTCGATCCAGAATCTTCTCGTGAAGTGAGCATCGCGATCAGAAACAATGCTCCATGGTATCACTCAATATTTCACCACATATATGAAGAACAACCGCACCACGTCCTCCACATGGCAAGTAGTAGGTGCTGGAATGAAGACTCTATACTTCAAGAAGCGATCCACCACTACCATGATGGAGCTATACCCTTCCACTGGAGGTAACCCGATGATGAAGTCCATGGAGATGCTCTCCCATGGACGCTCTGGTGTCGACAATGGCTCCAACAACCCCACATGCCGCTGATATTCAATCTTATCTTGTTGGCATACTAAACAAGTGCGAAAATACCCCTCGATGTCATCTCGCATATTTGGCCAATAGTAGCTATGTTCTATGAGAGCTTGGATCCGATGCACCTCCTGATGTCCTGCTCACATAGAATCATGATGCTCTCATGGCACCTCACACCTCAGCCTTCCGTCTGAAGGCACATAGACACGCTATCCCTATGCCAAAATCAGCCCACCTTCGGTCCAGGAATAGTGCACCTTACCATCCTTGATGAGTTCACCCATGGATGTGGCCCATGGATCCTTCTCCATCTCGGTCTTGACACTCTCCATTAAGTCACTTGCTGGTCCAAAAGTGGAAGAAATCATAGCCAACTGTGCCTTTCTACTTAAGGCATCAAGAATCGAATTGGTTCGGCCTGGCTTATACTCATTATGAAAATTGAATTCAGCGAGAAATATCTCCCATCTCGCTTGCTTTGGGGTGAGCTTTGGCTAGGTTTGCAAGTAGCTTGTGGCCACGTTGTCCATGCGCACCACAAACTTGGATCCGAGGAGGTAATTGCGCCAGGTTCTATGGCAATGCACAGCCGCTATCATCTCCTTCTCATGAACTGAATACCTATGCTCGGTGTCGTTCAACTTCCAACTCTCGTAGGCCACTGGATTTCCTTCCTACATGAGCACCCCTCCAATGGCAAAATCTGATGCATTGGTATGAACTTCGAAAGGAACCGAGAAGTCCGATCGTATGAGGACCGGCTCCTCTGTGACTGCCTGCTTGAGATGATCGAATGCCTCCTGACATTGATCCGACCATCGCCATGGTCGACCCTTCTTTAACAGATCCATCAATGGGGCGCATGATGCGTGCTAATTTATAGCTATGGCAAGTGCACCAGTTGATCAAGTAATAAAATGAATGAGTAGAGTATCATCCCTAGAGGATTGGAAAATAAGTACTGAAAAGCTCTTTCCTATGCTTTATTTAGAAGATCGATTTTTGAGAATAAGAAATTAAAGAAAATAAAAAAAATAAAAAAAAATAATTAAAAGTTTTTAATTAAATAGAGAGAGTGTAAATTATTAGGATTTTAAACTCAAGAGCAATGGATTACTAAGGCAATCGGTTCACCAACTCAGTCAATACAATATTCAGATTTTTAGATTAATTTTATTTCATGTGATGGTGGAGTCTCCTAATTTATTCACTATCCTTTGGTCCAGGCATAGCAAAACTATTAATATTTATTAATTATCCTTTGGATTTAGGTATAATTTAAATAAATATTAATGCATTAGATTTTGTGAAACCCTCTAATTAAAATACGCTGCGTCCAAAGCACACTAAAATTCCTGCATGCATATGAATTCTAATTTGATTCATAATACAAGGTATATAATCAAGAAGCATTAACATAGATGTACTTGGTCCGTAACATCTATGTTCATCAGATCAATTAGAAGATGGCCAGTAATCTAAAAGCATTAAGATCAGATTTATATACTCCTCATGAATAAAATTAAAAATAAATCATAATGAATATTGCATCAAAAGAGTGGCTACACCTTAGCCTTAGTAAAAGAAGATTTAGTTCATGATAATAAGTTCAAAAATAGCAAATAAAATAAAAGGCATAGAGAATTTAGACTGTTTGATTATTGAAATTGATTGTCTGCTCCTCTTGATGTGGAGAACTCAGTGAAGATGAAGAGGCTACTTAATCTATGTCTTGATCATCGAAAAAAATCAAAAACCCTTTTTGATTTTCTTACAAATCACTCTTCTCTTTCTACCTCTCTCCTCTCTCTTTCTCTCTCTCTCTCTCTCTCTCTCTCTCTCTTTTTCTCCCTCTCTCTCTTTCTCCCCATCTCTCTCTCTTCTCTCTCTCTGATTATTTTTTCACGACAACACTAGAATTTTTTATAGATAAAGAGTTTGATTTCTCCCCAAAATCCATCAAAAACTAGGTTTAAGACTCCCAAAATAACTCAAATTAAGATCTGGATAATTCTGGCCGTTAGATGTTGATCAAATAGTCCAAAAACCACTCAAAAATCTCTTAAAATAACCCAGATCAAGTTGGATTTAATGCCAGCCATTGGATCAACCTTTAGATTTAATCTGGGCCATTCGATCGCATAGAAAGAAGGCTTCTGATCTTTAGTTTACCATCGGAATGAATCTCAGCCGTTGGATCTCAATCAGAAGCTACGGATGCCATCCATCAGCGCCTTCATTTCGGTCGTCCGATCGAGTTTCAGTGAAAATCGCCCGTTGGATCAGCAAAAATTCCTAAATTACCCTCCATGGACCATGCGCGAGCCCGGTGTTGCGTGGACCATCGCATTCTTCAGCCAATCAGAGTGCTTTTTCTAAAGTGAAATGTCCAAAATATCCTTCGGTTGGTCCATCGTGTGCCGCGAAAAATGCTGACGTCATCTTAACGTCAGCATTGCATCGGCAGTTTTTTTTTTTAAAATTCAATTCTGAGCTCATTTGAAGTCCGTTTTGTCTAAAATTTATTTCATCTGAACCAGAAAAATAAGATCTTCACATTAATGGCCTTCTTTCCTACATAAAATTAATAAAAATATCAATTTCTAAAGAAATAGATTAATTTATTTTATAATTTAATACTTTTATTAGTATATTTTTACAACTTATCCAACTTAGTCATTGCTAGTCCCTTAGCAATATTTTATTTAATACTATGTTTCAATAAGATTATCCATCACAAAGATAAAATCTAGGATTAAAGGTTAAAAAGTTTAGAAAATACTGCTAACTAAGCATTGAGCTTCAGAAGCAAATTTTTCAGTCAATACAATTAAAAACTTTCTTAGAGTACATCAAAGATCTATAGCACTTGTGTTCGTGATGACTAACTTTAGCATTTCAGTATTAAATTAAAAGAACAAAAGTATCTTCTCTTATCACCTATTTTGGTCAATTTTCTATACATTCTCAATTTTATACTCATGAATTAAGGTAGCTTTCACACTGCCTTTCTTTTTTTTTTTTTTTTACTGTGCTGAGCATCCTGGCCTTTCCTTCACCATTTTACGTGAATTTTCATACTTGACCTAGGTGCAGAGACCCAGTTACTAGGCTTTGGGCAATCCACATATACTCTATCTTTTGCACTTTATTTATAGGCAGGTAGCTCTTTCCTTAAATTCAAGTTTCTTTGATTAGAATATTTATTAATTACCAATTTTCAGTGATAATTGAATCCCCAGTTGGCCTTATAATCAATACCTACTTTGCCTTGTTAGTGTGCATGTGCAATAAAAAGTGCTAATAATCTTTTAATGACCTAAGTAGGCTGCTAAAAGTTGACCAACTAATCTACTTCTTTAACTCATTACATTCATTAGCAAATAATTCTATCTTTTATCACTTATCCAGTTTATCTTGCTCAAGATTTTCTTCTTGACACAAGATTTTTTTTTTAATTATTGTTCTACATTATCTTAAAGGAGAAAGAAAAATAAAGGATGCAATAAAGGATAGGAAGGAATACACCTGATTTGGTTCAGTCTGGTTCTTTGGAGCTTTGAAATTTTGCTTGAGTTCTCATTGATTTTTCTGCAAAATTGAAAATACACACCAGAGCAGTAAAAGAGCAACAACAAATTACTAAAAAATAAAAAAAAGAAAAATGATCAAAACTAAAAAGAAAAGAAACAACCTATCTAGTAGTTCTGATTTATAGTCTTCAGCTTGACTTTCTTTGAGTTCTAAAGTGGATCAATCCGGTGCCACTTCAATTGGAATACTTTCATATTTGATCGAGTCTTCTTTTAATTTGACATTGCTCGCTTTTATAGTCTCAAACCTATTTTCTACAGAATTCTCATATAATGGATTGTCAATAATATCAATTAGAAAACAAGTTTGATTATCATCAGGATGTTTAGTATCTTTGAAAACATTAAAAGTAACTTGTTCATCTTGGACTCTAAGAATTAATTTTTCTTGTTGAACATCTATTAAAGCTCCTCCAGTAGCTAAAAAGGGTCTCCCTAAAATAAGGGGTACATCATAATCTTCTTTCATATCAAGAATAATAAAATCAACAGGGAAAATAAACTTGTTTACCTTTACCAAGACATCCTCCACTATACCTCTTGGATATTTGATGGATCTGTCGGCTAATTGAAGAGTAATAGTGGTAGGCTTTGGTTCTCCTAGACCCAGCTTCCTGAAAATAGAAAAAGGCATGAGATTAATGCTTGCTCCTAAAGTCACATAAAACTTTATCAAAACTACAATCACCAATAATGCAGGGGATAGTAAAACTCCCTGGATCTTTTAACTTCTGTGGTAATTTATTTTGAAGTATTGCTGAGCATTCTTCATTCAAATTTATTCTCTCATGCTCCTTCAGCTTTTTCTTATTTGTTAAGATTTCTTTGAGAAACTTGGCATACCTGGGCATTTGAGTAATAGCATCTACAAAAGGAAATATTAATATGTAAATTCTTTAAAATTTTGAAAAAGTTAGAAAATTTCTTATCTGGATGCTGTATTTGTCTCTCTGGGAATGGTAGTGGCGGCACGTAGGGCTTCACATTTGGATCGGCAAATCGTATACCTGGAGACCATCCATCTGCTGGTTGTTTTGGTGACTGACGAATTTTAGTTGATGGTTCCTTATTTGTAGTTGGCTCTTCAGTCTCATTCTTCTGATGTGGCTCCTCCAGCTTTGTACCACTTCTTAGGGATGATAGCATTGACTTGCTCCCTTGGATTTGTCTCCGTATTGCTTGGCAAGGATCCCTTGAGGTCTCTCAGAGATTATATCTTAGCCATTTGACCTATTTGCATCTCCAAGTTTCGAATTGCTGCTGTTTGGTCCTGCCTAAGTTTGGCTTCCAAATTTTTTATAGTTGCTTCTTGGTTTTGCATAAATTTGACCATCAGCTCTTCCATGTTGGACTTCTTTTCAGGTACTTGGAATCCCGGGGGTGGCTGTTGTGCTGCATTTTGATTGCTCCATGAGAAATTTGGGTGCTGCCTCCACCCTTGATTGTATGTGTTGGAGTAGGGATTGTTTTGTTGCGGCCTGAAAAAATTACCAATATAATTAGCTGTATCAGTTGTTTTAGCAAAAGGATTACCTGTCTGGCAATTGCTCGTATCATGTCCTCCTCCACACAGGTCACAAGTAATGCTCTGAACATGCATAGCTGTTCCCTTTAAGTTGTTGACTTCGGCTCTAAGGGCTGCAATTTCAGTTAGTAAGGTTGGCACGCAATCTACTCCCTACACAGCTGCTAGTCTTTTTGGCATCATGCGCTCTGTCTGCCATTGATAGCTATTTGATGCCATCTCATCGATCAGATCGAAAGCTTCTTCCTCCATTTTTTGATTAATGGTTCCTCCTGCTGCTGCATCAATCATAGAACGATTAGTAGGAGATAAACCATTATAGAAAGTTTGTACCTGAAGCCATACGGGTAGTTGATGATGTGGACATCTCCTCAGCAGTTCCTTGAAATGCTCCCAAGCCTCATATAGTGTCTCCATGTCCATCTGCATAAAAGAAGTGATATCGTTGCGCATCTTGGCAGTCTTGGAAGGTGGAAAGTACTTGGCTAAGAATTTTTGGGCTAGGACATCCCAAGTTGTGATAGAACCTGCAGGAAGAGAATGAAGCCAACTCTTAGCTTTGTCCCATAAAGAGAAAGGAAATAACCTTAATCTAATAGCATCATCCGACACCCCATTAATTTTAAAAGTATCGCAAAGTTCAAGAAAATTAGAAATATGGGCATTCGGATCATCATGCACGTGTCCACTGAATTGGATAGTTGATTGAATCATCTGGATCATCGTCGGATTTTATTTCGAAGTTGTTTGCTCGTACAGGCGGTCTCCTGATGCTCGAAGCTGCATCGGACTACAGATGGTGTGATATAATCATTTAATGGATGATGTACTGGTCAAATAGCTTCATGCTGTCCTTCAGTCGCCATATCCAATCCTAGATTGATGTCGTTAGGATCTTCAGCTGCCATGTTTCTCTCTTGTTGTAGTCTTCTAATAGTTCCTTTCAATTTTTGGATCTAGAGGTAGTAAGTTACTATGTCCAGTACGTGTCATGCACTAAATTTTTTTTTTTTAAATAATAAAAATTAAAAATAAATTTCTAAAGTAAAGCTAGGATCAAAATTTTAATATTATTTTAGACACAATCCCCGGCAACGGTGCCAAAAACTTGATGCGTGCTAATTTATAGCTATGGCAAGTGCACCAGTCGATCAAGTAATAAAGTGAATGAGTAGAGTATCATCCCTAGAGGATTGGAAAAATAAGTACTGAAAAGCTCTTTCCTATGCTTTATTTAGAAGATCGATTTATGAGAATAAGAAATTAAAAAAAATAAAAAAAATAAAAAAAATAATTAAAAGTTTTTAATTAAATAGAGAGAGTGTAAATTATTAGGGTTTTAAATTCAAGAGCAATGGATTACTAAGGCAATCGGTTCACCAACTCAGTCAATACAATATTCAGATTTTTAGATTAATTTTATTTCATGTGACGGTGGAGTCTCCTAATTTATTCACTACCCTTTGGTCCAGGCATAGCAAAACTATTAATATTTATTAATTACCCTTTGGTCCAGGTGTAATTTAAATAAATATTAATGCATTAGGTTTTGTGAAACCCTCTAATTAAAATACGCTGCGTCCAAAGCGCACTAAAATTCTTGCATGCATATGAATTCTAATTTGATTCATAATACAAGGTATATAATCAAGAAGCATTAACATAGATGTACTTGGTCCGTAACATCTATGTTCATCAGATCAATTAGAAGATGGCCAGTAATCTAAAAGCATTAAGATCAGATTTATATACTCCTCATGAATAAAATTTAAAAATAAATCATACTGAATATTGCATCAAAAGAGTGGCTACACCTTAGCCTTAGTAAAAGAAAATTTAGTTCATAATAATAAGTTCAAAAATAGCAAATAAAATAAAAAGCATAGAGAAATTAGACTGTTTGATTGCTGAAATTGATTGTCTGCTGCTCTTGATGTGGAGAACTCAGCGAAGATGAAGAGGCTCCTTAATCGATGTCTTGATCGTCGAAAAAAATCAAAAATTCCTTTTTGATTTTCTTACAAATCACTCTTCTCTTTCTACCTCTCTCCTCTCTCTTTCTCTCTCTCTTTTTCTCCCTCTCTCTCTCTTTCTCCCCGTCTCTCTCTGTCTCTCTCTCTGATTATTTTTTCATGACAACACTAGAATTTTTTTATAGATAAAGAGTTTGATTTTCCCCCAAAATTCATCAAAAACTAGGTTTAAGACTCCCAAAACAACTCAAATTAAGATCTGAATAATTTTGGCCATTAGATGTTGATCAAACGGTCCAAAAACCACTCAAAAACCTCTTAAAATAATCCAGATCAAGTCGGATTTAATGCCAGCTGTTGGATCAACCTTTAGATTTAATCTGGGCCATCCGATCATGTAGAAAGAAGGCTTCTGATCTTTAGTTTACCGTCGGGATGAATCTCAGCCATTGGATCTCGATCGGGAGCTGCGGATGCCATCCATCAGCGCCTTCTTTTCGACCGTCCGATCAAGCTTCAGTGAAAACCGTCCTGTTGGATCAGCCAAAAATTCCCAAATTACCCTCCATATGGACCATGCGCATGAGCCCGGTGTTGCATGGACCGCCACGTTCTTCAAGCCAATCAGAGCGCTTTTTCTAATGTGAAATGTCCCAAAATACCCTCCAGTTGGTCCATCGTGCGCCGTGAAAAATGCTTACATCATCCTGACGTCAGCATTTTGTCGACATTTTTTTTTTTTTTTGAAATTTAATTCTGGACTCGTTTGAAGTCCATTTTGCCTGAAATTTATTTCATCTGAACCAAAAAAAAAGATCTTCACATTGGTGGCCTTCTTTCCTACATAAGATTAATAAAAATATCAATTTCTAAAGAAATAGATTAATTTATTTTATAATTTAATACTTTTATTAGTATATTTTTACCACTTATCAGCACATAACTTCGAATATCCCTTGATGAACCTCCTATAATAATTTGCCAAACCAAGAGAAGAGCATAAGTGTGTAACACATATAGGTACCTCCCACTTGGCTATGGCTGAAATCTTAGAGGGATCCATCATGAGCTTTCCGTCGCCAATGATGTGCCCAAGGAATGACACCCTTCGTTGCATAAACACGCACTTCTCCTCTTTCTTCACAAAAAGCTTGTGTTGCCATAGGGTGGAGAAGACTTGCCTCAAGTGCGCCACATGCTCATCCAACATCTGGCTGTAGATAATACTATCATCCAAGTATACTACCACTATAGCTTCGAGCCAGTCATCGATGAGAAGGTAGACTTTCTGATGACTGCTCAAGTGGTCACACTCAGTGCCCTCGTTCTCTAACGAGTACCTGTACTCTCACTGCGGTGTCTCTATACCGTAGACTCAAGACTCATCTATCCTAAAGAAGCGATCGTACACTAACTTTCTAGATCAATCACCATCCTCATGATGATCCTTTAGTCGGAAGCATTTTATGAGTTAATAATGAAAATTCATGTCTTAAATTTTCAACTCTTGAAAATATGAACTATCATTATCATTAACTCAAGAGATGTATCACAGATACTTTCAAATACACACTGTGATAGAAAATAACTCATTTTATTATTTATAGTTAAAAGTATAATTTTGCTCTTAGAAGTGTATTACAAGTTTCAGCCAATCTGGCTTCTAGAGTACACATATCTAACAAGTTTGTCACCAAACTCCCAACTCACTTCTGAGTCTGCTAGTCCTCCCCATTGGACTAAGTACCACACCCGACTGCCCTTCTTCCTATCCGTCTTGATTTTAGAAACCTTCTTGGTGTAATAAACTCTTACGGCCACTAGAGTTCTCTTGCTTTGAGCCTAAGAAGGGTTGGTTGTGTCTTCTTTGAATGGCTTCAACATAGAGACACGTGGAACACCGGATGCACTTTCAGCTTGGAAGGCAGCGACAATCGGTACGCAGTCTCTCCAATTTGATGGGTGATGATGAAGGGGCCTTCATACCTCCTCACGAGTGTTTTGTGGTAGCCCAACTTCAATCTCATGTGATGGTAGAGTTTCACCAATACCTGATCACCAATCTAAAACTCAGCTGCACGCCGCTTTATGTCAGCCCACTTCTTCATCCGTTTGGTCGCCTTCAATAAGGAGACCTAAACCAAATCTATATCCTCCTTCAAATCCCTCATGAACCTGTAGGTGATTGGGCAACGTCCCACGTAGTCCACTACGATACTACCTGGAGTGTCTGGTTGCTGCCCTGTTATCACCTCAAATGGTGATTTACTGGTTGACTCTGATCACTGTAAGTTATAACTGAATTGGGCTTGGTCTAAGAGTTGAACCCAATCCTGCTGGTTGGCATTCACATAGTGCCTCAAATACATCTCCTGGTAATGCATTTGTTCATTCTATTTGGCCATCAGTCTGAGGGTGGAAAGTCGTGGACATCTTTCAGCTCTATTTCTGAGTATCCAAAATAACTTGATCCAAAATCTTTTCGTGAAGCGAGCATCATGATCAGAAACAATGCTCTATGGTATCCCCCAATATTTCACTACAGATATAAAAAACAACCGCAGCACATCCTCCACATGGCAAGTAGTAGGTGCTGGAATGAAGACTCCATACTTCGAGAAGCGATCCACCACTATCATGATGGAACTATACCCTTCCACGAGAGGTAACCCAACGATGAAGTCCATGGAGACACTCTCCCATGGATGCTCTAGTGTAGGCAATGGCTCCAACAATCCCTGGGCTACTGATGTTCAACCTTGTCTTGTTGGCATACTAAACAAGTGCGAACATACCCCTCGATGTCATCTCGCATATTTGGCCAATAATAGCTATGTTCTATGAGAGCTTGGGTCCAATGCACCCCCTGATATCTTGCCCACATAGAATCATGATGCTCTCACAGCTCCTCCCGCCTCAGCCCTCCACCTGAAGGCACATAGACATGCCATCCCAGTATCAAAATCAGCCCACCTTTGGTCCAAAAATGGTGTGCCTTGCCATCCTTGATGAGTTCACCCATGGATGTGGCCCCTGGATCCTTCTCCATCTCGATCTTGACCCTCTCCATTAAGTCACTTGCTGGTCCGGAAGTGGAAGAAACCACAGCCAACTGTGCATTTCTACTTAGGGCGTCGGAACCAAATTGATTCGGCCTGACTTATACTCGATGTAAAAATTGAATTCAATGAGAAATATCTACCATCTCACTTGCTTTGGGGTGAGCTTTGGCTAGGTTTGGAAGTAGCTTATAGCCATGTTGTCCGTGCGCACCACAAACTTAGATCCGATGAGGTAATGGCGCTAAGTTCTATAGCATTGCACAATCGCTATCATCTCCTTCTCATGAACCATATATCTACGCTCGGTGTCATTCAACTTCCAACTCTCGTAGGCCACTGGGTTTCTTTCCTGCATGAGCACCCCTCTAATGGCAAAATCTGATGCATCAGTATGAACTTTGAAAGAAATCGAGAAGTCCGGTAGCATGAGGCTTGGCTCCTCTATGACCGCCTGTTGGAGATGATCGAACACCTCCTGACATTGATCTGACCACCGTCATGTTAGATCCTTCTTGAACAAATCCATCAATAGGGCGCGTAACTTTGAATATCCCATGATGAACCTCCTATAATAATTTGCCAAACCAAGAAAAGAGCGTAAGTGTGTAACACATACATGTAGAGGTACCTCCCACTCGGCTATGGCTGAAATCTTGGTGGGTTCCATCATGAGCTTTCCATCCCCAATGATGTGCCTGAGGAATGGCACCCTCCGTTGTGTAAACATGTACTTCTCCTTCTTCACAAAGAGCTGGTGTTGCTGTAGGGTGGAGAAGACTTGCCTCAAGTGCGCCACATGCTCATCCATCGTCTGGCTATAAATAATAATATCATCCAAGTATACTACCTTGAATTTATTGATAAAGTCATGGAGTACGCATTGCATCAAGGCACAGAAGGTTGTTGTAGCATTGGTAAGGCCGAAAGGCATGACAAGGTACTCGAAGCTCCCATACCTTATCACACATGCAGTCTTCTCGATGTCCTCCTCTGCCACGCGAACTTGCCCCGCTCCGAAGATCCAACTTGGAAAACCACCATGCCTTACCAAGTTGATCGAATAAATCATCAATCCATGGAATGGGGTACTTGTTCTTCACCGTGAGTTTGTTGAGGGCACTATAGTTGATGCAGAATCTCAACGAACCATCATGCTTCTTCTGAAAAAGTACCGATGCTCCATATGAACTCTTTGAAGGTCGGATGAACCTGCTGTCCACCAACTCTGTTAGCTGTCTCTTCAGCTCCTAGAGTTTAGGTGGGGCCATCCTATATGGTGTTTGAGCTGGTGGATGTGCTTCCTGCACCAAATTAATTTGGTGATCGATTTCTCTTCTTGACGGCAATCACTTGGGTAATTTGGAGGGCATCACATCCCCGAATTTAGTGAGAACACCCTCGATGGGTGCTAGGATCTCTTCTTCCTCCAGTAGGTCTTCCTCTTTAATGGATGCAATGTATGTTGGAGGTCTCCTTCTCAGCCCCTTAGCAAGCTACATTATCGATAGGACTCGTCGTGGAGTCCCTCTAACTCGCTTCCCTTGAACCATGCAAGGTCCGCTCGAATTCAGAACCACCACAACATCTGATTCCGCCTTTACCATGGCTTGTAGCTAGGTTAGCAAAGACAAACCGATGACCACCTCATAGTCGTCGATAGGGGCGACCACCACTGTCATCCATCCAGTCCATGTACTGAATTGGATCTCAACATCCTTGGCTGTTCCGCTTGTAGCTACCTCTATGGGGTTGACCGCATTGAACATGTGCTCATCATGTTCAATCTTTAGGTTGAGCTTCTTCATCGTTGCTAAGTCCACGAAGAAGTCAGTGGCATCCATATCAAAGAGTGCTTGGAAGGTGTTACCATTGATATTGACAAGTGCGTAGAGTAGGCCTCTTGGCCTTCAGGGCAATGAGACTGATTGAACCCATCCTTTGATCGGTCTCTTGCTGCTCCTCCACCGTCATAGATGCGATCTTGCTCCTCAATGGACAATCCTTCATCTTATGCGGTCCATTGCAAATGTAGCATGAGATAATGTTGGTACCTTGCACCACCCCTTTGCCCTTCGCGTGGGAAGCACCTCTACTTGAGGAGCCTGGATTTGAGCCTTTTCTGCCTCCCTTGTCACCTGATTTCGCTCCCCCACCTTTGCCCTATTTGGATGCCTGGGCTTTGGGAGCCATGGGTTGAGTCTTGAACTCAATGAGAGCCTCTGCTTGAGCTATCGCCTCGTTCAAACTCTTAACTCCTCTTCGCTGCAACTCCATCTTGGCCCATGGTTTATGCCCATCAAGGAAGGTGAAGAGTGAGTCCTCCTGACTGAGGTCTAGTACCTCCAACAATAATTCGCTGAACTCTCGCACATACGTACATCATCCTTTTGTGTGATTCGCCATAGTCATGCTTGAGCATTTTCCTTAGCGAATTCGGGGAAGAATTGCTTTCGAAGTTCAGCTTGGAACTGTGCCCAAGTGGTGATTAGAACAGCCCCTCGCTTCATATCGTCAGCTCGACATCGCCACCAAAGCATCACCACATCCTTCAAGAACATGGCCGCCATGCTCACCTTCATGGCCTCACCCCTTACATCGATAACCTGTAGGTATTGTTCCATGATGAAAAGGAAGTTATCTACCTCCTTTGCGGATCGCTGCCCGCAGAACTCCCACGGCTTGGAAACATCAAGCTTGTGCAGGGGATGCGTAGCCTTACTTATGACCTCCATTGTCGAGGTAGAAGAGGACATGCCCATGGTAGTTTTTTCCTTTGAAAGATCAACCACCTGTATTTGGAGAGCCTTCACCATGGTCTCCAACTCCTTGTTGCGCTGCAGCACTTCCTTATAGCGCTGCTCTATATCGAAGAAAATTTGATTCAGCTAAGCGGCGATCTTACCTCGAAGGGTTGCATCCTTACCGTCGAGGTCCTCCACTCGCCCTTCAACCTCACCTATTTGGGGCTCATACTTCCATAGTTGATTGTCGATGGAGATAATCGAAGATGCAATCCATAGCCCTTGCAGAGAATCATCAATTGATACGCTCCAACGATAGCCATGCCTCCTCCTGAGGCCGGATTGGGATCCAAGGTGGAGGATGATGAATCCTCCATTCCCACCATGGATGCTGATGTAGAGGTCATCTTCTTCATTTTCGGTATCGCTCTAATACCAACTATCACATACGAAGGGATCTCAGAGCAAATCCCAACAACATGCAGCTCAGTCAGCTTTTCACAGGGCAGAAGAGAACCGATCAGCCTCCCTAGCGTGAGAACCTAGTCTCTATGACTTAGGCCATGCCCAACAATAAGAACATAGTGGAATGTGACATCAGGAAACACCATGAAGAAGAAGAAGAAATATGGGGAAGAGAACTTTTATTAAATAACCACTTGCTGGTTTACAATAGAAGCTCTCCCGATCTCTCGATCTCTCACAGATACAAGAGGATCCTTAGATGATCTCTTTCTTTCCCTCTCTTTCTTGATCTCCAACCCCACCCTTGAGTGTCCTTTTATATAAGAACAACCCTAGGTTACAAGTCTCTCACGAACTCAACTCTCTAAGTACAAGATAAGGATAGACTTAGAATCTCTATTGTCGCAAGACTCTACGTAGTCAGATAAAACTGCCAAGTTCGTGATCCAAACGAATTCGGATTGCAACGAAACTTGATCCATTAGATTCAGAATGAAAAATCATTTAAGATAATGTCTTACCCACTTTGAACTAACTTATGTGGAGTTTCTAGAATGTTGCACAAAATTAAATGGGTAAACTGCATTCTATTACGCCTCATTGCACTAAATTCTTTGCTGACCAATGTACATCTTGAGACATGCCCCCAGCCCCATTCTCTTGAGTACTTCTTGTAGATCTTGTACACATTTTCTCAGATAATTTTAGGGCTCAGATTTGGTCTCTAAGTTGCCCAAATCTCAAGAGAGTGTAGTCAAACCTCGAACCCATCCAGCGACCCAATTTGGTTTGCATCTTAACCTATGTCCGGTGCAGCCCCGATTTGAGGAGCCATGACATTTATGCCTCCTTATTATCTGAAGTCCATGCCATATTTTTTATGTGAAAATAAAAGTGGATAAATACAAGAGGGTATGGCGCCAACCAACTTATGCACCAAATAATCCATGCATGTAAATTAATCCTCATGCACCAAGGAGAGAGTCTCTGGCATGTGGGATGCTGATACTAGAAGCTCAATCCCTTGGTCAACTAGCCAAGGGTCAACCCAATTAAGGACCAAATTTGATTTGGCTTAAATTGGATCTAATTAGCCCAAATCAAAACCCAATTCAAATCCAATTCGAATCTAGATGCTAGGGTTTGCAACTTATGCTAATATGTTCAACTTGTAAACATGATCTAATCTAATTAGATCTTGGATCAATTTTTTTATGTATGATCCATTGGATTTCACATCTAGCCAGTAGTGGATCTGGATGTGATTTGACCTAATTTGGTTAGAACTCAACCAAACCGATTTAGGTCAAACTGTGCTGACTCAATTTGATCAACTAGAACTCTTTCTAATAGATGATCAAATTAAACTTTTTAATTTGATCGAATCTACAAGACAAGATTGACGTCTAGCAATGTATCATGTCAACTCAAAAGATATGGAATTTTGGTGAAAATACTAAAAATATCCTTTAGTAGAATGTTACCATGCAACTCAATCCTACAATCACCCTGCATCCTGAATATGACTTTGAATATAAAAATATGTCAAATCTAATATCATATTCATATTTCTCTCAATCATATAATGATATTCATTTAATGAAAGATTAGAAATTATTTAAAATTTTCATCATTCTTTAATCAAAGTCTTTCTGAATCATCATTTGATTGAACCAGGTAGGATGCTATCTCCTCTTACTAGGAGTGATCAATTCTATGTTGACCTACTCACAACCTCCATATGCAATCCACCATATCCGGAACACCCCGTACATGATTAAGTCATGAATGAGCATGAACAAAAATATGGATTTATGTATACAAGATTCTATGGCAGTCTTAGGTCAAAGGATTACATGTACAACTCCCACTATGAGAACTATCTATTGATATGTAGATAAGATTCCATTAGATGTTCTCAAGTTGGATCAATTTAGTGGACTTAGTCTCTAATAAGTACCCACATCCTTGTATTAGTATCAAACACAAGTGATTGTGAGATCAATCATCCTCTCATCTATCATACATAGAATATGCTAGTCTTTCCGAAAATATTGATCCTCAACTCAATGTTCCATCGAGCAGGAATATTTTAGATTAAAATTTTAAGATTTTAGATCTCACAGGTATGATCTCATCATAACCCTAAAATCATATTCCTAATTTATGGAGTTTATCATAATCTTAAAGAAGAAATTAAGACACAACATATGATGAAATATAAATATCTTTATTTATTTAAAATATCATTACATGTGTCTGAAAGATAAAAGAATAATCCATCAAAAATATAAATTTTGATTGACTTGTAGAACATATTCCTTTTACACTTTAAGATCTTTTTGATACCACTTACGTTGCCCTCAATCAAATATAGATACCGCAAGAGAAAGAAAGAAGAATGAAAGATAAGAGATAGCACACAATCAAGTATGTGGACTAGATCAAGGTCTACCTCTGTGGGGCATATAAACTTTACTATAAAAAAATAAAATCAAACAAATACAAGAGAAATTAAACTTACCACTCAACCATTGTATAAGAGTCTCTCAACAACAAATCCTAAAAATCTTACAAAAGCTCTTTGAAATCTCTCAAGAAGCCTCTCAGCAGCTCCAGAACGTCACCAACTCTCCGATGCAATATAGGGTTCGTCAATCAAAGTTATATAGACTTCAAAATCATCAAAATAGTGCTTTAGTGGGAAATCCAACACCAAACATATCTAAGAACCATTTTGGACGGTCCAATAATGACTGACTCAAACCAACACCCTCCGATCATGCAAATCAATCCAGATCAAGCCTAGATCATGCTTGGATTGTCGGATCACAATCGGCTTGCTCCAGAACTATCTGATCATGCACTTGATCCACCAAAAAAACCTATAAGCTACATGAAACAGTAGGGAAACAAGTGTCAGTCCCCCATGGACCATGCAAAACTAATGGAAAATGGCCTATTGGTCCATAGTTGTGTGCATGGATTGTAGGCCTCACCTACTGGGCCTGTGCACTCCCATGCAGCCTATGCCTGCACAGCCTGCTCACGTGCCTAGGTTAGCCCAGTGCTGCCATGCATTACCGGGCCGGGCCTGTGCACCACCGGCCTGTGTTGGCTCATGGGCCCATTCGATGGCTCGTGGGCTATGCCCTTGCTCTTAATGCTTCCTCGCACATATCTTCTCCATCTGGACTCCATTTGGACTATTCTTGGACTTGTTGGATTTTATTCATCATCTTGGATCCTATTTTAGGCTTACTATGGAT
This sequence comes from Cocos nucifera, assembly GCA_006176705.1. NCBI lineage: Eukaryota > Viridiplantae > Streptophyta > Magnoliopsida > Arecales > Arecaceae > Cocos > Cocos nucifera. The sequence goes on from QRFJ01000375.1 coordinate 832,145, forward strand.
CGAATTTTGAGATATTTTTTTCAACAATCTTCATCTTCATTCAATATTTGGCCTCCACCTATCCCTGAGAGCCTGTGATTGATCTCGCCCCCATGCTTTGGGGCATGCTTGCTGTTTCATGAATGAGCAAATATGGAAGTCGAGCTAGGACACTCGATCCCACCTCCGTCATGGACTACGTCTACTCTGACCAAAGATCTGCTCGAAGAAGTCTCCTACGGTAATAGGAACGTCACTTTGTGATATCACTTGTCATCCTCCCAAGCTCCCATCTCATGTTCGATTCACCTCCACCAGGAGCTCCACCTCGCACTAGGCTCCCTGCCATAAGATAGTTTCTTCCATATTTTTTTCTCTAATTACTATCCTACTACCATGCATGACCTTTAGAATTTCTTCATCAGCTTTCATCTAAAGTTCGATCGAATCCAAGTCTGCTAAGTGAGATTAGATTCTTTTTAAATCTGGGTATGTATTTGATCTCACCCAACTTCTTCACTATTCCATCATGGAGCTTCATGCTGACCATCCCACTGCCCTTGACCTCACTGCTCTATCCATCTAGTAAAACCACAGTGCCCTCACTAGTTGCCAGGGAATCAAATAGCTCCTCTCTACATATATATGATGGAAACAAGTAGAATCCATAAAACATCAGGAGGAAAAAATAGATACCTCATCAGTTATCAGAAGGACATCGTCACTGCCTTTTGTATTGCTACTTGCTATCGTCACAATAGCTTGCATCTGATTTTTGAGTTGTGGACAATCTTTGAAATAATAATGCTCCAACTCATCACATCAATAGCATCTGATCTTGTTGGGATCCTTTATCTTTTATACCTGGATCATTCTCCTTGTAATTCTTTACCACTCTATCTACTACCACTTGCTCCTCCAAAAAATCGCTAAAGTTGAGCTGCCACCATCTGAGCTTAAAGTTGGGTTCTCTCTCTTAAGAATCTTGTTCTAGAGAATCACTATAGTAACCTCATCCATCTTGATGGTGCTCTTCTCCACTAGAAGAATAGTCACCAAGGACTTATATGAAGGGGGAAGCGATGCTAGCAAGACCAATGCTTTGGTCTTCTCCTCAACCTTCTCACCTACACTGAGTAGATCAATAAGAATCTTCTAAAAGTTGCTTAGATGCTTCTACACACTCTGTCCCTTGGTTATCCATAGTTGGTGGAACTGCCTCCAAAGGAAGAGAGTGTTGGTGAGGGATTTTGCCATGTACAACTTCTTGAACTTCGACCATAGCACAGTCAGAGGTCTCACCAAGTACATGAATCACCACCTTATCCATTAGGTACATGTAAGATGGTACTCACTATCTACATCGTAGCTACTCCCAGGTCCTCTCTTTTATGGTGTCCAGCTTTTTTCATTCAAGAGAGCATCGATCAATCCTTGTTGGATGAGCACATCCTTCACCCTCCCTTGCCATAAGAAGAAATTACTCTTTTCATTATATCAGCTAATCTCCATGCATCTTGATTGAGCTTGTCTTCTCCATCTTCTTTGATCTCAATCAACATCGTCATGATTTGAGCAACCACGTGTGCTAGTATCACCTTGCTCTGATACCAATTATTATGGGAGTCTAGCCTGGACACCATCACTTTAGGATCTTTTCGATACCGCTTGCACTGCACTTCATTATGTGTAGATACCGTAAGAGAAAGAAAGAATAAAAGATAAGAGATAGCACATAATTAAGTACATGGATTAGATCAAGGTTTATCTCCACGAGACATGCAAACTTCACTATGAGAGAAATAAAATCAAATAAATTTAAGAAAAACTTACCACTCAACCCTTTACAAGAGTCTCTCAATAAGAAGTCTCAAAATTCTTATAAAAGCTCTTTGAAATCTCTTAAGAATCCTCTTAATACCTCCAGGATATCACTAGCTCTCTGATGCAATAAATAGTTCATCAATCAGAGTTATATAGACTCCAGAATCATCAAAATAGTATTTCAGTAGGAAATCTGGTCCCAAACACCTAAGAATCATTTTGGACCATTTGATCATGACTGGCTCAAACCAGAGCCATCTGATTGGGCAAACCAGTCCAAATCAAGCCTGGATCGTGCTTGGGCCATCAAATCACGATTGACTCACTCTAGAGCCATCTGATCATACACTCGGTCCATCAAAAAATTGTGAGCTACATGAAATGATAGTGAAATCGGCATTGGCCCATCATGGACCATGAAAAACTAGTGGGAAATGGCATACTGGTCCATGGCTATGTGCATGGACCGTGGGCCATGCCCGCTGCTGGGCTTGCATGCTTCCATGCAGCCTAGCCTACACAGCCCATGTGCTCCCGCACATGTGTACGCGCTCACCTGGGCTGGCCTAGTGCTGTCGCATGCTACCAGGCCGAGCCTACACTTTTACTGGCCTATGCCGACCTATGGGTCCCTTCGGTGGCCCGTGGGTAGTGCCACTCGCTCCTGGCACTTCCTTGCTCCGTTTGGACTCCATTTGGGCTGTTCTTGGGCTCGTTGGATTCTGTTCGTTGTCCTCGATCTTGTTCTAGGCTTATTATGAATTGAATCTCAAGGTATTTTCCTCAACAATATATTTAGTCCTTGCAAAACTAAGTGAACTTTCCTTCGATGAATTGATAGCCATTGTCTATGATTATAATCGTAAGCAAGCCAAATCTATATGGTAGATTTCAAGACAAAGTCCTCCACCATGGTTTTAGTGATGCATACGAGCGGTTCAGCTTCCACCCAGTTGGTGTAGTCTATGATAACTAGCACAAACTGTCATTGCCCTGATGCTGTAGAAAATTGTCTAAGGATGTCCATTCTTCATTGTGCGAATGGCCAGTGTGCACTTATGGGGGTTAGTAGTGCTGCTGGTCATTGTAGGGTGTGATGACTAGAATGGAAGCATAGGTTTCAAAGCATTTTTAATAAAATTCTAAAATCAAATCCTAACCCAAGACCTCCTTATTAAATTACAATCATATATCATATAACATAGCATATCAAAATAAGTATAGTGGAATACCTAAATCTCTAAACCCTAATCTCCGACAAAATTTTGGTAGAGGTTTGGCAGGAGTTCCACCAAACGCCCACATGTTCGCCCTCCAACATTGATCCACATAGAGACTTGATCTATTAACCCCTTGGAACAACTAGTTCCTTGCACTAAATTCTTCTTCCAAGAATTCTATTGAGCAGCACTTCCTTAAGACTTGCTTCCTTCCTCCTAGCATTCCTTCTCCCTACCTTTCTTTTCCCCCTATTTTCCTTAATTTTCTTCCTAAACTCTTATCCTAAAGAAGATTTCTTGTCCTTATTAGGACCTTATCTTAACAAGGGAAGGAAGAAGATAATTGGACAATAAGGAGAGTGTGTAAGAAAAAAGAGTTCGGGATGAATCTAATTTCTGATGCACACCCCTATTTATAATATATGTAGGGGTGCCAATCCAATTTCTCATGCCCTCTCCATAAGCATTTCTCAAGCCCAATCAGATTGACTCATGCCCCTTTAAAAATTAGGACATGTGGAAACTAAGAGAATTAATTCCAAGGGTCACTTCACGTAGAAGGACCCTTTGGAATTATTTCTACATTGTTTCTCAAGTCTCATGATTCTTTATTATATGGTGCCAATTAATCAAAGGCTGAGATCTAATTTAAAGACCATCTAATGGCCCTTAAAGGAGGCGCCATTCAGAGTTTTGGCATGGGAGAGGAAGAATTTCAAACCACTTGGACTCTTGGTCCAAGTGGCGCCAACAAGGGAAGGGGGCGGCTAGGAGTTTTAACTTACCCATTTATCTCATAACAAAAAAGTGATTAAGAGGCAGAAGGACTATTCTAAACCTCTTAGTCTCTTAATTCCATGCCAACAAATATTATGTGAAACAAGAAAATGGATAGACTTGAAGGAAGTTGGTGCCAACAAACATCATGCGCTAGAACACCTTTACACATTAAATCATCTCCACGCACCAAGAGAAAGATTCTCTAGCACATGGGAGTCCAGATATTGTAGGGAAACATGCAGGGCTCTAAGCATGTATTTTGAAACTTTTTTGAATAAAATATAGCAAAGGAATTATAGATTAATCTACTTAATCTATGCATGCTATGATCTAATCATAAAACCCTATACTAGGATCGAGACATATTATATACGTGTGAAGAAAATCAAATGCATGGATTAGTAAATTATATTTACTACTCGTATTCATAACATGATACCTAAGCGTGGATAGATAATCCCCACAATCTAAAAATCTAAGAGAGGCTTCTCATGTCACGATGCAGTCATACGGATTGTCTAACCTTTATGGATGATCCACACGAAGCTCCTGATCTCAATTAGCTCCACCAAAGTGTTAGCTCCTCGCTGAAACCTTCGATGATCGATCTTGATTGAACTCGATCAATCTCCTTCTCTCGATCACCCGACACTTTAGAAGGCTAGAAGACACACTAGGGAGGATGACGAACATGTGTGAAAATTTTTATGGTGATCAGGTACTCACAGCACTCAATCTCACTACTCGATCCCTAGGTCAAAAATCCTAGTACCCACACCCTGAAACCCTAGAGTCCCCACTCAGGATTTTTTTGACTATCAGATCACACACTTAGGAGAACTCATGCTACTCTTTGTTTGACTGACAAACTTTTTCTCAGATTCCCTCCATGCACACCATTTAAAACTATTTTAAATTTGCATGAGATAAGAAAAGAAAGGGAAGTGGTGCAAGGTCTCTCTATCTCTCTCTCTTTGAATTTTTCCAACCCCAGAAAGTAGTGCCCCCACTTTGATTTCTCTCTCCAGAAGCCTCTCTTACTCTTACACATGCCCACAAAAAAAATCCCATCTTAAATGGGTGACTAGAAGTGGAAAATGCATGTGGAGAATGGATAAGAATGGGAGGTTGAATTTGTTTTAACCTCCCACTTGAATTCAAAATTCAAGTGAGGCTCCATCCTCATCCAATGCTAATACCAGGTGTATAACATATAGAAGGACTCTCCTTCTACACCCACATGTAGATCATAACATAAAATGGGTGACAAATCTTAAAAGGTGCATGGGAATGTGATAAGGTTGAGAGGTTGGAGTACTTCTAACCTCCAACCACTTGTCTTGAATTCAAAATTCAAGATAAAATCAAAACAATCCAAATCTTAGACCAGGTCAAAGGGAGAGATAATGGGGCACCAACATTGGTTTCTACATGGGAAAAACTCATGCACCTTTCAGAAATGACGTGAAGGAAGGCATGGTCAATGGTCAAGGCACAAGGGAGAGGAATTCAAATCCAATTTAAAATATTTGACTTATCCAATTAGGTTTCATCCAAACCTATTTGTCCAAATCCAATTAGACTAGTATAAATCAAACCAATTTAGGATTAATTCATCTTAATTAAATTCTAATCAAATTAAAAATTAATTGAGTCTAGGCCCTAATTAAATCAGGGTCCAATCTTCCATAGCGATTAGGTCATCACATAACCTAATTGGGTTAAACCCAATCAAATCCAATTCAATTAGATTTGATTCAAACCTCATTGCTCTCAAATTGAGTTAATCAGTAATCTAATTGCTAATTAATTTCTTAATAATATTAGAGTCCTAGTAGGACTCGAGAAGGTAGAGTCGTAGTCTAGTGGGACTTCCGATCATAGAGTCACAGTCCAGTGGAACTCTTGACCATAAAGTCATAGACTATTGAGACTCTTGATTAGCCATCAGATTAGGCAGAAACTTCTATTATGTGTGATCTCATAAGTTCGAACACTAAGTCAGTAGCATAAGAACCAATTTTCTATATCAATCGATGTGACCATCTAGTAATGGTACCGGATAGGTCAAATGGTCAGAACGTAATATCCATGAACTTGTGGCATATGGTTATTGTATAATTCATCTCTTTGATTTCAATGCTCAAAGAATGGCCTATGGTTTAACTACCAATCCTAAAAATCATCCATATTGTATTTTAAATTTCAATATCCATCATATGGACTACCCCAACTGAGGTTTTGCTAAATTGAAATACAGCGATGCATTTTCTCCAACACTCAAAATGATCAATCCCATCTTAACTCACACATCGATGAAACAAGTACCTAACTGCACCCAAAAATCTTCCATCACTAAATTAGAAATTCAAATATCTGGCATCAAAGTATATTGAGTTACTTGCAAGTCACCATGGTGATCTTAGGTCTAAGGGACACATACCCATATCCTTCACGAGCAACTCTTGATAGTAGAGAGCATTGCAATTAGGTCATATTCAGTGAAACGTATCCCCTACATTTCACCTATATGCCATACCAGTATCACAAAAGAGTTCATAAAAGAAAGAAGCACAAAAGTGATGAAAAGCTAGAATAACAATTTTATTTATTAATAATTTAAGTATAAATTATAATAAGCTCAACCGTCTACAACTTAAATGATTGGCTATAGGATATATATAATTTCCAATAGATATGAGGTGCCAACCCATTGGCCAAATCAACCAAGGGTCAACCTAATTAAAACCAAATTTGATTTGATTTAAATTGGATTCAATTAGCTCAAATTGGAACCAAATTCGAACCTGATTTGAATGTAGGAGGATTTGCAACATGTGCTAGCATGTTCATCTTGCAAATATAATCTAATCCAATTAGACCCTTCATCAATTCTCTTTGAATATGACCCATTGGGTTCCATATCTAGCTAGTAGTGGATCCAGGTGCAAGTTGACCTGATTCGATTAGAATTCAATCTAACCAATTTAGGTCAAATCAAGCTGACCTAATTCGAATGATTAGAATCATTTCTAATTGGTGATTGATGCGTAGTCGTTGATAGCATCAAAAATAACTCTACTCAATATGTAGGTAGGGTGAGTCGAGATCATATCCTCAAGGACCTAGGGCTAAGTTGAAATTATAAAATAAAAGAGAATATTTATTTTGATTTAGAAAATAAACTATCCTAAAATTAGAGTAATTAGAAAATAAAGATCTCAAGAGTTATGAATTAATTTTGCACTAATAGAGTTGTATCTTTTTTTATTTTATTTTTAAAATAGTTGTGATTAATCTTAGAAAAAATATCCATCTTTTCATGGCACACACCGTACCTATAGATTATGGCATGTCTTCAGACGGTACTAGGTAAATAATTCTTCTTTCCTCGACACGCTCCATACCCTTAAATCATAGTGCATCTCGGGAAAACAAAAGTTGTTCTTAATATTAATCTAAAAAGAAAGCATAAATGAAAATATATAAAAGATAGCAAATAAAGAATTCATGACATTTTTAAATGAAAAACATAATCTTTTTTATAAATAAAAGAAATACAAGAAATTTTAAAATAATAGAATCCACTCTGTGCCATTACAAAATTTCTTCTCCCCTCTCGAGACTGCTAGCCTAGCTGCTCATGGAGTAATCCTTTTCTCTCCCTCTATGCAAGGCTTTGGAAGGATTTCTAGGATGATCCTTAAGTGGGAGTACAAGAGCCTTTTTATAGGTGTTAAGAGGAAGGAGTTTTACATGATTTTCATGTGGGACTAAAGAAAATAATAAGAACTAAAAGATAGATGGATGAGATTGAAGGACCAAGATTAGATAAAGTAAGAAAGAAAAATTGCCATTCAATACAAATTCTTCCTCTTGAAAAATTCCCAAATATTATTTTTTTCTTTAAACTTCAGACCCATCTGCTATGAGCCACATCCTACATGATGCTGCACTTTTTCCCTTATTTTGCCTCCATGAACGTGCTTGAGCCATGCCACGTTAAGAAAACTTGATATAATTATGCATAAGCCACGCGCACCATCACTTTGTTCCCTGGATAGCTGGACCACGTGAAAATCGATCCCTTCTTTGTTTTTTTATGAGCGGTTTAAAGACCACCCACTTCGCAGCATGCTATGCTTTCATGTTCGTGCATGCATCTTAAACCATGCTATGACTTCATAGGTCCCGCTCACCTAAGCCCAATGCAGGCCACCCCAACCCACGCTCATAGCAAATAGCTAACGTTTTTCCTCTTTGAAAGCTTTAAATGCATATATGGGCACACATATTTAATGCCATGCCAAAATCCACAAAGGCCAAAGAAGACCTTCCTTCTTTCTATTATTACCATACATGTCCTCTATTCTCCCTTTTTTTCCTTTGGGTATTCTTGCATCTGCATCATGCGTGTCCGTTCCAAATTGCAATTGTTAAGGGCCTTACTAGTTGGTGTCAATAATTCCTAAAAATAAACATAAGAAGCATCAAATAATAGATATTAAATAGCACGGATTTTAATATTTCTTATATCATATTTAATAGATTCATCACACCTTCTAACTTGAACTTCACTCGTCTTTGAGTAAAAAAGATACATTATGTCACGTACGAATGGATCTCAGAGCAAATCCTAACAACGTATGGCTCGATCAGCTCTTCACAGGATAGAAGAGAACCGATCAGTCTTCCTAGCATAGGAACCTAGTCTCTATGACTTAGGCCATGCCCAACAATAATAGAACACAATGGAATGTGACACCAGGAAACACCATGAAGAAGAAGAAATAAGGGGACGAGAACTTTTATTAAAAAACCACTCGTTGGTTTATAATAGAACTCTCCCGGTCTCTCGATCTCTCACAGATACAAGAGGATCCTTAGATGATCTCTTTCTTTTCCTCTCTCTCATGATCTCTAACCCCACCCTTGAGTGTCCTTTTATATAGGAACAATCCCAGATTACAAGTCCCTCACGAACTCAACTCTCTAAGTACAAGATAAGGATAAACTCAGAATCCCCATTCTCGCAGGACTGTGCAGTCAGATAAAACTGCCAAGTTCATGATACAAATGAACTCGGATTGCAACGATACTTGATCCATTGGATTTGGAATGAAAAATTCTTTAAGTTAACGCCTTACCCACTTTGAAATGACTTTTGCGGAGTTTCCATAATGTCGCACAAAGTTGCATGGGTAAACTGTATTTTGTTATGCCTTATTGCACTAGCTTCTTTGCTGACCAATGTACATCTCGAGACATGTGCTTCCAACCCCATTCTCTTGAGTACTCCTTATAGATCTTGTACACACACTTCCCCAGATAATTCTAGGGCTCAGATTTAGTCTCCAAGTTGCCCAAATCTCAAGAGAGTGTAGTCAGACCTCGAACCTGTCCAACGACCCGATCTGGTTTGCACCTTGACCCGTGTCTGATCCAGCCCTGATTCGAGGAGCCGTGACACCTTCCCCCACCTAAGCCGAAGTCGCCCCCGATGAGTCTAGGTGGTACTTCTTGATGATGTCTTCAAACTGCCATAGTTCGTCACCATACTCCCAACTCGCTTTTGAGTTTGCTAGTACTCTCCATTGGACTAAGTATTGCACCCGACTATCCTTCTTCCTATCTGCCTTGATTTTAGAAACCTTCTTGGTGTAATGAACTCTTATGGCTATTGGAGCTCTCCCACTTTGAGCCCAAGAAGGGTTGGTTGTGTCTTCTTTGAATGACTTCAACAGAGACACGTGGAACATCGGATGCACTTTCAGCTTGGAAGGCAGCGACAATTGATACGCAGTATGTCCAATTTGATGGGTGATGATGAAGGGGCCTTCATACCTCCTCACAAGTGCTCTGTGGTAGCCTGACTTCAATCTCATGTGATGGTAGAGTTTTACCAATACCTGATCACCAAACTAAAACTCAGCTGCATGCTGCTTTATGTCAACCCACTTCTTCATCCATTTGGTTGCCTTCAACAAGGAGACCTGAACCAAATCTGTATCCTTCTTTAGATCCCTCACAAACCAGTAGGCGGTTGGGCTACGTCCCATGTAATCTACTGCAATACTCCCTGGAGTGTCTGGCTGCCATCACCTCAAATGATGATTTATCGGATAACTCCGATCATTGCAAGTTGTAACTGAATTAGGCTTAGTCCAAGAGTCACACTTAATCCCGCTGGTTGGCATTCACATAGTGCCTCAAATACATCTCCAGTAATGCATTTGTTCATTCTATTTGGCCATCAGTCTGAGGGTGGAAAGCCCTCTTCAGCTTTATTTCGAGTATCTGAAATAACTCAATCCAGAATCTTCCCATGAAGCGAGCAACACGATCAGAAACAACGCTTCACAGTATCCCCCAATATTTCACCACATATATGAAGAACAATCATGCCATATCCTACGCATGGCAAGTAGTAGGTGCTGGAATGAAGACTCCATACTTCGAGAAGCGATCCACCAATACCATGATGGAGCTATACCCTTCCACTGGAGGTAACCCGATGATGAAGTCCATGGAGATGCTCTCCCATGGACGCTCTAGTGTTGGCAATGGCTCCAACAACCCCACGGGCCGTTGATGTTCAACCTTATCTTGTTAGCATACTAAACAAGTGCAAATATACCCCTCGATGTCATCTCACATGTTTGGCCAATAGTAGCTATGTTCTATGAGAGCTTGCATTCGATGCAACCCCCTAATATCCTGCCCACATAGAATCATGATGCTCTCACAGCACCTCATGCCTCAGCCCTCCGCTTGACGGCATATAGACACGCCATCCTAGTGTCAAAATCAGCCCACCTTCACTCCAGAAATGGCGTGCCTTGCCGTCCTTGGTGAGTTCACCCATGGTTGTGGTCCATGGATCCTTCTCCATCTCAGTCTTGACCCTTTCCATTAAGTCACTTGCTGGTCCAGAAATGAAAGAAACCACAGCCAACTATGCCTTTCTACTTAAGGCGTCAGGAACTGAATTGGTTCAGCCTAGCTTATACTCCATGTGGAAATCGAATTCAGCGAGAAATTGCTGCCATCTCACTTGCTTTGGAATGAGCTTTGGCTGGGTTTAGAAGTAGCTTATGGCCATGTTGTCCATGTGTACCACAAACTTGGATTCGAGGAGGTAATGGCGCTAGGTTCTAAGGCAACGCACAACCGCTGTCATCTCCTTCATCTCCTTCTCATGAACTGTATACCTACGCTCGGTGTTGTTCAACTTCCGACTCTCGTAGGCCATTGGGTGTCTTTCCTGCATGAGCACCCCTCCGATGGCAAAATCTGATGCATCGGTATGAACTTCAAAAGAAACCAAGAAGTCCTATAGCATGAGGATCGGCTCCTCCGTGACCGCCTGCTTGAGATGATCGAATGCCTCCTGACATTGATTCGACCACCGCCATGGTCGACCCTTCTTCAACAAATCCATCAATGGGGTGCATATCTTCGAATATCCCCTGATGAACCTCCTATAATAATTTGCCAAACTAAGAAGAGAGCATAAGTGTGTAACACATGTAGGTACCTCCCACTCGACTATTCCTAAAATCTTGGACCATCATGAGCTTTCCATCCCTAATGATGTTCCTGAGGAACGGCACCCTCTATTGCGCAAACACGCACTTCTCCTTCTTCACAAAGAGCTGGTGTTGCCATAGGATGGAGAAGACTTACCTCAAGTGCGCCACATGCTCGTCCAACGTCCGGCTGTAGATAATATACTACAACTTTGATAAAGTTGCATCAAAGCACAGAAGGTTGTTGGAGCATTGGTGAGGCCAAAAGGCATGACAAAATACTCAAAGTTCCCATACCTTGTCACACATGCAGTCTTCTTGATGTCCTCCCCCATCATGCAAACTTGATAGTATTCGCTACGAAGATCCAACTTGGAAAACCACTGTGCCTTACCAAGTTGATCGAACAAATCATCAATCCATGGAATGGGGTACTTGTTCTTCACCTTGAGTTTGTTGAGGGCCCTATAGTCGATGCAGAGTCTCAACGAACAATCATGCTTCTACTGAAAAAGTACCGATGCTCCATATGGACTCTTCAAAGGTTGGATGAACCAGCTGTCCACCAACTCCATTAGCTATCTCCTCAGCTCTTGAAGTTCAGGTGGGGCCATTCTATATGGTGTTTAAGCTGGTGGATGTGCTCCCTGCACCAAATCAATCTGATGATCGATTTCTCTTCTTGGCGATAATCGCTTGGGTAATTCGAGGGGCATCACATCCCCAAATTCAGTGAGAACACCATCGATGGGTGCTGGGATCTCTTCTCCCTTCAGCAGGTCTTCCTTTTGAATGGATGCAATGTATGTTGAAAATTCCCTTCTCAGCCCCTTAGCAAGCTGCATTGCCGATAGGACTCGCTGCGGAGTCCCTCTAACTCACTTCCCTTGAACCATGCAAGGTCCACTCGAATTCAAAACCACCACCACATCTGAATTTGCCTTTACCATGGTATGTAGCTGGGTTAGCAAAGACATACCGATGACCACCTTGTAGTCATCGATAGGGGCAACCACTGTTGTCACCCATTCGATCCATGTACCAAATTTGATCTCAACATCCTTAGCTATTCCGCTTGTAGCTACCTCTATGGAGTTGACCGCCTTGAACATGTGCTCATCATGTTCAATCTTCATGTTGAGCTTCTTAGCCATTGCTAAGTCCATGAAGAAGTCAGTGGCACCCATATCAATGAGTGCCTGAAAGGTGTGACCATTGATATTGATAGGTGTGTAGAGTAGGCCTCATGGCCCCTTGGCCTTTAAGGCATTGATACTAAGTGAACCCATCGGTCTCTTGCTGCTCCTCCACCATCATAGATGCAATCTTGCCCCTCAATGGACAATCCTTCTCCTTATGCGGTCCATTGCAAATGTAGCATGAGATAGTGCTGGTACACACCTCTTTGCCCTTTGCTTGGGAAGCACCTTCACTTGAGGAGCCTGGATTCGAGCCTTTTCCACCTCCCTTGTGACCTGATTTCGCTCCCCCACCTTTGTCTTGTTTGGATGCCTGGGCTTTAGGAGCTGTGGGTTGAGTCTTGAACTCGATGAGAGCCTCTGCTTGAGCTATCACCTCGTTCAAACTCTTAACTCCTCTTCGCTGCAACTCCATCTTGGCCCATGGTTTGAGCCCATCAAGGAAGGTGAAGAAAGAGTCCTCCTGGCTGAGGTCTGGTACCTCCAACAATAATTCACTGAACTCTCACACATACTCATGCACATTACCCTTTTGCATGAGTCACCGTAATCATGCTCAAGCATCATCCTTAGCGAACATGGGGAAGAATTGCTTTCGAAGTTTAGTTTGGAACTTTGCCCAAGTGGTGATTGGAACAGCCCCTCACTTCACATCGTCAGTTTGACGTCGCCACCAAAGCATCGCCACATCCCTCAAGAACATGGCCGCCGTGCTCACCTTCATGGCTTCACCCCTTATTCCAGTAACCTGTAGGTATTGTTCCATGGCAAAAAGGAAGTTATCTACCTCCTTTGTGGATCGCTATCCGTAGAACTCCTACGGCTTGGAACATCAAGCTTGTATAGGGGATGCATAGCCTCACTTATGACCTCCATTGTCGAGGTAGAAGAGGACATGCCTGTGGTAGTTTTTTCCTTTGGAAGGTCAACCACCCATATTTGGAGAGCCTTCACCATGGTCTCTAACTCCTTATTGTGCTGCAGCACTTCCTCATAGTGCCGCTTCATATCGAAGGAAATTTGATTCAGCTGAGCTGCAATCTCACCTCGATGGGTTGCGTCCTTACCCTCAAGGTCCTCCACTCACCCTTCAACCTTAGCTATTTGGGCCTCGCACTTCCATGGTCGATTACTGATGGAGATAACCGGAGATGTAATCCATGGTCCTTGTAGGAAATCATCAACTAGAAGTGCTCCATCCATTGCCGTGCCTCCTCCTAAGGTAGGATTGGGATCCAAAGTCGAGGATGATGAATCCCCTGTTCCCACCATGGATGCTGATATAGAGGTCATCTTCTTTATTTTCGATATCGCTCTGGTACCAACTGTCACGCACGAAGGGATCTCAGAGCAAATCCCAATAACGTGTGGTTCGTTCAGCTCTTCATAGGACAGAAGAGAATCGATTAGCCTTTCTAGTGGAGAAACCTAGTCTCTATGACTTAGGCCACACCCAACAATAATAGAACATAGTGGAATGCGACACCTGGAAACACCATGAAGAAGAAGAAGAAATAAAGGGGAAGAGGACTTTTATTAAATAACCACTCACTGGCTCTCCCAGTCTCTCGATCTCTTACAACAAGAGGATCCTTAGATGATCTCTTTCTTTCCCTCTCTCTTTTGATCTCTAACCTCACCCTTGAGTGTCCTTTTATATAGGAACAACCTCAGGTTACAAGTCCCTCACGAACTCAACTTTCTAAGTACAAGATAAGGATAAACTCAGAATCCCCATTTTGATAGGACTCTGCGTAGTTAGATAAAACTGCCAAGTTCATGATCCAAACAAACTCGGATTGCAACAAAATTAAATCCGTTGGATTCAGAACGAAAAATCCTTTAAGATAACATCTTACCCACTTTGAACCAACTTTTGTAGAGTTCCCAAATATTGCATAAAGTTGCAAGGATAAACTGCATTCTGTTACACCTCATTGGTCAGCATGGATTATTAAATAATTTAGGGTTATTGATCCTTGCATTAATAATTAAATTTGGATTATTAATCAAAATTCTTGAAATTGATAATTGGATCAAGTGAAATCAAATATACCCTAATGCTTTATCAATCAAATTTTGATTCAGCTTTCATTGAGTTCTTTAGAGTTAATTTTAGCTTTAGTTTCCATTGTCATTCAGTTTTGGTTGTTCAGATAAGCGTTCATTTTTGGTAATTAAACTCAGTCCTCATGGGAATGATCTCTTATTCATCATTGTATTACTTGAGTGATTTCGTGTACTTACGAATAGGCTATTAAGTTTTTGGCGCTGTTGCTGGGGACTGGTGCTTTAATATCAAGAATAGTTGATTTTACTAATAATCTAACATTTTCTTTATTATTTTCTAGATATTTAAAAAGAATTATATACTTTACTGCTTTTCAATTTTTATTTCTTGCTTTAAAACTTTTATATATGGTAGATCTCTATGCTTTCTTAATTACATGATTTAATAATTATTTTATTTTGCATAATTAACTTACTGCTTATTATTCTTAGATATTTCTTGCTTTTTATAGTTTAAAATAATTTACTATTTTTTATAGCTTAGTGATTTTTTTTAGAATTAATCACTTAAACTTACTTTTTTGCAAAATCCTAAAAAAAATTAATTAAAAAAATAATAAAAAAATACTGACATTTCATAATACTTAACTTTATGGGCACTTAACCCATTAATTAGATAAGGTGGGGATTTAGTCACCCTTCCTTAGCCTAAAAATCACATCTTTCATCCTGCATAACCTAAACCTTAATCTAAAATCAATTAGATGTTGGCCCTAAGATATTCGAGCTCAATAAGATAAGAAAGTCCTAGAGTTGGACTGGGTTCGGATTGATTAGCTACTCGATGTCTAAGGCAAGTGGTTTAAGAAGATGGTTTTCAATTGGTTCCGTTGTCTGATTTGGTCAACTCAGTTGGTGTCTAAGGAAAGCAACAAGCAAGGGACCTCCCATATCTTACACTTACCTAGCCGAGAGAATTAGTTAGTTTTGGGCTTGGAGTGCTTGAAGGCGGTCTTGGAATAGTTAGGAGCTATCTGATCTAGGTTAATCCTAGGATAGATAGTCTATTTTATGCTAACTTTTTTGCCATTAAAATTTAAATCTAATTAAAATACTCTTCTCTTTCATCTCTAGATTTAGGACTCTTTAGGACTCATCTTTAAAACTCTTTTCTTTTCTATCTTTCCTTCCTCTTCTCTCTTCTCTTTAAAAAAAAAAAATCTTTCAAAATTGTAACTTGGAAAAGAGAATCGGATCGACTTATGAGAATTGAATTAAACCTTATTTCAAGCCAAGAAATTGATCGCACTTGTAGACAAAATAGAAAAGCCATCAAAGAAGAGAAGGAATCTGAGGCAAAAGTAGAAATGGCTGAAAATACAAGGAGAGAAGTTGTTGTAGTAGGGAATAATAAGGTTGTTAGAGAGACAAATCCTAGGGCATTGCGGTATTATGCCATGCCTATCATGAATGGAGCTTCATCTAGCATCACAAGGCCACCAGTGCAGGCAGACAACTTTCAGATCAAGCCTACTTTGATCCAAATGATCCAAACAGCAGTTCAGTTTGGAGGATTGCCCAATGATGACCCTAATGCGCACATTGCAACTTTCTTCGAGATATGTGATACCCTTAAGTAGAATGGAGTGTCAGATGATGCAATTTGGCTAAAATTGTTCCCATTTTCACTTAGAGATAAGATTAGAACATGGTTGCAGTCTCTTCCTGCTGGCTCAATCACCACATAGAATGACTTAGCACAAAAATTTTTGGCAAAATTCTTTCCACCTACCAAATTGAGGACCGACATCCAAACCTTCGTGCAATTCGATATGGAGACCTTATATGAAGCTTGGGAAAGGTTTAAGGATCTGCTTAGGAGGTGTCCACACCATGGGCTAACTAAATGGTTGGTTGTGCAAACCTTCTACAATGGATTGAATAACCATACTAGAATTAATATTGATGCTGCTGCTGGAGGTTCATTGATTGGAAAGTCGCTTGATGAGGCCTATGATCTTTTGGAGGAACTGGCCAACAACAATTACCAATGGCCCAATGAGAGGAACATGGCGAGGAGGCCTGCTGGGGTTCATGAGATAGATGCTATTACTGCACTCAATGCAAAGGTAGATACTATTTTCAAAAAATTAGATCATTTGTCTATTAATGTTGTTAATACTCGTGTGTAAACCTGTGAGATGTGTACTGGGCAACATGCTACTCGAGATTGCCCGATTGATAGCTCATTCATGCCTTCGATACAAGAACAAGTGCAATATGTGGCAAACCAGGGAAGGCAACAGAATAATCCATACTCAAACACCTACGCACCTTCCTGGAAGAACCGTCCAAACTTTTCCTGGGGAAATCAGTAGCAACAATAAAATTACCAAAATAGAGGACCACTTGATTTCCCAAGCAAGAAAAGAAGTCTAACATGAAAGAATTGGTTGCAACTCTTACAAAGGCTACTACTAATTTCATGGGTGCTAGGCAAACTTCCAAAACCAGCAAGCTACCATTAAGAACTTGGAATTACAAATGGGACAATTGGCCAATATGGTAGCTAATAGAACTCAAGGATCATTGCCTAGCAATACTGAAATGAACCCGAAAGAGCATGTGAAGGCAATTACCTTAAGGAGTTGCAAACAACTTGGGGAACAACCAAGGAAAGAGCCTATTAAGGAGCAAGTAAAGGAACAAACTCAAGAAGAGACTATGATCAAAGAAAAGCTAAAAGAGAAAAAGGAAGAGCTAGTAAAGCCCTACATCCCACTAGTTCTTTTTCCTCAAAGGCTCAAGCAAAGTAAGGATGACAAGAACTTCCTGAAATTTTTGGAGGTTTTCAAGAAACTACACATAAATATTCTATTTGCTGAGACATTAGCCCAGATGCCTAGCTATGTCAAATTCTTGAAGGATATCCTTTCCAAAAAGAGAAGTCTAGAGGACCACGAGACAGTCATGCTCATCGAAGAATGTAGTGCAATCATTCAGAACAAGTTGCCATCAAAACTAAAGGATCCAGGGAGTTTTACAATTCCATGCAATATTGGCAATATTGAATTCACTAAAGCATTATGCGATTTAGGTGCTAGCATTAACTTGATACTGTTATCTATTTTCAGAAAGCTTGGACTAGGGGATGTGAAACCGATTAGTGTTTCATTACAACTAGCCAATCGATCGGTGACTAAAGGCATAGTGGAGGATATGTTAGTCAAGGTGGACAAATTTATCTTTCCAGTGGATTTCATTATCTTGCATATCGAGGAAGATAGAGAGGTTCCTTTGATATTGGGGCATCCATTCCTTGCAACTAGCAAGGCAATTATAGGTGTCCACGAGGGTAAGCTTACTTTAAGAGTGGGACAAGAAGAGGTAACTTTTAACGTGCTCAATTCTTCTAAATACCCTCTTGAGAATGATGAGTGTTTTAGATTAGATGTGATTAATGAATTTGTTAGTGAAATAATTGATAATTCTGAATATGACTTGATTGATTGTGTGGAGGAGAAAATTGTTAAAAATAAATTTGAACGGTTAATTGAGCATGTTGATGTGTTAAATGATGTTGAAAAAATACAGAATTCAGTAGAAGCTAACCCAACCCCCAAGCTTGAGCTTAAGCAGCTCCCTTCCCACTTAAGATATGCATTCTTGGAAGACTCATCCATTTTTTCCATCATTATATCTGCTCATTTGTTTGCTGAATAGGAAACAAAATTATTGCATGTGTTGAGAAAGCATAAGAAAGCACTAGGCTGGTCTATTGATGATATTAAGGGGATTAGTCCCAGTATATGCATGCATAAAATTTTAATGGAAGATAACTACAAACCTTCAATTGAGCATCAACGTAGGTTAAATCCTAATACGAAGAAAGTAGTTAGAGCTGAAGTAATGAAATTACTTGATGCAGGAATTATCTATCCTATTTTTTATGGTAGTTGGGTAAGCCCTGTTCAAGTAGTTCCTAAGAAAGGGGGGATGACTGTTATTACAAATGATAGAAATGAGCTGATACCCACTAGGACAGGTGTGTATTGATTATAGAAAGTTAAATAAAGCTACACGCAAGGACCATTTTCCCTTGCCTTTTATTGATCAAATGCTTGAGAGATTATCTGAATATCCCTTCTATTGTTTCTTAGATGGTTATTCAGGATATTTTCAAATTTCTATTGCACCTGAGGACCAAGAAAAAACTACATTTACTTGTCCATATGGAACATTTGCATATAGAAGAATGCCACTTGGGTTATGTAATGCACCTGCAACTTTTTAAAGGTGTATGATGTCTATATTCTCTGACATGGTTGAAAAATTCATTGAAATCTTTATGGATGATTTTTCAATTTTTGGTCCTTCTTTTGATGTGTTTGACTAACCTCTCACAAGTTCTATAATGTTGTGAAGAAACTAGTCTTGTATTAAATTGGGAGAAGTGTCATTTTATGGTGCAGGAAGGAGTAGTGTTAGGACACAAGATTTCATCTAGAGGCATAAAAGTGGACAAAGCAAAGGTGGAGGTCATTGAAAAATTACCACCACCAACATCTGTTAAAGGAGTGAGGAGTTTCTTAGGACATGCTGGCTTCTATAGAAGATTTATAAAAGACTTCTCCAAAATTACCAAACCTCTTTGTAATTTATTGATCAAGGATGTGCCTTTTAAATTTACTGATGAGTGTTTTGTTGCTTTTAACAGGTTAAAAAAAGAATTAATCTCAGCTCCCATCATCACTATAATTGATTGGAATTTACCAATTGAACTTATGTGTGATGCAAGCGACTACGCTATAGGTGCAGTCTTGAGACAAAGAAAGGGGAACAAACTTCATGTGGTGTACTATGCAAGTCGGATACTAAATGATGCACGATTGAACTATGCCACCACAGAGGAGTTGCTTGCTATTGTTTTTGCTTTTGATAAATTTAGACCATATCTTATAGAAGCAAAAATAATAGTTTATACTGACCACTCAGCAATTAAATATTTACTTGAAAAAAAGGATGCGAAACCAAGACTAATTCGTTGGGTGCTCTTATTGCAGAAATTTGACTTGGAGATTAGGGACAAGAAAGAAGTAAAAAATCTTGTAGCAAATCACTTGTCCCAGTTAGAATTAAGGACACTGGAGATTATTTGACTTGGAGATTAAGGACATTAAAGTATCCGTTAATGAGTCATTCCCTAATTTGCATTACTCACATCTAGCACACCCTGGTATGCTAATATTGTTAATTTTAAGGCATGTAATATTATTCCTCTTGAATTTAATTACCAGCATAAAAAGAATTTTTACATGATGCAAAATATTATTTTTGGGAGGATCCATATTTATATAAGTATTGTCTAGATTAGCTTATTAGGAAATCTATGTCTAATGATGAAATTAAAAATATTTTAAAACACTGCCATTCATTAGAGTGTGGGGGCCATTTTGGACCTAGCAAAATAGCTGCTAAGATATTACGGTGTGGTTTTTATTGGCCTAACCTGTTTAAAGATGCTATTGCTTTTGTTTCTTCTTGTGACCAATGTCAAAGAACTGGGAATATTTCTTTTAGATAGAAAATGCCACTAACTAATATCCTTGAGGTAGAGCTATTTGATATGTGGGGATTAGATTTTATGGGGCCTTTTCTACCTTCTCATTCAAATCAATACATCTTGGTGGCGGTGGTCGAGGCAGTAGCACTTTTCTCTAATGATGCGAAGAGTGTGCTCAAGTTCTTAAAGAAATACATATTCACACACTTTGGTGTTCTAAGGGCTATCATCATGGATGGAGGTAAGCATTTCTATAATCATTATTTGGATTCTCTACTTACAAAATATGGTGTTACTCATCGTGTAGGTACACCATATTATCCCCAAATAGGTGGACAAGTAGAAATCTCTAACCATAAAATTAAAAGGATATTGGAGACTACTATCAACTCATCGAGAAAGGACTGGTCCCTAAAATTAGATGATGCATTATGGGCATATAGAACAGCATTCAAAACACCAATTGGGATGTTTTCGTATCACCTAGTTTATGGAAAAGCATGCCACTTACCTATCAAGCTAGAGCATCGAGCTTATTGGGCGACTAGATTGCTAAATTTTAATATGGAAGCTGCTGGGGAGAAAGGTTATTGCAACTTAATGAACTTGATGAGTTCCGCCTCCATGCATATGAAAATGCAAGAATTTACAAGGAGAGAATGAAAAAATGGAATGACAAACATATTGTGAGGCGTGAATTCTAAGTAGGACAAAAGGTGTTGCTGTATAACTTCCACCTAAAGCTATTTTCAGGCAAGCTTCGGTTTAGGTGGTCAGGTCCATTTGAGATTGTACAAGTTTTTCCATGTTGAGCTGAAGAGTGGTGATAGGACCTTCAAGGTCAATGGGCAAAGGTTGAAGGAATACATTGGTGGAGGATTTGAGCAACCAAAAACCTCCATATCACTGACATAATGCATTGGGATAGTCAAGCTAACGACTATAAACTAGCGCTTCTTGGGAGACAACCCAAGCAAAATTCTTTTTATTTTCTTTATTTTTATGAATTGAGTCAATTTTGATCTTTAATATATTTTCAAAGTTTGAATGGATGTTGTTTCACTTTTTCTAGGCACATTGAAGAAGACAAGAGAAGAAAAATAATTGAGGACAAGTTGCAAGCTCATACAAGCACATAGGCATGCTACAAAGGGGAGTACCCCTAACCTTTAAGAATGCCTTGCTATAATATGTAGTGGTGATCTTGTCATTGAGGACAATGTCCAATTCAGGTTTGGGGGTGCATTTGTATTTCTCGTGTTAGTATTTTGTTATAAAAAAAAAAGTAAAATATTGATTCACTGATGACTTCTATGCATATAGAGAGAGACGATTTTGCCTTTGTGTTATTGTTTGGCTATCTAAGCTATGAATTTGAAAATCCAATTCAGTGATTAACTATTTTAAACTTGTAAATACTTGGATAAAATTTTGTATAGGAGATAGTTACTTTGCTTCGCCAATCCTACTTGTGAGCTTTATTATGCTTGTTAAAATGAAATGTAGGCAATGTATTTGAGAGAAATGACATAGGCATTCCTTTGCTATACCCTTTTTGATCCCTTGTATTTTCTTTCCATCCTATCTCATATCTACTAATCATATTGTTTGAGAATAATTGATTATAATAGTTAGAGCATACTAAATTTTTAGTATTCCTTTTTTTAAAAAGAAAAAGCATAATCTACTCCGCTGTTTCAAGTTGCCTAGTAACTAAGAGTATTCATGAGCCCCATGTTTGGCTTTACATCAAATAGTGACTTGAATTATGAGTATGCAAAGCACTTTGAGTATATGACTTGCTGAGTAACCGGGTGCCTTCATGACCAATGTCGGTATTCGCATAAAAAGGCAAATGATGACTTAAGGAAGAGTGCCAAAATGTATAGACTGTTCTAAAATTATAAAATAAAATAAACAAAGGAAGGGATGTAAAGTATAAGTAATTGAGTATACTCTAATTTATTGTGGTTAATTTATTTTCACTTATGTGACCATAACCATCATTCAGGTTGCTTGCTTTCATTTTTTTTTTTTCAAATCGTAAAAGTCCTATTGATCTCTTGAGGATGTTGTTTGCACTAGTGGAGATGGGCTGATAGGGTTTTGCATGCATGGATGGATATTTCAACCGAATTACTTTATTAAAATCTAAAGAAAGCAGGGTAGCTATTGATTGTGCACGATTTTATTTGAGTATGAATGAGTTTGGAATGGTTAGCTTATGGGTTTGCCTTTCGATTTTAGGTTGAGGTAGTTAAGCAATGGCACTTGGGTAGAGATTACTCCTTTATGTCCAGATGGATCTTAAGTGTATTAATGTTAAATAAAGTTTTCAGTATTAATTTTTGTTTTAGATTCTCCATTTTTGATTTGGACTTTTCTTTTGCTTGGGGACAAGCAAAAACTTAGGTTTGGGGGTATTTGATGTGTTGCATTTTTATAGTAATTATTATTATTAGTTTTAATGATTTTGATGAAATTGGTATAATAATTAACAAAATAAATGTATGAACCTGATATGTTTTATGTCAATTGCAGGTAATTGAGCTAGGTCACACCTAATTGGTTTTAACCATGTTTTAAAGATCAAAATTAAGTGAAATTGGTTGAGTCCAATTCAGCAGGGTTTGTCATCCGGAATCATCAGGATCGTAAATCAAAATCAAAGTTCATCTCGAAGTAGAATAACCAAATCAAGATATCAATGGATCCCACACCTCATCCTTTTTGACATCATCAGCCAAGTAAAGAAATCAAAGGTGTAGGAAACAAATCAAGTAGTTAATCTCTCTCATCTAGTCAACCAATCTACATTTTAGATACTTTGGCATGAGGATTCCTAAAAGGCAAGCTACAGGACTCTAAATTGAGCAAGACTAAATCCTACAGAATTCTAAGAGAATCAAGAAAGGAACATAATTTACAAAATTGAATTTGGATTCTAGATGAGGTAGCTACAGTAGGTTGAAGTTGGTAACAATATTAGACATAATGAGAAACGCCCGATACACCCGATTCTTCCAAGTTTTTCTTAGCACAGAGATCTGATATGGCAACAAATTTTGGGTGGCAAGGAGCTATCTTGTAAAGAATTACATGAAAAAAAAAAATTAGAATCCAAACTATTTCTGCATGAGGAGCAAACTTGGAAAGAATTGGAACTAACTCTTAGAACACCTGATTTGGGCAACTTACGTTATTTTGGAGATTTTGTGGACCCAGGAAGGCTGAAGAAGGAAGAAATCCTTCTCCTCTAATTAACCATGCCTCCTTTCCTTCTTTTACCATGGAAATCAGAATAAAATCAAAAAAAATTGGGCAGCATAAAGAGTAGATGGCTGGTGGTTGCTTGAAGCTTAATCCAAAGGAGGAGAGATCTCCTATACCAAATAAAAAGAATAATATATAGAATAAAATCATGGAGAAAATACCACCTTAACCCTAGCCCTAGCCCTCTTTAAGAATCCTAAAACACATTCAAAAAAAAAGAAAAGAAAGGAAAAAAGAATCATCTTTGAAAGCTGGAAATCAAGCAAGGAGAGTTTAGAGCATTTGGAAGATTTGAAGAGAGGATTCATTCGGCTCTACAGTTCCTTTAGAGCTTTTAATTCTTTTTCTTGTCTACTTTGAATTTATTTTCTAGAACTCATTATTAGGATGATTTTGGATTTTTATTCAAGTAAACTTGAGTTTGATTTTGATATGACGAAAAGCTAAATTTCTAGCTAGGGTACCTGATGTAACTTGAATTCGATTTCAATTCCAAATCTTGTATTAATTTTCTTTGTTAGTGCAATTGCTTGTTATTTGCACTTAATGCTTTTAAGTATTATTATCTTTGGTACTTGATTGATTTTGATTTATAATTGATACAGGGAAGGAAGATTATAAATTGGAGTTAATAATAAGCATCAAAGGAATAATAATTGGAGCGGGAGCAGAAGATTTGACATGTGGGATCTTGGAAATAATCACTGTACTTAATGAACTAATTGAAATCTATTTTACTAATAAAAAATAGATTATAGATTTTAATTAGTATTTTTAATAAGTCTCAGGAGAGATTATTAAATAATTTAGGATTATTGATCCTTACATTAATAATTAAATTTGGATTATTAATCAGAATATCTAGAATTGATAATTGGTCCAAGTGAAATAAGATATATCCTAGTGCTTTATCAATCGAATTTTGATTCAGCTTTCATTGAGTTCTTTAGAGTTAATTTTAGCTTTAGTTTCCATTGTCATTCAGCTTCGATCGTTCGAATATTAGTAGAATCAGCATTCATTTTTGGTAATTAAACTCAGTCCTCATGGGAACAATCTCTTATTCATCATTGTATTACTTGAGCGATTTCGTGCAATGAGGTGTAACAGAATCTAGTTTACCCATGCAACTTTGTATGATATTTTGAGAACTCCATAGAAGTCAGTTCAAAATGGGTAAGGCATTATCTTAAAGGATTTTTTGTTCTGAATCCAACGGATTAAGTTTCATTGCAATCTGAGTTCGTTTGGATCACGAACTTGGCAGTTTTATCTGGCTACATAGAGTCCTATAAGAATGGTGATTCTGAGTTTATCCTTATCTTGTACTTAGAGAGTTGAGTTTGTGAGGGACTTATAACCTGGGGTTGTTCCCATATAAAAGGACACTCAAGGGTGGGGTTAGAGATTAAGAGAGAGAGGAAAAGAAAGAGATCATCTAAGGATCCTCTTGTATCTATGAGAGATCGAGAGATCGGGAGAGCCAGCGAGTGGTTATTTAAAAAAAGTTCTCTTCTCCTTTATTTCTTCTTCTTCTTCATGTTGGGCATGGCCTAAGTCATAGAGACTAGGTTCCCATGCTAGGGAGGCTGATCGGTTCTCTTTTGCCCTATAAAGAGCTGATCGGGCTGCACGTTGTTGGGATTTGCTTTGAGATCCCTTCGTACATGATAGTTGGTATTAAAGCGATACCAGAAATGAAGAAAATGACCTCTAAATCAGCATCCATGGTGGGAACAGGGAATTCATCATCCTCAACCTTGGATCCCAATCCTACCTCAGGAGGAGGCACGACAATGGGTGGAGCGCATCCAGTTGATGATTCTCTACAGGGGCTATAGATTGCATCTCCGATTATCTCCACCGACAATCGACTACGGAAGTGCGAGGCCCAAATAGCTGAGGTTGAAGGGTGAGTGGAGGATCTCGAGGGTAAGGACGCAACCCATCGAGGTGAGATCGCTGCTCAGCTGAATCAAATTTTTTTCAATATGGAGCAGCGCTATGAGGAAGTGTTGCAGCACAACAAGGAGTTGGAGACCATGGTGAAGGCTCTCCAAATGCAGGTGGTTGACCTTTCAAAGAAAAAAACTACCACGGGCGTGTCCTCTTCTACCTCGACAATGGAGGTCACAAGTGAGGCTACGCGTCCCCTACACAAGCTTGATGTTCTTAAGCCGCAAGAGTTCTGCGAGCAGCGGTCCGCAAAGGAGGTAAATAACTTTCTTTTCACTGTGGAACAATACCTACATGTTACCAGCGTAAGGGGTGAAGCCATGAAGGTGAGCACGACGGGCATGTTCTTAAGGGATGTGGTGATGCTTTGGTGGCGACATCGGACTGACGATGTGAAGCAAGGGGCTGTTCCAATCACCACTTGGGCACAGTTTCAAATTGAACTTCGAAAGCAAATCTTTCTTGAGTTCTCTAAGGATGATGCTCGAGCACGACTACGGCGACTCACATAAAAGGATGATGTGCATGAGTATGTGTGAGAGTTCAGTGAATTATTGTTGGAGGTACCAGACCATAGCCAGGAGGACTCTCTCTTCACCTTCCTTGATGGGCTCAAACCATGGGCCAAGATGGAGTTGCAGCGAAGAGGAGTTAAGAGTTTGAACAAGGCTATAGCTCAAGCGGAGGCTCTCATCGAGTTCAAGACTCAACCCATAGCTCCCAAAGCCCAGGCATCCAAACAGGGCAAAGGTGGGGGAGCGAAATCAGGTCACAAGGAAGGTAGAAAAGGCTCGAATCCAGGCTCCTCAAGTGGAGGTGCTTCCCAAGCAAAGGGCAAAGGGGTGGTGCAAGGTACCAGCACTATCTCATTCCTCATTTGTAATGGACTGCATAAGGTGAAGGATTATCCATTGAGGGGCAAGATCGCATCTATGACGGCGGAAGAGCAGCAAGAGACTGACTAAAGGATTGGTTCACTCAGTCTCAACGCCCTGAAGGCCAAGGGGCCACGAGGCCTACTCTATGCACTTGTCAATATCAATGGTCACACCTTCCAGGCACACATTGATATGGGTGCCACTGACTTCTTCGTGGACTTAGCAATGACGAAGAAGCTCAACCTAAAGATTGAACATGATGAGCACACATTCAAGGCTGTCAACTCCGTAGAGGTAGCTACAAGCAAAACAACCAAGGATGTTGAGATCCAATTTGGTACATGGACCAAATGGGTGACAGCGGTGGTCACCCCTATCGACGACTATGAGGTGGTCATCAGTATGTCTTTACTAACCTAGCTACATGCCATGGTAAAGGTAAATTCAGATGTGGTGGTGGTTTTGAATTCGAGTGGACCTTGCATGGTTTAAGGAAAGCAAGTTAGAGGGACTCCACAGTAAGTCCTATCGATAATGTAGCTTGCTAAGGGGCTGAGAAGGGGATTTCCAACATACATTGCATCCATTCAAGAGGAAGATCTGCTAGAGGAAGAAGAGAGATCCCAGCACCCATCGAGGGTGTTCTAACTAAATTTGGGGATGTGATGCCCTCCGAATTACCCAAGCAATTGCTGCCAAGAAGAGAAATCAATCATCGAATTGATTTGGTGTAGGGAGCACATTCACCAGCTCAAACACCATATAGGATGCCCCACCTAAACTCCAAGAGCTGAGGAGATAGCTAACGAAGTTGGTGGACAGCGAGTTCATCCGATCTTCGAAGAGTCCATATGGAGCACCAGTACTTTTTCAAAGAAAGCATGATGGTTCATTGAGACTCTACATCGACTACAGGGCCCTCAATAAACTCACGGTGAAGAAAAAGTAATCCATTCCATGGATTGATGATTTGTTCGATCAACTTAGTAAGGCACGGTGGTTTTCCAAGTTGGATCTTCGTCGCGGGTACTATTAAGTTCGCATGGCAGAGGAGGATATCAAGAAGACTGTATGTGTGATAAGGTAGGGGAGCTTCGAGTACCTTGTCATGTCTTTTGGTGCAACTTGTACTCCATGACTTTATCGATAAATTCATGGTAGTATACTTGGATGATATTATTGTCTATAGCTGGATGTTGAACGAGCATGTGGCGCACCTGAGGCAAGTCTTTTCCATCCTACGGCAACACCAGCTCTTTGTGAAGAAGGAGAAGTGCGTGTTTGGGCAACGGAGGGTGCCGTTCCTTGGGCACATCATTGGGGATGGAAAGCTCATGATGGATCCCTCCAAGATTTCAACCATAGCCGAGTGGGAGGTACCTACATGTGTTACACACTTACACTCTTTTCTTGGTTTGGCAGATTATTATACGAGGTTCATCATGGGATATTTGAAGTTATGTACCCCACTGACGGATTTGTTGAAGAAGGGTCGACCATGGCGGTGGTCGGATCAATGTCAGGAGGCATTCAATCATCTCAAGTAGGCGATCACAGAGGAGCCGGTCCTCATGCTACCGGACTTCTTGGTTCCTTTTGAAGTTCATACCGAAGCATCAGATTTTTTCATTGGAGGGGTGCTCATGCACGAAAGACACCCAGTGGCCTACGAGAGTCAGAAGTTGAACGACACCGACCAAAGGTATATAGTTCATGAGAAGGAGATGATAGTGGTTGTGCATTACCTTAGAACCTGATGCCATTACCTTCTTGGATCCAAGTTTGTGGTGTGCACGGACAACGTGGCCACAAGCTACTTACAAACCCAGCCAAAGCTCATCCCAAAGCAAGCGAGATGGCAGCAATTTCTTGCTGAATTCGATTTCCACATCGAGTATAAGTCAGGCCGAACCAATTCAGTCCCTTTGCCTTACACAGTTGGCTGTGGTTTCTTCCACTTTCGGACCAGCAAGTGACTTAATGGAGTGGGTCAAGATCGAGATGGAGAAGGATCCATGGGCCACATCCATGGGTGAACTCGTCAAGGACGGCAAGGCGCGCCATTTCTAGATCGAAGGTGGGCTGATTTTGACATGGGGACGACATGTCTATGTGTCTTCAAGTGGAGGGCTGAGGCCCGAGGTGTTGTGAGAGTATCATGATTCTATGTGGACAGGACATCAAGGGGTGCATCGGACCCAAGCTCTTATAGAACAAAGCTACTATTGGCCAAATATGCGAGATGACATCGAGGGGTATGTTCGCACTTGTTTAGTATGCCAACAAGACAAGGTTGAACATCAGTGGCCCATGGGGTTGTTGGAGCCATTGCCTACACCAGAGTGTCCATGGGAGAGCGTCTCCATAGACTTCATCATTGGGTTACCTCCAGTGGAAGGGTATAGCTCCATCATGATAGTGGTGGATTGCTTCTCGAAGTACGGAGTCTTCATTCCAGCACCTACTACTTGCCATGCGGAGGACGTGGCGTGGTTGTTTTTCATATATGTGGTGAAATATTGGCGGATACTGTGGAGCATTATTTCTGATCGTGATGCTTGCTTCATGGGAAGATTCTGAACCGAGTTATTTTGGATACTTGGAACAAAGATGAAGATGTCCACGACTTTCCATCCTCAGACTGATGGCCAAACAGAACAAACAAATGCATTACCGGAGATGTATTGGAGGCACTATGTAAATCCCAACCAATGGGATTGGGTGCGACTCTTGGACCAAGCCCAATTCAGTTACAACCTACAGCGATCGGAGTCGACAGGTAAATCACCATTTGAGGTGATAATAGGGCAGCAACCAGACACTCCAGGGAGTATCGCAGCGGACTACATGGGACGTAGCCCAACCGCCTACAGATTTGTGAGGGATCTGAAGGAGGATACAGATTTGGTTCAGGTCTTCTTGTTAGGCGACCAAATGGATGAAGAAGTGGACTAACATAAAGCAGCATGTAGCTGAGTTTCAAATTGGTGATCGGGTATTGGGGAAACTCTACCATCACATGAGATTGAAGTTGGGCTACCACAAAGCACTCATGAGGAGGTGTGAAGGCCCCTTCATCACCACAAAGGAAGTTATCTACCTCCTTTGCGGACCGCTACCTGTAGAACTCCTGCAGCTTGGAAACATGAATCTTGTGCAGGAGATGCATAGCCTCACTTGCGACCTCCATTGTCGAGGTAGAAGAGGACACGCCCATGGTAGTTTTTTCCTTTGAAAGGTCAACCACCTATATTTGGAGAGCCTTCACCATGGTCTCCAACTCCTTGTTGCGCTGCAGCACTTCCTCGTAGCGCCGCTCCATATCAAATGTAATATTAATCTGGTGCATTGAGATGCTCACAGCATATTGGATATAATTACTTTGTTGTGCAACCACAAAAGCAGTTATATTTCATTATGACTGTATAGAAATGAAGGATCATATTTAACTAAAATATTATTGTTTGTTGTGCTAACACAAGGCTATTAATGTTTTAAAGGCCAGGGTTTTATTGAGAATTGCATGAGATGCCATTGGAAAGAGTTTCCTACCTTTGAACTTATAAAAGTTTTGTTATGCAACCACAAGACTTTTAATAAGGAATTAGGGTCTCAATCCCACTAAGAAAATCAAATAGGATTTCTCCATCATTATAGTAGAGGGTTATGATATTCGATAAAATAGTGGGAGACATAATTAAATTAAAATCTTAATTTAATTATGTATGTCATCATGAGTTGTATGTAATGTTCATTAGATTTAAATGGCTTTTCACTTTCACTGCATTCAATTTTGGATTCAAATAAATTGATCGGTCCTAATTATGTAGATTGGTTGAGAAATCTTAAAATAGTACTCAATCAGAAGAATCTCTTTTATGTCCTCGAATCTCCTGTTCCTAAAAGTTAGGGGAAGATGCCACGATGAAGAAAAAGCCGCTTATAAGAAATGACAAAATGATTCATTAACTGTCAAATGCATCATACTGACCTCTATGAATAATGAGTTACAGAGGCAGCATGATAGCATTGATACGCAGACCATATTGCTCAATTTAATAGAGCTTTATGGAAAGCAGAGTAGGACTGCTAAATGTCAGATATCTAAGCAATTATTCTGTGCTAGGATGGCAGAGGATTCATCCATGCAAAACCATGTTCTAATGGTAGTTGACCTAATCACTCGATTAAGTCAATAAGATTTTGTCATGGATGGAGAGTTGAGTCAAGATCTATTCCTACAATCACTCCCAGAATTAACTTCTTAGTTTGCTGTAAACTATCATATGAACAAACTGAATACTTCCTTGCCCGAGCTGTTAAATATGCTTAAAACAGCAGAGAGCCATATCAAGAAGGATAAGGCTCCTCATTTTCTTATAGATGGGATCTCTAAGAAGAAGGCAGGCAGAAAGGATTCTAAGAGGAGGCTGAACCCAAAAAGTGGCATAAATAAGAGGAAGAAGGAGAAGAGAGCCTTCAGATAGATGACCTAATGTCACTACGGCAAAGTAGGTCATTAAAAAAGAGAATATAATTAATACTTTACTTTGGCATTGTCAACTTGGTCATATTAGTGTGACCAGGATTAACAAGGTATACAAAGAAAAGTTCTTTGAGTCTTATGATTATGAATTATTAGAAACTTATGAATCATGTCTCATGGGTAAAATGACAAAGACTCCATTTAGTGGATATGGATAAAGAATAAGTGTGTTATTAGGACTTGTATATACTGATGTATGTGGTCTTATGACAACTCAGGCTAGAGGTGGATACTTTTATTTTATAATGTTCACTAATGATTCATCTAGGTTTGGATATGTGTATCTTATGAAACAATAATCCAAAGCCTTTGATAAATTTAAAGAATATCAAAGTATGGTCGAGAAAAAAATTAGAAAGAGTATAAAAATTCTTCAATCTGATCGGGAAGGAGAATACTTGTCTAGTAAATTTCTAAACTATCTTAAAGTAAAGGGCATCCTCTCTGAATGGATCCCTTCTTATATACCGTAATTAAATGGTATAGTCGAAAGGAGAAATCATATCTTATTAGATATGGTACGGACCATGATGTACTTCATAGAATTATCTATTTTCTTCTAGCATCATGTCCTGGAGATTGCAGTATATATCTTGAATAGAGTACCTTCTAAGTCTATATCTAGCACTTCATATGAGATATGGAGAAGAAAGAAATCTAATCTTAAGTATCTTAAGATATGGGGTTGTCCAGCGTATGTAAAAAGAAATTTTGAACATAAACTAGATGTTAGAGCAAACAGATATCTATTTATCAGATATCCTAGAGATTGTATGGAATATCTATTCTACCATCCCACTGAATAAAAGGTGTTTGTAAGTAGGTATGCCACTTTCATGAAGAAAGAGTTCATTCTAGAAAAGGACTGTGGGAGAAATATTGAACTTAGTGAAGTTCAAGAAAAACAAATAGATATTTCTTAACCAAATAAACACATAAATATGGAAGAACCAGAACACACAACTCCTATCCATAGGTCTGATAGAGTGTGACATGCACCTATGAGGTACGAGTTTATTATTAAGAATAATGAAGTCCAAGTCATTGAGAATGATCAACCTCTGACCTATACGAAAGCAGTCATGAGTAGGAACTCTAACAAATGGCTCGCTGCCATGCAATCCGAAATAGACTCCATGTACACGAACAAAGTATGGGCTTTGGTGAATGCACCAGAGGGTGTGAACCCTATTGGGTGCAAATGGATCTTTAAGAAAAAGATTGGAGTAGATGGTCAAGTTGTAGCCTATAAAGATAGATTGGTGGCCAAGGATTTCAGACAAAAAATAGGGGATTGGTTATGATAAAACATTTTCATCTATTTCCATGCTCAAATCTATTCAGATTATGCTTGCCATAGCAGCATACCATGATTATAAAATATGGCAAATGGATGCGAAGACCATCTTTCTTAATGGTTTCCTAGAGGTAGAGATCTACATATCACAGCCAGAGAGATTTGTCTCAAATGAGAGACCAAATCAGGTATGCAAGTTTAAAAGATCTATTTATGGATTAAAGCAAGCATCAAGGAGTTGGAATATCTACTTTGATGTTATAGTCAAAGAGTTTGGCTTCATCAAGAATATAGATGAACCATGTATATATCAGAAGACTAATGGGAGTGCCATAGTTTTCTTGGTTCTGTATGTAGATGACATACTCCTCATTTGGAATGATATCCCAATATTGCAATTCGGTCAAGTTATGGCTATCAAATAAATTTTTCATGAAAGACTTGGGAGAAGCATCCTATATACTTAGAATAAAGATCTACAGAGATAGATCTAAGAGGATGCTAGGCTTGTCCCAGTCTAGATACATTGACTTAATACTGATAAGGTTCAGTATGGATAGAAGTAAAAGAGGTTACTTGTCTATGAGTCAAGGCATACATCTCTCTAATAGGATGTCTCCTAAGACACCTGAAGAGAGAAATAGAATGAGTCTATTCCTTATGCTTTGGCTGTAGGATCAATAATGTATGCCATGTTATGTACCAGAATTGATGTTGCTTATGCCTTAGACATTATAAGTAGATTTCAGGCTGATCCAGGAGAGAATCATTGAAAAATAATGAAAAATATTCTTAAGTACTTGAGAAGGACTAAGGATATTTTTTTAGTATATGGTGGATCTGATCTTAAACTAGAAGGATATTCTGACTCTAGTTTTCAATCAAACCCAAATGATAGCAAATCCATTTCAAGGTATGTGTTTACTCTGAACGGTGGAGCAGTGAGTTGGAAGAGTACCAAGCAGCCAACTGTAGCAGACTCAACCACCGAGGCAGAGTACATAGCTACAAGTGAAGCCACCAAGAAAGCTATTTGGATGAAGAAGTTCATCACTGAATTGGATGTTGTTCCTAAAATTGAGAACCTAGTACCACTTTATTGTGATAATGCTGGAGCAGTTGCTCAAGCAAAGGAACCAAGGTCTCATCATAAATCCAAGCACATTCTGAGATGCTTTCATCTCGTTCGTAAAATTATTGAAAGATAAGATGTTGTCATTGAATGAGTAGATACAAAGAACAACATAGCAGACCAATTCACTAAAGACTTTACCCCAGCAGCAATTCGATCGCCACCTTGATTGTATGGGATTAAAATATAAGGGCAATTGACTTTAGTACAAGTGGGAGATTGAAAATAATATGCCCTCAAGTCAATCGAAATTTGTATTTTGATGGGCTATTCTTTTGTCTTCCAAACTCATGTAAAGACATTTTCAAATAAATAAAGGCATTTATTTCATTGTTTGCTGCATCTTAATTATTTATTTAAGATTATGATGAACCCCATAAATTAGAGCTATGATTTTAGGGTTATGATGAGATCATACCTGTGAGATCTAAAACTTCAAAATCCTAATTTAAAATATTTCTAGTCGATGGAATATTGAGTTGGAGATCAATGTTTCCGAAAAGACTGACACATCCTATGTATGCTTGATGAAAGGGTAATTGATCTCACTATCACTTGTGTATGATACTAATATAAGGATGTGGGTACTCATTAGAGAATGGGTTCACTGAATTGATCCAACTCGAGAACATCTAATGGAGTCTTATCTACATGTCAATAAATGGTTCTCATTGTTCGAGTTGTGCATGTAATCTTTTGATCTAAGACTACCATAGAACCTTATATCTATGAATCCATATTTCGTTCATGCTCATTTATGACTTAGTCATGTATGGGGTATTCTGGATATGGTGGATTATGTATGAAGGTTGTGATTTGGTCAACATGAAATCGATCACTCCTAGTAAGAGGAGATCGCATCCTACCTGCTTCAATCAAATGATAATTCAGGAAGTCTTTGATCAAAGCAAGATAAAAATTAGAAATAATTTTTAATATTTTATTAATCGAATCATCATCATAAGATTAAGAGAAATATGAATATGATATTGGGTTTGACATATTTCCATACCCAGAGCATATTCGGGATGTAGGATGATTGAAGGATCTTGTTGCATGGTAACTTTTTACTGAAGGATATTTTTAAAATTTTCTTCAAAATTTCATATCTTTCAGATAGACATGATACGTTGCTAGACATCAATCTTGTCTTATGGGTTTGATCGAATGAAAGAGTTTAATTTGATCATTAATTGGAAAGTATTATAATTGGTTGAATCGAGTTAGCTAGTTTTGATCTAAATCTATTTGGTTAAGTTCTAACTAAATTAGGTCAAATTATACTCGGATCCACTACTGGCTAAATGTGGAACCCAATGGATCACACACAAAAAAAATTGATCAAGGGTCTATTTGGATTAGATTATGTTTGTAGGTTGAATATGCTAGCACATTTTGCAAATCCTAGCACCTAGATTTGAATAGGATTCGAATCAGGTTCCAATTTGGGCTAATTAAATCCAATTTGAGTCTAATCAAATTTAGCTAATTGATTGGGTTGACCATTTGCTTGCTAACCAAGGGATTTGGGCATCATAAATAAGCCACCCATGTGTCAAAGACTCTCTTTCTTTGACACATAGGATTTGGTCCATGCACTAGGGACATGTGGCGCATGGATATGTTTTGACGCCAAAGTCTTCTTTAGTTTTTTATGTTAATTTTCTTATGTGATTTCAGATGAAGAGAGGGCATAGAAGAGTCCTTCTGCTAGTTATTCTCTTCGTTGGTTATCAAGTTTTTGGATAACCAAAGAATCTTTGCCGCCCCCTTGCTTGTAGGTGCCCTTTGGACCAAGTCAAAGGCCCTTTGGCTTTTTGATTTTTCCACGCCTTATCTCCATGCCCACCTGTTGTTTGGTGCACCTTTTGAAGGCCATTAGATGGCCTCTAAGTTTGATCTTATCCCTTGATTTATGGCACTACAAATTAAATTCTTGCGACTCTTCGAAAAAAACTTACATAAAAATTTTACGAAGAGTCCTTTACGAAGAGTCCTGCCTTAAGGCATTTCTTCGTATTAATTCTATATATTCTACATGGTGATTTCTTCTAAAGAAGCATGAGATAGGCTGATGGGCATGAGATTTTAAATGGAAAATAGGCATGAGAAATTTGAGGAGGCGCACCTACATACATTATAAAAAGAGGCGCACTCCATAGTGTCAAGGGGATTAGAGAACTCTTCCTTCTTTCTTACCACTCTCCATAGTTGTCCTATTTCTTTCTTTCTTCTCTTATTAAGACAAGTCCTAATTAAGGACAAAAGGTCTGCTTTAGGGCAAGGACTTAGGAAGATTGCAAAGGAAGATAAGAAAAAAAGAAAAATAAGAAAGGGTAGGATAGAAGGATGACAACAAAGGCTAAGGAAGGTCCTGCCCAAATTAAATAAAGTTCTTATCAAAAGAATTTTAATTAAAATAAACAAAGGTGCTGGTGTCTTGATCAAGTCCCCATGTAGATCAATGTTGGAGGGTGAACACGTAGGCATCTGGTGAAACCCCTAACAAATTGTTACTAGTGATCAAGGTCAAGTTGGAATTTAGCGATCAGAGGTATGTTCCAATACCTTCATTTATGTTATAAATATATATTATATAATTTAAATTTTAATAAGGTGGTTCTGGGTTTTGGGTTTGATTTTATGATTTCATAATTTTGCTTTGAAATCCTCAAAACCCTAATCTAAAATATTCCTAATCGATGGAACATTGAGTTGGGGATCAATGTTTCTGGAAAGACTGGCACATCCTATGTATGCTTGATGAAAGGATGATTGATCTCATTATCACTTGTGTATGACACTAATATAAGGATATGGGTACTCATTAGATAATGAGTTCACTAAATTGATCCAACTCGAGAACATCTAATGGAGTCTTATCTACATATTAATAGATGGTTCTTATAGTGGGACTTGTGCATGTAATCCTTTGACCTGAGACTACCATAGAACCTTATATGTATGAATTCATATTTTAGTTCATATTCATTCATGACTTAGTCATGTATGGGGTGCTCTAGATATGGTGGATTATATATGAAGATTGTGAGTAGGTCAACATGGAATCGATCACTCCTGGTAAGAGGAGATTGTATCCTACCTACTTCAATCAAATGATGATTCAGGAAGTCTTTGATCAAAGAATGATGAAAATTAGAAATGGTTTCTAATATTTTATTAATCGAATCATCATCATAAGATTGAGAGAAATATGAATATGACATTGAGTTTGACATATTTCCATACCTAGAGTCATATTCGGGATGCAGGGTGATCAAAGGATCTTGTTGCACGGTAACTTTTCACTGAAGGATATTTTTTGGTATTTTCATCAAAATTCCATATCTATCAGGTAAACATGACATGTTGCTAGACATCAATCTTATCTTGTGGGTTCAATCAAATTAAAGAGGTTAATTTGATTGTTAATTAGAAAGTGTTCTAATTGGTCGTATTGGGTTAGCTATGATCTAAATCGGTTTGGTTGAGTTCTAACCAGATTAGGTCAAATCGCATCTGGATCCACTATTGGCTAGATGTGGAACCCAATGGATCACACACACAAAAAAATTAATCAAGGGTCTAATTAGATTAGATCATGATTGCAAGATGAACATGCTAGCACATATTGCAAACTCTAGCACCTAGATTCGAATCGGGTTCCAATTTGGGCTAATTAGATCCAATTTGGGTCAAATCTAATTTGGTCCTTAATTGGGTTAAACCTTGGCTTGTTGACCTAGGTTTGGGCCTCACATACTAGAATCTCATGCCCCAAAGAGTCTCTCTCTTGCACGTGGGGAGGTGTTTTATGTGCCAAGGATTCTTGGTGCATTATTTTGGTTGCCGCCCCATCTTTGTTGTCTTATCCATTTTTATTTTACGTAACATGTTTCGTAGTCTCAGATTTGAAAGAAAGTGTCCAAGAGTCCTTCTACAGATTAAACACTTTAGTGTTTAAAAGGAATTTAAATGGAACAAGACCCCTAGTTGCTCCCTCTTATCTTGGCGCCTCTTGGAGCAAGTCCATGTTGATAAGATGCTGACTTTTCTTCCATGCCCCATCTGAAATTGGCGCATGAGTTGAGAGCCATTGGATGGCATTCTCATCAGATCAAAATTTCCTTTATTGGTGGTGCCATAGAGAAAGAAAAACTACATAACTATTGGGGATAAACCCCGCTTCCACCGAAGTCCAGTCTGATACTTAGCCTGATGTAACTGGTAATCATAGAAGAGCTTCAATCGCGAATTCCTCCTTCCAGACCTCTCCAGTAGCTGAGCTCCTTTCGGACCTCTCCAGCAGCCGAGCTTCTTCTGGACTTCACCTTCAGTCGAATTCCTCCATCGAACAAATTTTCCTTCAGGTCTCTCCTCCCATGGATCTACATGCAGATTCCTCCAGTAGACCTACTTTCGGATCCCCCTAGCGGATCCATGTTCGGACATCTCCGGCAGACCTCCTTCAAAAATTCCTCTAGTCGTAGGACTTCTGAACTCCTTCCAAACTTCTTTCGGACTCCTCCAACAACCAAACTCCTTCTGAACTCCTCCCGATCGAACTTTTCATAGTCACTCAAGAAGGTCTCTGCATGAACCTAGCCCCACACGACACAAATCAACTCACCCACAAACCGCTTAAGAGGAGTCCGAGCTCCCTTGGTATTGATGTAACTCGAAGATTCATCGCCAACTGATGCCTACTTCTTCGAACTTCAACTATTAAATCTCAACGGACCGACATGTCACGACAAAAGACACTACCCTTCTTAACAAACTCCATGTGGCCCCGAGCGGCTCACCACCTAACAGTTACGACTATCACTATCAGTTTGTTACAAACTCCATCTATAAAAAAAATCCTCCAGATATATTTTCTCTAAGCTCTCTTCTCCTTCTCGATACTCTGCAATTTTCTTTACTGAGTACTCCATTTCTGTTGGCCGAAAGAGCTAACTTGATCATCGAAGGGTCTTGTCGAAGCCACCCATCCTAAGCTCTAGATGAGCCTTGTCTTGCAGGTCACCAACGGCAACCTCATCTTCTCCGACCCCAGTGCTCGTCCGGCGATGACCATATTTAGCACCAACAGGATTGGCGCTAGAGGAAGGGCCCTCTATTTTTGAGGTTTCCATGTTCTTAAAGGAGTGCTCAGCAAAGAACTCCCTTCTTCTCCTCAAGAATCCTCCTTTCCAAAAAAGATGCCTCCCAGAACAGCTTCTATCCGACGGTCGATGGCCTCCATTGTCAGATTCCATTCAGATCTACCCACCCCTATTTCATCCTCGATGACTCAAGCTTCACCTGTGGCAATGGTGGACGTGGAGTAGTTCAACCTGCTAGTCCAGTAGATTCGCGGACCTCATGGAAGTAGTGCAGGCCATGCAGCAGTAGTAGTTTCTGACGCTAATTCGGTTGGGTAGGCTTCTCTGAAACCCCGTTATCCGATCTGGGGGCAGCCAACTTGGGCTAGTTCGATCGGTAACCTCCAAAAAGGAGAAGTAGATGGCTGAGAGCTCCTACTCTGATCATGACTCTACCCCTAGGAGGACTTTGCCTTCGTTCAATCAAAAGACCTTGGAGATCCATGATCGAGAGAACTAGATCGAAAACTATAAGAGATGAACTGGTAGATCGAAGAATTCCATCGTGCTTCTCCCTCCCCCGGTAATGACATTTGTACCGATCCTTCTTTTTCTCACCGCATCATGCAGGAACCAATTCCGTCGAACTTCAAGCTCCCCTAATTCAAGAGCTATGATAGGACCTTCGATCCAGTTGATCATCTAAAGGCCTTTCGAATAATGATGCTGCTCCATGGCACGCTCGATGCCATCCTGTGCCGAGCTTTCCCGTCTACTTTAAAAGGGACAAATAGAAATTGGTACTCAACCCTCAAGCTGAGTACCATCTTCTCTTTTGATCAAATGAACCATCAATTTGCGGCTCATCTTATCAATAGCCGACATCCTCGACGAGACTCGAAATCTCTTATCAACATCAAGCAATAAGAGGGAGAATCCATCCGAGCTTATGTCAACCATTTCAATACTGTTGCACTAGAGGTCCGAAACCTGAACCAATCTGTTACGATGGCCATACTAAAGGGCGGCGTTCAGAAGAATAATTTACTATTTTTTTTGGAGAAGAAGTACTCCAGTAATTTTGTCGATATGTTGGCTCGGGTTGAAGGGTATGCCCCGATGGAAAAGGCCTTCCAAGCTAAGGATAATGAAGCCACTAGCGAGCGGTGAATGGGCGAGTCGGGCAGGCCCGCTTAGGAAGAAAAGCTGAGTGAAGCTCGATCGCACTCTCGAACTCTCCCTGAGCACAAGCAAGTCCGAACTCCTCCCTGGGCTTGGAAGCAAGGAAGTCCTGGCAGAAAGGATCGATGGGGCTCCCCCATCTGAAGGTTTCACAACTATGCCCCTCTCAACGCTCCAAAAATTCAAGTACTGATGGAGATCAAGGAGCAACTACCTAGACCAGAGAGAATGTACTCTCATCTCAGCAAGCGCAATCCTAACAAGTACTGCCTCTATCATCGTGACCATGGTCATGATACAGAAGTGTATCCAGCTCCAAGACGAGATCGAGGAGCTCATCAAATGGGGCAGGCTCAGTCAATTCCAGCGACGTCGACCTGAAGGGTGGAAAGATTGATCAAGGATACTGCCATAGCCAGAACCATCAAGAAGGAAGGAGCAGGAGCTAGATCGACCACCCCTTGGCATTATCAATACCATCTCTGAGGGATTTCAGTGAGGAGAGGTTAGCGGATCAGCAGAGCCCAAGAAGAGGTGGAGAACTGAGGAGCCCATTGCTTTCACCAACGAAGATGCCTAAGGAGTTTGATTCCCATATAATGATGCAGTTGTAATCTCTTTAAACATTGTTGATTATGATGTGCGCCATGCTCTGGTAGATAATGGAAGCTCTGCTGATATTTTGTTTTATGATGCTTTCTCAAAAATGTCTTTACCTAATAATCATTTGGGACCTATGGACTTTCCGTTGGTAGGCTTCACTGATGACGCCATGCCAGTTGAGGGCATAATAACTCTGATTGTGGCTACAGAGCAACGCCCGAGGCTGGCTAGAGCACAGATTGATTTTCTAGTCATAAAAGCTCCATCTGCTATTCTTGACCGATCTGATTTGAACGCACTCCGAGCTATGGTATCAACCTATTACTTAAAGGTGAAGTTTCCAACAAGCTGAGGAATTGGAGAGATTAGGAGAGACCAGGCCTTGGCAAGGCACTGTTACTCCATTACCTAACAGCAAAACATCCAGCCTGACCTTTTGCCCTATTGATGGGCTGGATGTCCGCAACGACCTTACGGAGGAGTGGGGCGAGCCTATGGAAGACCTTGTAGTTGTGTCCTTGGATGATGGGAACGCAGAGCACACAATATAGATCGACTCCAACTTAGGGGGTGAGGTTCGAGAACAACTCATCTCCTTCCTTTGAAAGAATGCAGATGTCTTCGCCTGGGTTCCAATGGATATGCCAGGAATCGATGCTAAAGTTAGGGAACACCAACTGGCTGTTGATCCCAAGTATCGATCGATAAAAGATAAGATGCGTAGCCACGCTCCCAAAAGGTAGAAAGCAATTACGGAAGAAGTCGACAAGCTCCTCAAGGTTGGATTCATCTGAAAAGTTAACTACCCAAGCTTGGTCTCAAACATGGTGCTCGTCAAAAAGGCAAACGGCAAGAGAAGGATGTGTATAGACTTCAAAAAGCTGAATAAAGCCTACCCAAATGATAGCTATCCCCTACCTTGGATTGATCAACTAGTGGATGCAACCTCGAGGCATGAGCTACTCACCTTTATGGATGCCTTTTTCAACTACAACTAAATCTAGATGGCACCAGAGGATGAGGAGAAAACTGCTTTTGTTACTATTATAGAGTTATGTCTTTCAGATTAAAAAATGTAGGAGCAACGTACCAGTGCCTGATCAACAAAATCTTCGAGGAGTAGATCGGCCGTAACATGGAGGTATATGTGAATGATATGCTCATCAAAAGCCAAGCTTCAATGAGCCACATCGTCGACCTCGAAGAAACCTTCAATGCACTTAAGAAGTATAAGATGAAGATAAATCTGACCAAGTGTGCCTTCGGAGTGATCTTGGGAAAGTTTTTGGAATTCATGGTGTCGAGGCACGAGATTGAAGCAAATCCAAAGAAAATCCAAACTATTCAAAAAAAGACTGCTCTAAAAATAAATAAAGAACTTCAATGCCTGACTAAAAAAGTAGCATCTCTAAACCGCTTTATCTCAAGATCGGTCGAGCGATGCATGCCCTTCTTTCAGGCTCTCAAGCAGCTAAAGAACTTCTGCTGAATGACGGAATGCCAACAGGCATTCGAGGAGCTTAAAAACTACCTCGGCTCACCCCCATTGCTGGCAAAGCCTGAGCCTAGAGAAGAATTATTTTTATATCTAGCAGTCTTCCTAGTAGCCCTGGCGGTAGTCCTGGTCAAGGAGGAAATGAAAGTACAGCGGCCAGTCTACTACATAAGCCGATTCTGGGGGGATGAAGAGAACAGGTACTCTAAATTAGAAAAATTGACTTATGCTCTTCTAATTGCTACCAGGAGACTCCGATCTTACTTTCAAAGGCACTCCATAATGCTTCTCATGGATTAGCCAATTAAAAGATAGTCCTTCATCGAATGGATGCCTCCGAAAGAATCACAAAATGAGTGATCAAGCATACAGAATTTGATATCAACTATCAACCTCGACCATCAATCAAAGTCCAAATATTAGCAGATTTTATAGTGAAATGCACCATCCCAGATGAACCCGAGCTTGAACAGGATGAAACCAGTGTTCTGTGGTTATAGTCAGGCTCCCTTGAAGAGAGGATCGACCTTCCTAAAGGTTTTTGGGCCCTATATGTGGA
Organism: Cocos nucifera; assembly: GCA_006176705.1. Taxonomy (NCBI): domain Eukaryota; kingdom Viridiplantae; phylum Streptophyta; class Magnoliopsida; order Arecales; family Arecaceae; genus Cocos; species Cocos nucifera. Next base: position 874,257 of record QRFJ01000375.1, read on the forward strand.
TAGCTCATCTAATGCTTCTAGAGCGGGTGTAGGGTTGATCTTGGATAATCCAAAAGGCATCATCGTCGAATATGCACTGCGCTTTGAATTTTCAGCAACAAATAATGAGGTTGAATATGAAGCTTTTGTCACATATGAAGGGATCTCAGAACGAATCCCAACAACATGCGGCTCGGTCAGCTTTTCACAGGGCAGAAGAGAACCAATCAGCCTCCCTAGCGTGGGAACCTAGTCTCTATGACTTAGGCCACGCCCAAAAATAATAGAACACAGTGGAATGCGACACCAGAAAACACCATGAAGAAGAAGAAGAAATAAAGGGAAGAGAACTTTTATTAAATAACCACTCACTGGTTTACAATAGAAGCTCTTCCGATCTCTCGATCTCTCACAGATACAAGAGCATCCTTGGATGATCTCTTTCTTTTCCTCTCTCTCTTGATCTCTAACCCCACCCTTGAGTGTCCTTTTATATAGGAACAAGCCTAGGTTACAAGTCCCTCATGAACTCAACTCTCTAAGTACAAGATAAGAAAAAACTCAGTCCCTGTTCTTATAGGACTCTATGTAGTCAGATAAAACTGCCAAGTTCGTGACCCAAATGAACTCGGACTTCAATGAAACTTGATCCATTGGATTTCGAATGAAAAATCCTTTAAGATAATGCCTTACCCACTTTAAACCAAATTCTATAGAATTTCTAGAATGTTGCACAAAGTTGCATTGGTAAATTGCATTCTGTTACGCCTCATTGCACTGGCTTCTTTGTTGACCAATATACATCTCGAGACATAAGCCCCCGGCTCCATTCCCTTGAGTACTCCTTGTAGATCTTGTGCATATTTCCCCAGCTAATTCTAGGGCTCAAATTTGGTCTCCAGGTTGCCCAAATCTCAAGAGAGTGTGGTCAGACCTTGAACCTATCCAGCAACCCAATCAGGTTTGCACCTTAACCCATGTCCGGTCCAACCCTAATTTGAGGAGCCGTGACACCCTCCCCCACCTATGCCAAAGTTGCCCCCGATGAGCCTAGGCAGTACTTGTTGATGATGTCTTCAAGCTATCATAGTTCGTCACCATACTCCCAACTCACTTCTGAGTCTGCTAGTCCTATCCATCGGACTAAGTACTGCACCCAACTGCCCTTTTCCTATCCACCTTGATTTTGGAAACCTTGTTGGTGTAATGAACTCTTACGGCTACTAGAGCTCTACCACTTTGAGCCCGAGAAGGGTCGGTTGTGTCTTCTTTGATGGCTGCAACAGAGACATGTGGAACACCGGATGCACTTTCAGCTTGGAAGGCAGTGACAATCGGTATGCAGTCTCTCTAATTTAATGGGTGATGATGAAGGGGCCTTCATACCTCCTCACGAGTGCTTTGTGGTAGCCCAACTTCAATCTCATATGATGGTAGAGTTTCACCAATACCTGATCACCAATCTGAAACTCAGCTGCACGCCGCTTTATGTCAGCCCACTTCTTCATCCATTTGGTCGCCTTCAACAAGGAGACCTGAACCAAATCTATATCCTCCTTCAGATCACTCACAAACCTATAGGCGGTTGGGCTACATTCCATGTAATCCACTACGATACTCCCTAGAGTGTTTGGTTGCTGCCCTGTTATCACCTCAAATGGTGATTTACCGATCGACTCCGATCGCTGCAAGTTGTAACTAAATTGGGCTTGGTCCAAGAGTCGCACCCAATCCTGTCGATTGGCATTCACATAGTATCTCAAATACATCTCCAGTAATGCATTTGTTCATTCTGTTTGGCCATTAGTCCGAGGGTGGAAAGCTGTGGACATCTTCAGCTCTATTCCAAGTATCCAAAATAACTCGATCCAGAATATTCCCATGGAGCAATTATCATGATCAGAAATAATGCTCCATGGTATCTCCCAATATTTTACCACATATATGAAGAACAATCGCGCCACGTCCTCTGCATCATGGCAAGTAGTAGATGCTGGAATGAAGACTCCATACTTCGAGAAGCGATCTACCACTACCATGATGGAGCTATACCCTTCCACTAGAGGTAACCCGATGATGAAGTCCATGGAGACACTATTCCAAGGATGCTCTGGTGTAGGCAATGGCTCCAACAACCCTATGGTTCACTGATGTTCAGCTTTGTCTTGTTGGCATACTAAACAAGTGTGAACATACCCCTTAATGTCATCTCGCATATTTGGCCAATAGTAGCTATGTTCTATGAGAGCTTGGGTCCGATGCACCCCCTTATGTCCTGCCCACATAGAATCAAGATGCTCTCACAGCACCTCATGCCTCAACCCTCTGCCTGAAGGCACATAGACACGCCACCCCCATGTTAAAATCAGCCCACCTGCGGTCCAGAAACGGCATGCCTTGCCATCCTTGATGAGTTCACCCATCGATGTGGCCCATGGATCCTTCTCCATCTCGGTCTTAACCCTCTCCATTAAGTCACTTGCTAGTTCGAAAGTGGAAGAAACCGTAGCCAACCATGCTTTTCTACTTAAGGCATTAGGAACGGAATTGGTTTGGCCTAGCTTATACTCGATGTGGAAATTGAATTCAGCGAGAAATTGCTGCCATCTCGCTTGCTTTGGTGTGAGCTTTGGCTAGATTTGGAAGTAGTTTGTGTCCACGTTGTCCATGCGCACCACAAACTTGGATCCAAGGAGGTAATGGCACCAGGTTCTAAGGCAATGCATAACCTCTATCATCTCCTTCTCATGAACCATATACCTGCGCTCGGTGTCATTCAACTTTTGACTCTCGTAAGCCACTAGGTGAGCAACCCTCTAATGGCAAAATTTGATGTGTCGGTATGAACTTCAAAAGGAACCGAGAAGTTCGATAGCATGAGGACCAGCTCCTCTATGATCGCCTGCTTGAGATGATCAAACACCTCCTGACATTGATCCGACCACTGCCATGGTCGACCTTTCTTCAACAAATCCATCAATGGGGTGCATAACTTCGAATATCCCACGTTGAACCTCCTATAATAATTTGCCAAACCAAGAAAAGAGCGTAAGTGTGTAACACATGTAGGTATCTCCTACTCGGCTATGGCTGAAAACTTGGAGGGATCCATCATGAGCTTTCCATCCCCAATGATGTGCTCAAGGAACAGCACCCTCCGTTGCGCAAACACGCACTTCTCCTTCTTCACAAAGAGCTGGTGTTGCCGTAGGGTGGAGAAGACTTGCCTCAAGTGCACCACATACTCATCCAATGTCCAACTATAGATAATAATATCATCCAAGAATACTACCACGAATTTATCAATAAAGTCTTGACAAGGTACTCGAAGCTATGAAGCGATATCAGAGCAAATTCCAACAACGTGTGGCTCGGTCAGCTCTTCATAGGGCAGAAAAGAATTGATCAGCCTCCCTAACATGGGAACCAAGTCTCTATGACTTAGGCCACACCCAACAATAATAGAACACAGCGGAATGTGACACTAGGAAACACCATTAAGAAGAAGAAGAAATAAGGGGAAGAGAACTTTTATTTAATAACCACTCTCTAGTTTACAATAGAAGATCTCCTGATCTCCCGATCTCTCAAAGATACAAGAGGATCCTTAGATGATCTCTTTCTTTTCCTCTCTCTTGATCTCTAACCCCACCCTTGAGTGTTCTTTTATATAGGAACAACCCCAAGTTATAAGTCCCTCACGAACTCAACTCTCTAAGTACAAGATAAGGATAAACTGAGAATCCCCATTCTCGTAGGACTCTGTGCGGTTAGATAAAACTGCTAAGTTTGTGATCCAAACGAACTCGGATTGCAACAAAACTTGATCCGTTGGATTTAGAATGAAACATCCTTTAAGTTAATGCCTTACCACTTTGAACCAACTTCTGTGGAGCTCCCAGAATGTCACACAAAGTTGAGTGGATAAACTGCATTCTGTTATGCCTCATTGCATTAGCTTTTTTGCTGACCAATATACATCTCGAGACATATGCTCCCAGCCCCATTCTTTTGAGTACTTCTTATAGATCTTGTACACATTTTCTTAGGTAATTCTAGGGCTCAAATTTGATCTCTAAGTTGCCCAAATCTCGAGTGCAGTCAGACCTCGAACCCATCCAGCAACCCGATCTGGTTTGCACCTTGACCCGTGTCCAGTCCAGCCCCAATTCGAGCAGCCGTGACACTTTGATAACTAGATTGAAAATAGCAAAAGAGTTAGAAGCAGACTGGCTCAATCTATAGTGATTCCCAACTGATGGTTGGATAGGTCAGGAGCAGTTAAGAAGCTCAGAAGGAAAGCATGATAAAATATACCTTGAGAAAGTGAAAAACTTGACTCCGGCCTTCAACAGTTTTAGTATTTAACAGGTTTCGAGGGCAAAGAATATAAGAGCCAACCTTCTCTCTAAATTGGCCACTTCAGCCCCGACCGAACTGCCTAAAGAAGTATTTTTAAAATCCTAAAGTGCCTAAGCTCAGAGGAGTCGCAGCCTGTTATGCAAGTCGAGCGTGAACCGAGCTGGATCGACCCCCTAGTTGCCTACCTCAAGGATGGAGCTCTCCCTCATGATCTGAAAGAAGCTCGAAAGCTCAGAAATCAAGCTTTTTGATATATTCTATGTGAAGGCAAGCTGTATAAAATGTCATATTCTCTACCGCTCTTAAGATGTCTCCGACCTTCAAAGGCCAACTTCGCATTATGGAAAGTGCATGAGGAAATTTGCGGAAGTCATGTTGGAGCCAGATTTTTGTCACAAAGACTACTTTGGCAGGAATGTGATCGCTGTCAGAGAAATGCAAACATACAAAGACAGTCGACCTCCGAGCTTACTCCACTAAGTGCACCATGGCCCTTCGGGCGGTGGGGAATGGATATACTTGGCCCCTTTCCAATAGCATTCAGACAATGAAAGTTCCTCCGAGTTGCAATCGACTACTTCACCAAATGGGTCGAGGCCGAACCATTGGCAAAAATTATTGAAGTCAAGGTGCAGGACTTCATCTAAAAGTCAATCGTCCATCAGTTTGGTCTGTCTCAAACTCTCATAACTGATAATGGGCAGTAGTTTGCCAGAGCAAAATTTATTGAATTCTATGAAGATCTGAACATCTTCCACCATTTTACATCAGTCGTCCATCCACATGCAAATGGAGAAGCCGAAGTGACAAACAGAACCCTGATGTAAGATATCAAAGCAAGACTTGAAAGAGCGAAGGGGACTTGGGTAGATAAACTCTATCATGTGCTCTGAGTATACCAAACTATCCCAAGATTGCCAATTGGGGAGAACCCATTTGCCTTGGCTTTTGGAATGAAAGCGGTCATCCCAATAGAACTCAAACTTCCATCAGCATGAAGTCATGGCATTCAATGAGTAGTGAGACTCACCGAACCTCAGGGCTAACCTCGACTTGTTAGAAGAAATATGGGAGAAAGCCCATGTTCGGATGGCAGCCTATAAGCAAAAAGTAGCTCGCTACTATAATTTAAAAGTCAAAGGCAAAATATTCAAAGTGAGGGACTTGGTACTTCAGCGAGCGGCTGTCTCACAGCCTTAGAATCAAGAAAAGCTCGCTCCAAATTGAAAAGGTCCGTATGAAATAGAGAAGGTTATCCGGTCCGAAACTTATCGCTTGAAGGATCTCAGAGGAACAACTCTCCCACGGCCTTGGAATTCAAAAAACATGAGAATATACTACCAGTAACTTTTCTTCAATAAAACTTTTCTATTTTAACATCACTAATTCTTAATGCAAAAATCATGTAATGACTAATAACTCTCGGAAGTGATCTAAAGTAGTCCGTTATAAATAGGAGGAGAACCTCATCCTAACGAGAGCAAAGTCGAAAGCCTCGTCGAACTAAGATGAGATAAGGGGAGAGATCCTACCAACAACCCTAACGTGCCCATACAGCCCGTTAGGAATAGGAGGAGAACTTCGTTCTAACGTGAGCAAAGTCGAATTCCTCATTAAATTAAGATGGGATGAGGGAAGTCGAATGCCTCATTAAATTAAGATAGGATGAGGGGAGATGCCCTATCAACGGCCCTAATATGCCCCTACAGTCCATTAGGAATAGGAGGAGAACTTCATCCTAACATGAGTAAAGTTAAAGATCTCATTAAATTAAGATGGGATGAGGGGAGAGGCCCTATCAACAGCCCTAATATGCCCCTATAGCCCATTAGGAATAGGAGGAGAACCTCATCCTAACGTGCGCAAAGTCGAGAGCATCGTTAAACTAAAACAAGATAGGGCAGAGGTCCTACTGATGACCCTAACACGCCCTCACAAGCCATGTTAGGAACAAAAGGAAAGCCTCATCCTAACATGAGCAAGAGATAGAACCTCGTTGACCAAAGACAAGAGGAAGGAAGAAGCTCGGTGGAGAACCCTTACACGTATTTTTTTGTGACAACCTGACTACATCAAATACGAAAGGTGGAACTTTATCCTGGTTTGTAGAAGAGGTCCTAGTTCTGCGTCCACAACAAGCATTTCATGAAAAGACAACATAGAGAAAAATGAGGTAAAGAAGGAATTCATGCAAAATGAAAATAACGAGAAATGTATTATTTCATTACAAAAATAAGTTTCTTATAAGCAAAACATAGGCCGACAAGGCCGATCACACTAAAAGAAAGAAAAAAGGAGGAGACAAGACCAATGCTCTTAGGCGAATTGGACTCTTCAGACTTCAGGCTGCCGACCCCGGCCATCACCAAAGCCTGCTTTAACCTAAGGATCTCCTCCTCAAGCTTCTTCTTCTTGAAAAGACCCTCTATGTATATTTCTGTTGGTGAGCTGAAACTTATCCTCAAGCTCTCATCACTGTCTCCTCAAAACTTCAGACAGCCTCTGCATCCTTGACACCCTAATGTTCATAAGCCAGCTCAAGTTTCAGCCATTGCACCTAGGCCATTTCCGCACCAACCGACTTCCAAAGTTCACCGATGGTCCTCTTTAAAGAGGTGACCTCCTCAGCCTCCCTGCTTGTACCAACCCAAAAGCCATCATCGAGTTGTCGTTGGAGCTGGGCTACTTCATTGTTTGAGGCATGAAGCTTTTATTCTAACGTGAACATCCTACCACTCCAGCCCAGTCGGTGAGTCTCATATGTAAGCTCGGCATCGTGCAGCTGCTTTTGAAGTGCGAAGAACCTCGTCGGCCTGTCCCACTTAAACCACGCCTTATCGAAGGACCATGACGAGCTTTGCTCTAGAAGTTGAACTTTCTCATTCGCCGTCTTGAGTTAAGTCTTGAGGGAGCTGATCTTCTCTATCAATGCCCTGGATTTATCGCTCGCACTCTTCCAAAGTTCGGCCAACTCCCTCTCGAAGCTCCCCTTTCAAATGCCAAAACTAGTGGTGTCTTTCATGTATAGGTTTCAGAGGCGAGTAACCTCTTTGGTCGCCTCTGAAGCATTCCTGTAAGGCTCGAAGGTCATCCTCTATCTTCTTTAACTTCTTCTTCAGCTGATAGACTTCCTTCTTTAAGCTTTTTATTAAGGGTTTCAGGGGAACCTCCTGAGGCAGTGGGTCAGCATCGATGCAAGACTACATTCAAGGTATGAAAAACACTCAAAGGTATGGACAAAAAAAAATCCACTTTTATTTAATCAAAAATTTTGAGTACAAAGCAAAAAAGGATCGAAAAAGCAAAATATACAACTACTCGAGGATTTCAACCTCGAGAGGGGTGATGGAAGACGAAATTGAAGTGCTCTTGGCTGCCTCGAGTGTCTGAACTAGCTCGGGCGCTTCCATGGCAAACTCGAACGGACCAAATGCAGGCTCGACGAAAAGAGGATTGACTGCGGCATCAGATGGTCCCGCATCTGCCTCATCTTCCTCCAAAAATTCAAGGTCGAGTTCGTGGAACCTTCGAGCCACCCTGCCTTCGCAGAGCTAGAAATCCTTGATGAACGCCTCTTGGTCAAATTCAACTTTTAGGTTTCTCATCTCAAAAGAAGCCTTGAATTCTTCCATAGCCCTAGTCATCGCCTTCGAGACCGACTTCATCATTCGAGCCTCCAGTTCGGTGATCTTATTATCCACTTCCTTCCTCCTCTCCTCCTCTAGGGCCAGTGCGGCCTTTAGTCCTGCCGAGATGAACTCCTCTTTGCGAAGCATGCCCTAGAGACTTTTGATGTCCGCCATCTTCTCCTCAACAAGGTGCTCAACCTCATCGACCCTCTCTTGAAGACGGTCGATCTCAAGTCGAAGGTCCTCCTGGGCCTTTTGTGCCTCCGCCTCCTGATGATGAGCCCTCTTGATGTAGGTGAGCATCTGGTGATCCAACTGCAACAAACGATTGGTGTTAAAAAAATAATAATAATAAGAGAAGAAAAGAGCAGAAGAGAAGAGAAAGAGTCGAGCAATAGAGCAATCACCTTGAGAATGGTTCCAAGAGAACCCCAGATGAGCTGCCATGGGTCATGGTCGGCCATTTAGTCCACCACCTCCAGCATGGCGAACCTATCAGTTAGATCCTGGATGATCTTCGGGTTGTCAAAGGAATCCTCCATTAAGGAACGTCTTAGCAAGGCTTTCTTCTTTTTTCTTCCTTCCCCTGTCTCTTCCTTGGTAGGGAAATCCAAAGCCCGATCCCCACTAGAGGGACCTAAGGGCATCGAAGGCACTGAGCCCGCGCTAGCAGTGCCGACCTCGCTAGTGGTGCCGCCCGAGAAGAGGTGGAGAACTGAGGAGTCCATTGCTTTCACCAATGAAGATGTCCAAGCAGTTCAATTTCCGCATAATGATGCGGTTGTAATCTCTTTAAACATTACTGACTATGATGTGCATCGCATTCTGGTAGATAATGGAAGCTCTATTGATGTTTTATTTTATGATGCTTTCTCAAAAATGTCTTAACCTAATAATTATTTGAGACCTATGAACTCCTCGTTGGTTGGCTTCATTGACGACATTGTGCCAGTTGAGGGCATAATAACTCTGACTGTGGTTGTAGGGCAACGCCCGAGGTTGGCCAGAGCGTAAGTTGATTTTCTAGTCGTAAAAGCTTCATTTGCTTATAATGCTATTCTTGGCTGACCTTGTTTGAATGCACTTCGAGTTGTGGTATCAACCTATTACTTAAAGGTGAAGTTCCCAACAAGCTGTGGAATTGGAGAGACTAGGTGAAACTAGGCCTTGGCAAGGCACTGTTATTCCATTGCCTTACAGAAAAACACCCAGCCCGACCTTTGCCCTATTGATAGGCTAGATGTCCACGACAACCTTATGGAGGAGTGGGGCGAGCCTACGGAAGACCTTGTAGCCATGTCCTTGGATGTCGAAAATGCAGAGCACACTGTGCAGATCGGCTCCAACTTAGGGGGTAACGTTTGAGAATAACTCATCTCCTTCCTTCGAAAGAATGCAGATGTCTTCGCCTGAGTTCCAACGGATATGCCAGGAATTGATGCCAAAGTTATGGAACATCGGCTGACTGCTGATCCCAAGTGTCGACGATAAAAGAGAAGATGCGCAGCCATGCTCCAAAAAGGCAGAAAGCAATTATGGAAGAAGTCGACAAGCTCCTCAAGGTTGGATTCATCAGAAAAGTTAACTATCCGAGCTGGGTCTCAAATGTGGAGCTCATCAAAAAGGCAAACGGTAAGAGGAGGATGTGTATAGACTTCAAAACGATGAATAAAGCCTACCCAAAAGACAACTATCCCATACCCAGGATTGATCAACTAATGGATGCAACCTTGGGCCATGAGCTCTTCACCTTTATGGATGCCTTTTTTGGCTACAACCAAATCCGGATGGCACCAGAGGATGAGAAGAAAACTATTTTTGTTACTAACCATGGTCTTTACTGTTACAGAATTATGTCTTTCGGACTAAAAAATGTAGGAACAACGTACCAGCACCTAGTCAACAAAATCTTTGAGGAGCAGATCGATCGTAACATGGAGGTGTATGTGGATGATATGCTCATCAAAAGTCAAGCTTCAATGAACCACATCGCCAACCTCAAAGAAACCTTCAATGCACTTAAGAAGTATAAGATGAAGCTGAATCCAACCAAGTGCGCCTTCGAAGTGATCTCGAGAAAGTTTTCGGAATTCATGGTGTCGAGGCACGGGATTGAAGCAAATCTTGAGAAAATTCAAGCTATTCAAAAAATGACTACTCCAAAAATAATTAAAGAAGTTCAATGTCTGATTGAAAAAGTGGCATCCCTAAACCTCTTTGTCTTGAGATTGGTCGAGCGATGCATGCCCTTCTTTCAGGCTCTCAAGCAGTCGAAGAACTTCTGCTAGATGATGGAATGCCAACAAGCATTCGAGGAGCTTAAAAACTATCTCGGCTCACCCTCTATTGCTGGTAAAGCCTGAGCCTGAAGAAGAATTATTCTTGTACCTAGCAGTCTCCACAGTAGCCCTGATGACAGTCCTAGTCAAGGAGGAAAGGAAAGTGTAGCGATCAGTCTACTACATAAGTTGGATCCTGAGGGATGTAGAGATCAGGTACTCTAAATTAGAAAAATTAACTTATGCTCTTCTAATTGCTACCAGGAGACTCCGACCTTACTTTCAGAGGCACTTTATAATGCTTCTCATGGATCAGCCAATTAAGGCAGTCCATCATCGAACGGATGCCTCTAGAAGAATCATAAAATGGGTGATCAAGCTTACAAAATTTGACAACAACTATCGACCTTGGCTATCAATCAAAGCCCAAATATTTGCTAATTTTGTAGTTGAATGCACCATCCCAGATGAAGCCGAGCTTGAACAAGATGAAACTAGTGTTTCGTGGTTACAACCGAGCTCTCCTAAAGAGAGGACCAACCTCCCTAAAGGTTTTTCGACCTTATATGTAGACGGCTAGTCCAATGCTTCTGGAGCGGGTGCAAGGTTGATCTTCGTTAACCCAGAAGGCCTCATCATCGAATAAGCGCTATGCTTTGAATTCCCAACAACTAATAATAAGGTCGAATATGAAGCTTTAATCGCAGGATTGAAAATAGCAAAAAAGTTAGAAGTAGCCCGACTCAATCTACAGTGATTTCCAACTGGTGGTCGGATAGGTCAGCGGTAGTTAAGAAGCTCAGGAGGAAAGCATGATAAAATACCTTGAGAAAGTAAAAAACTTGACTCCAGCCTTCAACAATTTTAGTATTCAATAGATTCCAAGGGCAGAGAATATAAGAGCCGATCTTCTTTCTAAATTGGCCACTTCAGCTCCGACCGAACTGCCTAAAGAAGTATTTTTTGAAATCCTAAAGTGCCCAAGCTTAGAGGAGTCGTAGCTTGTTATGCAAGTCAAGCACGAACTGAGCTGGATCGACCCGCTAGTTGCCTACCTCAAGGACGAAGCTCTCCCTCATGATCCAAAAAAAGCTCGAAAGCTTAGAAATCAAGCTTTTCGATATGTTCTGTATCAAGCTGTATAAAAAGTCATATTCTCTACCGCTCTTGAGATATCTCCGACCTTCAAAGGCTGAATTCGCATTATGAAAAGTGCATGAGGGAATTTGTGGAAGTTATGTTGGAGCTAGATCCTTATCACAAAGACTACTTTGATAAGGATTCTATTGGCCGACATTGTACCATGATTCCGTAGAGTATATTAAGAAATGTGACCACTGTTAGAGAAATGCAAATATACAAAGACAACCGACCTCCGAGCTTACTCCACTAAGCACACCATGGCCCTTTGCACAGAGGGGAATGGATATATACTTGGCCTCTTTTCAATAGCATCCGAACAATGAAAGTTCCTCCTAGTTGCAATCGACTACTTCACCAAATAGATCGAGGCCAAACCATTGGCAAAAATTACTGAAGCCAAGGTGCAGGACTTTGTTTGCCGATTCGGTCTATCCCAAACTCTCATAACTAATAATGGGCAGTAGTTTGCTAGAGCAAGATTTGTCAAATTTTGTGAAGATCTGAATGTCACGGCTCCTTGAATTGGGGTCGGACCGGACATGGGTTAAGGTGCAAACTAGATCGGGTCATTGGATGGGTTCGAGGTTTGACTACACTCTTTTGAAATTTGGGCAACTTGGAGACCAAATCTGAGCCCTAGAATTACCTAAAGAAATATGTACAAGATCTACAAGAAGTACTCAAGAGAATGAGGCTGGGGCACATATCTCGAGATGTACATTGGTCAGTAAAGAAGCTAGTGCAATGAGGCGTAACAGAATGCAGTTTACCCATGCAATTTTGTGTGACATTCTGGGAACTCCACAGAAGTTGGTTCAAAGTGGGTAAGGCATTATCTTAAAGTATTTTTGTTCCAAATCCAATGGATCAAGTTTTGTTGCAATTTGAGTTCATTTGGATCATGAACTTGGCAGTTTTATCTGACTGTGCAGAGTCCTACGAGAATGAGGATTCTGAGTTTATCCTTATCTTATACTTATAGAGTTGAGTTCGGGTGGGACTTGTAACCTGGGATTGTTCCTATTTGGACACTCAAGGGTGGGGTTAGAGATCAAGAGAGAGAGGAAAAGAAAGAGATCATCTAAGAATCCTCTTGTATCTATGAGAGATCGAGAGACTGGAAGAGCTTCTATTGTAAACCAGCAAGTGGTTATTTAATAAAAGTTCTCTTCTTCTTATTTCTTCTTCTTCTTCATGGTGTTTCCTGGTGTTGCATTCCACTATGTTCTATTATTGTTGGGCATGGCCTAAGTCATAGAGACTAGGTTCCCATGCTAGGGAGGCTGATCGATTCTCTTATGTCCTGTGAAGAGCTAACCGAGCCGCACATTGTTGGAATTTGGTCTGAGATCCCTTCGTACGTGACAATTGATATCAGAGCGATACTAGAAATGAAGAAGATGACCTCTACATCAGCAACCACGGTGGGAATGGGGGATTCATCATCCTCGACCTTGGATCCCAATGCTGCCTCCGGAGGAGGCACGGTAATGGGTGGAGCGCATCCAGCCTTGCAAGGGCTACGGATTGCATCTCCGATTATCTCCATCGATAATCAACTATGGAAGTGCGAGGCCCAAATAGCAGAGGTTGAAGGGTGAGTGGAGGACCTCGAGTGTAAGGATGCAACCCTTCAAGGTGAGATCGCTGCTCAGCTGAATCAAATTTCCTTCAGCATGGAACGGTGCTACGAGGAAGTGCTGCAGCACAACAAGGAGTTAGAGACCATGGTGAAGGCTCTCCAAATATAGGTGGTTGACCTTTCAAAGGAATAAACTACCACGAGCGTGTCCTCTTCTACCTCAACAATGGAGGTCACAAGTGAGGCTACGTGTCCCCTGCACAAGCTTGATGTTCCTAAGCTACAGGAGTTCTACAGGTAGCGGTCCGCAAAGGAGGTAGAAAACTTTCTTTTCACCATGGAACAATACCTACAGGTTACCACCATAAGGCATGAAGCCATGAAGGTGAGCACAGCGGCCATGTTCTTGAGGGATGTCGTGATGCTTTGGTGGCGACACGACATCGGACTGACAATGTGAAGCGAGGAGCTATTCCAATCACCACTTGGGCATAGTTCCAAACTAAACTTCGGAAGCAATTCTTCCCCATGTTCGCTAAGGATGATGCTCAAGTATGCCTACGGTGACTCACGCAAAAAGGTGATGTGCATGAGAATGTGCGAGAGTTCAGCAAATTATTATTGGAGGTACCAGACCTCAGCTAGGAGGACTCTCTCTTCACCTTCCTTGATGGGCTCAAACCATGGGCCAAGATGGAGTTGCAGCGAAGAGGAGTTAAGAGTTTGAACGAGGCGATAGCTCAAGCGGAGGCTCTCATCGAGTTCAAGACTCAACCCACAGCTCCCAAAGCCCAAGCTTCCAAATAGGGCAAAGGTGGGGGAGCAAAATCAGGTCACAAGGGAGGTGGAAAAGGCTCGAATCCGGCCTTGTCAAGTGGAGCTGCTTCCCAAGCGAAGGGCAAAGGGGTGGTGCAAGGTACCAGCACTATCTCATGCTACATTTGCAATGGACCGCATAAGGTGAAGGATTGTCCATTAAGGAGCAAGATTGCATCTATGACAGTGGAGGAGTAGCAAGAGACCGACCAAAGGATGGGTTCACTCAGTCTCAACACCCTGAAGGCCAAAGGGCCACGAGGCCTACTCTACATACCTATCAATATCAATGGTCACACCTTGCAGGCACTCATTGATATGGGTGCTACTGACTTCTTCGTGGACTTAATAATGGCAAAGAAGCTCAAACTGAAGATTGAATGTGATGAGCACGCGTTCAAGGCGGTCAACTCCATAGAAGTAGCTACAAGCAGAACTGCCAAGGATGTTGAGATCCAATTAGGTACATGGACTGGATGGGTGACAGCGATGGTCGCCCCTATCGGCAATGCAGCTTGCTAAAGGGGCTGAGAAGGGGACTTCCAACATACATTGCGTCTATTCAAGAGGAAGATCTACTAGAGGGAGAAGAGATTCCAGCACCCATCAAGGGTGTTCTCACTGAATTCGGGGATGTGATGCCCCCCGAATTACCCAAGTGATTGCTACCAAGAAGAGAAATCGATCACCAAATTGATTTGGTGTAGGGAACACATCCACCAGCTCAAACACCATATGAAAAGGCCCCACCTGAACTCCAGGAGCTTAGGAGACAACTAACGGAGTTGGTGGATAGCGGTTTCATCCGACCTTCGAAGAGTCCATATGGAGCATTGGTACCTTTTTAGAAGAAGCATGATGGTTCGTTGAGACTGCATCGGCTACAGGGCCCTCAACAAACTCATGGTGAAGAACAAGTACCCATTCCATGGATTGATGATTTGTTCGATCAACATGGTAAGGCATGGTGGTTTTTCAAGTTCGCATGGTGGAGCAAGACATCTGAAGACTGCATGTGTGACAAGGTATGGGAGCTTCAAGTACCTTGTCATGCCTTTCGGCCTCACCAATGCTCCAGCAACCTTCTGTGCTTTAATGCAATGTGTACTCCTTGACAACAAGACAAGGTTGAACATCAGCGGCCCGTGGGGTTGTTGGAGCCATTGCCTACACCAGAGCATCCATGGGAGAGCATCTCCAAGGACTTCATCATTGGGTTACCTCCAGTGGAAGGGTATAGCTCCATCATGGTAGTGGTGGATCGCTTCTCAAAATATTGTCTTCATTCCAGCACCTACTACTTGCCATGGGGAGGACGTGGCATGGTTGTTCTTCATATATGTGGTAAAATATTGGGGGATACCACAGAGCATTATTTCTGATCGTGATGCTTGCTTCATGGGAAGATTCTAGATCGAGTTATTTTGGATACTCGGAACAGAACTGAAGATGTCTATGGCTTTCCACCCTCAGACTGATGGCCAAACAGAATGAACAAATGCATTACTGAAGAAGTATTTGAGGCACTATATGAATGCCAACCAGCAGGATTGGGTGCGACTCATAGACCAAGCCCAATTCAGTTATAACTTGCAGCGATTGGAGTCAACTGGTAAATCACCATTTGAGGTGATAACAGGGTAGCAACCAAACACACCAGGGAGTATCGCAGCGAACTACGTGGGACGTAGCCCAACTGCCTATAGGTTCATGAGGGATCTGAAGGAGGGTACAGATTTGGTTCTGGTCTCCTTGTTGAAGGTGATCAAATGGATAAAGAAGTGGGCTGACATAAAGTGGCATGTAGCTGAGTTTCAGATTGGTGATCAGGTATTGGTGAAACTCTACCATCACATGAGATTGAAGTCGGGCTATCATAAAGCACTCGTGAGGAGGTATGAAGGCCCCTTCATCATCACCCATCAAATTGGAGAGACTGCAGACCGATTGTCCCTGCCTTCCATGCTGAAAGTTTATCCGGTGTTCCACGTGTCTCTGTTGAAGCCATTCAAAGAAGACACAACCAACCATTCTCGAGCTCAAAGTGGGAGAGCTCCAATGGTCATAAGAGTTCATTACACCAATAAGGTTTCTAAAATCAAGGTGGACAGGAAGAAGGATAGTCGGGTGCAGTACTTAGTCTGATGGAGAGGACTAGCAGACTCAGAAGCGAGTTGGGAGTATGGTGACGAACTATGGCAGTTTGAAGAAATCATCAACAAGTACCACCTAGCCTCATCGGGGGCGACTTTGGCTTAGGTGGGAGAGGGTGTCACGGCTCCTCAAATCGGGGCTGGACTGGACATGGGTCATGGTGCAAACCAAATCGGGTTGCTAGACGGGTTCGAGGTCTAACTACACTCTATTGATATTTGGAAAACTTGGAGACCAAATCTGAGCCCTAGAATTACCTAGGAAAATGTGTATAAGATCGATAAGGAGTACTCAAGAGAATAGAGCCAGGGGCACATGTCTCGAGATGTACATTGGTCAGCAAAGAAGCTAGTGCAATAAGGTGTGACAGAATGTAGTTTACCCATGCAACTTTGTGCGACATTCTGGGAACTCCATGGAAGTCGGTTCATAGTGGGTAAGTTGTTATCTTAAATGATTTTTCATTCCAAATCCAATGGATCAAGTTTTGTTGCAACCCGAGTTCGTTTGGATCACAAATATGGCATCTTTATCTGACTGCATAGAGTCCTACGAGATCGGGGATTCTGAGTTTATTCTTATATTGTACTTAGAGAGTTGAGTTTGTGAGGGACTTGTAACCTGGGGCTGTTCCGATATAAAAGGACACTCAAGGGTGGGGTTAGAGATCAAGAGAGAGATGGA
This sequence comes from Cocos nucifera, assembly GCA_006176705.1. Taxonomy (NCBI): domain Eukaryota; kingdom Viridiplantae; phylum Streptophyta; class Magnoliopsida; order Arecales; family Arecaceae; genus Cocos; species Cocos nucifera. Next base: position 890,885 of record QRFJ01000375.1, read on the forward strand.
AAGAAAGAGATCATTTAAGGATCCTCTTGTATCTGTGAGAGATCGAGAGACCAGGAGAGCTTCTATTGTAAACCAGCGAGTGGTTATTTAATAAAAGTTCTCTTTCCCTTATTTCTTCTTATTCTTCATGGTGTTTCCTAGTGTCGCATTTTGCTGTGTTCTATTATTGTTGGGCGTGGCCTAAGTCATAGAGAGGCTGATCAATTCTCTTCTGCCTTGTGAAGAGCTGATCGAGCCGCACGTTGTTGGGATTTGCTTTGAGATCTCTCTGTATGTGACATGAACATCTCCCACCATTACTTCACGTCAGTAGCCCATCCACAAGCAAATAGTGAGAAGCAAAGGTGACCAATAGAATTTTACTACAGGATATCAAGGCAAGACTTGAAAGAGTGAAGGGGGACTTGGGCGGACGAACTCTACCACATTCTCTAGGCGTACCTGAACTATCTCAAAGGATTACCGACTGGGGAAACACCATTTGCCTTAGCTTTTGGAATGGAGGCAGTCATCCCTAATAGAAGCTTCAAACTTCTCATCAGCATGGAGTCGTGGCCATTCAATGAGCAGCATAACTCATACGGACCTTCAGGGCTCAACCTCGACTCTACTAGAAGAAAAAATGAGAAAAAATTCCAAACTCAGATGGCAGCATACAAGACGAAGAGTGGCTCAGATACTATAACTTTAAAAGTAAAAAGGCAAGAGCATTCAGAGGGGAGGGACTTGGTGCTTCGACGAGCGTCCTATTTTGTAGCCTCAGAGTTCAAGGAAAGCTTCACTCCTTTATTGGGATGGTTCAATATAGAGTAGAGGAGGTCATCCAATCCAAAACTTACCGCTTGAAGGAGCTCGAAGGAGTGGTACTCTCCACGTGGCCTTGAAATTCAGAAAACTTAAGAATGTACTACTAGTAACTTTTTTTTCAATAAAACTTTTCTATTTTAACATCATTACTCCTTAGCGCAAGAGTTATATAATGACTAATAACTCTCTGAAGTGATCCTAAAAGTAGTCTGTTAGGAAATAGGAGGAGAACCTCATCCTAACGTGCAAGCAAAGTTCGAAGACCTCGTTCATTTAAGATGGAGATGGAGGGGAGAGGCCTTGTCAATGGCCCAAATGTGCCCTTATACAGCCACGTTAGGAACAGGAGGAGAACCTCATTCTAACATGAGCAAAGTCGAAGACCTCATCCATTTAAGATAGGATAAGGAGAGAGGCCCTGTCAATAGTCCAAATGTGCCCCCATAAGCCACATTAGAAATAGAAGGAGAACCTCATCCTAACGTGAGCAAAGTTGAAAGACCTCATCCATTTAAGACGGGATGGGGGGAGAGGCCTTGTCAATGGTCCAAATGTGCCCCCATAAGCTGTGTTAGGAATAGGAGAAAAATCTCATCCTAATGTGAGCAAAGTCGACGACCTCATCGATATAAGATGAGAATGGAGGGAGAGGCCCTACCGATGATCCTAAATGTACCCCCATAAGCCATGTTAAGAACAGAAGAAAAGCCTCATCCTAACATGAGCAAAAGTCAAAATCTTTTAGACCAAAAATATGAAGGAGAAAGAAGTTCGGTGGAGAATCCTTAGACATGTGTTTTCCCATGATAACCTGACTACGTCAAATGCGAAAGGCAAAATCTTATCTTAGTTTGCAGAAGATGTCCTAGTTCGACATCCACAACAAGCCCAGCATCCATAATGAGCTCGGTATCCACAACAAGCATTTCATAAGAAGATGATGACAGAGAGAAAAATGAGGTAAAGAAGGTAAGGCCACAAATAGGTCTCAGATTCATGCGAAACGAAAATAATGAGAAATGTATTATTCCATTACAAAAATAAGTTCATTATAAGCAAAACATAAGCCGACAAGGTCGATTACCCCTAAAAGAAAGGAAAAAAAAGGAGGAAGAGGCCGAAGTTCTAAGGTGAACCAGATTCTTCGGAACTTTGGGCTACCGGCTTTGACCATCACCAAGGCCTGCTTTAGCCTAAGGATCTCCTCTTCAAGCTTCTCCTTCTTGTAGAGACCATCTACGTACATTCTATTGGCAAGCTGAAACTTATCCTCAAGCTCTCACCGCTGTCTCCTTAAAACTTCAAGACTCGGCCTCCACATCCTCAATAGCCCAATGTTCACAAGTGAGCTGAAGCTTCAGTCATTGAACCTCGGCCTTGCTCCGCCCCAACTGCCTCTGAAAGCTCACCAATGGTTCTCTTCAAGGAGGCAATCTCCTCCGACTCACCACTCGTGCTAGCTCCCTGATTATTGTATAGTTGCTTTCGAAGATGAGCCTGCCTCATTCTCTGGCAATCTTGAGCTTTCGCCTTCAAACCTGGACATCTTCTCTGCTGCCCAGGTCACTCGGTAGCTATTATACCAGTCCTCAGTATCTTGCAGCTGCTTCCAAAGCTGAAAGAACTTTATTGACCAATCCCAATCATACCAGGCCTTGTCGATAGACCAAGATGAGCTCCCTTCTAAAAGATGGATCTTTTTCCTGGCATTCTTCAAGTTAGCTTCAAGAGAGCTGATCTTCACTATCAGTGCCTAGGACTTGTCTATGGCATTTCTCTTAAGTTCGGCAATCTCCTTCTCAAAGCTATCCTTTCAGATACTGAAGCTCACCGCTTCCTTCATATGCAAGTCTTGGAGGCGAGTGACCTCTTTAGTCGCCTCAGAAGCATTCTTTCACGAGGCTCGAAGGTCGTCCTCCATCTTCTTCAACTTCTTCCTTAGAAGATAAATTTTCTTCCTCAGGTTCTTTATCAAGGGCTTTATCGAAACCCCTTGAGGTAGTGCACATCAATATTGGTGGGAGACTGCATTCGAGATATGAAAAGCACTCAAAGGTATGACAAAAAAAAAAATTCACTTCATTTAATCAAAACTTTTGAGTACAAGACAAAAAAAGATAAGAAAAAAAAATGTACAACTACTCAAGGATCTCAATCTCGGGAGGGACGATGGAGGGTGGAGCCGAATCGCTCCCGACTGCCTCAGGTTCTCGAACTGGTTCAGGCGCCTCTATGGCAGGTTCAGATGGGTCCAAAAGCGAGCTCGTCGAAGGTAGGGTCGACCATGGCATTAGGCGATTCTGCATCCATATCGTCTTCCTCCTCCTCCAGAAAGCTCTAAGGTTGAGCTCGGAGAACATCCGGGCTACCCTGCCTTCGCAGAACTCAAAACCCTTGATAAACGCTTCCTGGCCGAACTCGATGTTCAGGTTCCGTATTCGGGAGAGGTCTTGAACTCTTCCATGGCCTAGATCATTGCCTCCAAGATTGACTTCACCATTTGGATCTCTAGTTCGGCGACCCTATTTTTGGCTTCTTTCCTCCTTTTCTCCTCCAAGGCCAGTGCAGCCTTTAGTCCAACTAAGAGGAACTCCTCTTTAAGGAGCGCACCCTAAAGACTTTCAATGTCCGTCGCCTTCTCCTCAGCAAGGTGCTCAACCTCGTCGACCCTTTCTTGAAGACGGTGGATCTTGGCTCAAAGGTCCTCCTGGGCCTTCTGTGCCTCCGCCTCCTAATGACACACCTTCTTGATGTGGGCGAGCATCTGATGATCTCTGACTACAACAAACGATTGGTGTTAAAAAAAAAGAGGAGGAGAAGAAGAAAAGTAGAGAGAAGAAGAGAAAGAGTCGAGCAATAGAGAAATCACCTTAAGGATGTTTTCGAGAGAACCCCAGATGAGCTGCCATAGATCCAGGTCGGCCATCTGGTCCACCACCTCAGGCATGACAAACCTATCGACGAGATCTCAAATGATCTCTGGGTTGTTGAAGGGGTCCTCCCCTTCTTTCATTGTCTCATCGCCATCCGGTCCGCTTAGGCGAGCCTTGCAGGACGTCTTCGCAACGGCTTTCTTTTTTCTTCCCTCCTCTGTCCCTTTCTTAATAGGGAGCTCTAAAATTCAATCCCCACTAGAGGGATCTGAGGGCATGGAAGGCATCGGGCCCATGCTAGCAATGCCAACCTCAGCAGTTAGGACAGTCTCGAAGCCGACGATGACCTCAGATGCAGCGGCAGTGGAGGCGGGGACTTCAGAGAGCTGGAAACACCGACCTTCGCCCTCTTTGAGCCATCATTTTGTGCCTTCCCTTTTCTCTTCTTGGTGTAGAGCCCTTTGGTAAGCATCTCAGTAGCTTGTGCATCCATCTCTATAACAGAGAAAAAAAGAAGCACGGTCAGTAGCAATACACGTGCGCTAAACCGTGTAGATTTAAAAATCAAAAAATATACCAGCGGGATCATGGGGACTCAGACCCAGGTTGAATAAAAGGTCTATTCCTTTAGAAGGTTGGGAAGAGAGAGGAGCTCAGTACGCCTTGAGTTTATCGTAGGAATCAAGGTCGACTCCATCTAAGCTATGGAGCTCGGCGAACTGACTCTCTAATATAATCCCACGAAGGAAGACCTAATAACAAGGTCGGGCAATGTATAAAAAAAGAACCTTTTCTTTCTAGTTGTGAATAGAAGAAGGGGCACCTTTCAATAACCCCTTCTTCTCGATCTGGGGGGAAAAGTACCACCAATCCTTCATGGAAGGATGGCGCTTGAAGGTATAGAAATTTTTAAAAAGCGAAATGGTCAGCTAGACTTTAGTCAATCGATAGAGGGAGAGAAAATCTATGATGAACCGAAAGGAGTTTGGTATGATAGATGCGAAGGAAGATGTTTAAAAATCGGAAGAGGACGACTATGAATGGGGGCAGTGGGAGTCTAAGCCCGACACACAAAGCTTTTAAGTATAAACAAAATCGGCCAATCAGAAGGAGAGCTGACCCGATCGTCGGAGCTAGGAAGTTCAAGATCATATTTCTGGAGGGATTCCATATTAGATTCGGATCAGAGAAAGATCGTTCGGAGTAAGGACGAATGGGATGGTGTCTGGAGTAAAAGATGAGTGGGACATGTTCCTAGGTTCTATCTCAGCCAAAGGGGTGCAGAGTTAAAGAAGGTCAGTCCGAGATGAGCCCCATGAATCTGATGGAGTGGGAGGTTTCGAAAAACATTCAGATCGAGATTAAATCCCAAGAAAACCTCCAAAAAAAATAATAAGGAAAAACTCAGGGCAAAGGTCGCCACCAAAAATTCAGGGAAGCAAGAAGCCAGAATAAAAAGCACGAATAACCTAAGAGAAGGATTAGAAAATTGACCTAAGCTATCTGAGGAGAATAAAAGGATGATAGATGTGATGAGGATCGATCGAAAGGGTGTTCGAAGCTCAGGAAGGCGAGGGAGAAAGTTAAGACCCATGGGAAGAAGACGGACGGGGGCTAATGAAAGAAGAAGACTCGAGCAGGAATGACTTTCAGGCAAAGGGAGAAGACCTTAAATAGTCAGAAGTAATCCGAGGCAGTTATGATCGTAGATCAACTTCAGCCAGTCAGCGTGCACCACGTGTCCCACTCATCATGATAGAAAGGCAGCCGTAGGTGGAGTCTTTATGGCACCGTACCTAGGAAAGAGTTTCGATGGGAGAAATGAAAGGCCATCTTTTCAAACTCATTTTAGATTTGAAAAGTTTTTGTGCCAATGCAGTAAATGCCAAAATATCTCATCCTGACAAGGCGGGATCTCGAGAATGAACTTCAGCGGTCGTCTTTTTACTTCCTTCAAATTTCAAATTTGGAAGTGGGGAGACTATTGTTGGGGATAAACTCCGCTCCCGCCGAAGTCCAATCTGATGCTTAGCCTGATGTAACTGATAATCACAGAAGAGCTTCAATCATGAATTCCCCCTTTTGGACCTCTCCAGTAGTTGAGCTCCTTTCGAACCTCTCCAATAGTCGAGCTCCTTTTGAACTTCGCCTTTAGCCGAATCCCTCCATCGAGCAAATTTTCATTCAGGTCTCTTCTCCCATGGATCTACTTGCAAATTCCTCGAGCAGACCTACTTTTGGATCCCCCCAGCGGATCCACGTTCGAACATCTTCGGTAGACTTCCTTTAAAGACTCCTCTAGTCGTAGGACTTCCAAACTCCTTTCGAACTCCTTCTGGACTCCTCCAGTAGCCGAACTCCTTCTAAACTCCTTCCGATCGAACTTCCTGCAGTCGCCTAGGAAGGTCTCTACACAAATCCATCTCCACACAACATGAATTAACTCACCCACAGACCACTTAAAAGGAGTCTGAGCTCTCTTGGTATTGATGTAACTCAAAGATTCATCACCAGCTGATGCCTACTGCTCCGAACTTCAACTATTAAATCTCAATAGATTGGTACGTCATGACAATAGACACTACCCTCCATAACAAACTCCATGTGATCCCGAGCAGCCCACCATCTGACAGTTACGACTGTTGCTATCAGTTTGTTACAGGCTCCATCTATAAAAAGATCATTCAGACATGTTTTCTCTAAGCTTTCTTCTCCTTCTCAATACTCTATAATTTTTTATACTAAGTACTCCATTTCTGTTGGCTGAAAGAGCTGACTTGATCGTCGGAGCCACCCACCCTAGGCTCTAAATGAGACTTATCTTGTAGGTCACCGGTGGCGACCTCATCTACTCCGACCCCAGCGCTCCTCCGACGATGATCAGATTTTGCACCAATAATAATATTTATGAAACCACAAAGAATTATTTTTTGAAGAGTCCTTCTGCTTGAAGTGACTCTTGAAACTAATTCTCATGCTTCCACCTGGCATATTTTTCTGGTGGGGAGTGAGAAGGTTGGATGAGCATGAGATATGCCTAGGGAAAGGGCGTGAGAAATTATGGAAGCATCCCTACATATATTATAAATAGGGATGCGCATCGAGAGTCCAAAGTATCAGAAATTCCTCCCTTCCTCCTTACAACTAGTTCTCTTATCTAATTTTCTCTATTTCTTTTCTCTTGTCTAGACAAGGTCATGATTTAAGAATAAGAATTCTTTTAATAAGATAAAGAGATTAGAAATAAAAATTAAAGAGACAAGAAACAAGAAAGAAAGCCAAGGAAAGGCTAAGAGGTTGACATTAAAGGCTATGGAAGGTTATGCCAAAATAATTTAAGTTCTTCTTATAAGAATTTTAATTAAAATAATTAGAGGTGCTGGTGTCTTGATCAAGTTCCCGTGTGAATCAACATTGGAGGGTGAATACATGGGCACCTGATGGAACCCCTGACGGACTGCTGCCGATGATCAAAGTCAAATTAGGATTTTGCGATCAGAGGTATGTTTCAATACCCTCTTATATATCATAAATGCATATTATATGATTTAAATTCTAATAAGATGGTCCTAGGATTTAGGTTTGGTTTTAAAATTTCATAATTTTGCTTTGAAATTTATACTTCCACTCTGCACACCAAACCCAATAGTGGTATCAGAGCAAACCTTATTAGACTAAATCATATGTTGTTATGTTTATGCTTTAATGGCAAAAATGTCAATATGATATGAACATATTTGATATTTTAGCATGTTTTTAATGTGATGAGATCATGTTTAATTATTCATAATTAGATTATGATGTATATCATTTTGTAAGGTTGCCCTGGCATAGTGACAAATGTTCACTTTGAGATGATGGTTGTCCTAGAATGATTATACATGCTTTTATGTTTGCTATATATCATGATTGATATATATTCTTGTGTTCAGTATGATTTTAAATTAGAATGTGCAAAGAGACCATTTAAAGCCCTCTATAAAAATTATATTAAGTTGTAGTGAAATCAACTGATAGCAGAATCAATCTAGATGTCAAATTGATCAATTAGTGTCTAGAAAAGTGGTTCATGATTAGTAAAGAGAACTTGATTTTTAATTGATTCCATTCTCTGACCTGGCCAATTCATTGGTGTCTAAGGAAAGCAATGGGGGGACCCCCACCTCTCTTCCACTTACCTGGCTAATTTGATTGATTTAATTCTAGATTGGGTGCTTAGGCATTGTTGTTGAAATTTGGATCCAATATGCAATCGAGCTAGCTCGGATATGCAGTCGAGCCAGCTCAGGATGAGATTGAGTTGGCTCGAGATAGATTTGAGCCAACTCTCTCAGGCAGATAGAAAGCAGTGCTCGGGTCAGACACTATCGAGCTGGCTTGACTGTGGACCGAGCAAGCTCGACGGACGGATTCTTTTGATTCACTACATTAAAGGCCATCCTTCATGCTAGTTCATTATTATGTCATAAACCATATTAGGTTTGTTGTGCAACCACAAGATCGATTATGGAACTGATGTAATATTGATCTAGTACATAATGATGCTTACGGCATTTTGGATATACTACTTTGTTGTGTAACTACAAGAGCAATTATATTTCATTATGACTATATAGAAATGAAGGAACTTGCTTAACTAAAATATTATAGTTTGTTGTGCTAACATAAGACTATTAATATTTTAGAGGCCAAGAATATATTGAGCATGAGATGCAATTGGAAAGAGTTTTCTACCTTTCAACTTATAAAAAGGTTTGTTGTGCAACCACAACACTTTTTTTATAAGGAATTAGGATCTCAATCACACTAAGAAAAATAATTAGGTTTTCTTGATTATCATATTTGAGGGTTATGATATTCAATAAAATAGTGGGAAATATAATTAAATTAAAGTTCTAATTTAATTATGTATGTCATCATGAGTTGTTTGCTTATGTAATGTTCTTTAGATTTAAATGGCTTCTTCACTTTCACTTTATTCATTTTTGGATTCAAATAAATTAATCAATCTCAATTATGTAGATTGGTTGAGAAATCTTAAAATATTACTCAATTAGGAGAATCTCTCCTATATCCTCAAATCCCCTGATCCTAAGAAATTAGAGGAAGATACCATAAATGAAGAAAATGCCGCTTATAAGAAGTGGCAAAATGATTCATTAACTATCAAATGCATCATACTGGCCTCTATGAATAATGAGTTACAGAGGCAGCATGATGGCATGGATACTCAGTCCATATTGCTCAATTTAAAAGAGCTTTATGGAAAGCAGAGTAGGACTGCTAGATATGGCATATCTAAATGGTTATTCCCTAAGGAAGATAGAAGGATCATCCATACAAAATCATATTCTGATGGTAATTGGCCTAATCACTCGATTAAGTCAATTAGATTTTGTTATGGATGGGAAGTTAAGTCAGGATCTAATCTTATAATCACTCCCAGAATTATTTTCTCAGTTTGTTGTGAACTATCACATGAACAAACTAAATACTATCCTGTCAGAGCTATTAAATACATTAAAAATAGCAGAGAGCCATACCAAGATGGATAAGGCTCCTCTTCTTCTTGTAGATAGGATCTTCAAGAAGAAGGTAGGTAAAAAGGATTCAAAGAGGAGGCTGAACCCTAAAAGTGGCATAAATAAGAGGAAGAAGGAGAAGAGACCCTTCGAACAATTGATCTGATGTCACTGCGGCAAAGTAAATCATTAAAAGAGAGAATATAATTAATACTACTTTAGCATTGTCAACTTGATCATATTAGTGAGACCAGGATTAACAAGCTATACAAAGAAAAGTTCTTTGATCCTTATGATCATGAATCATTAGGAACTTGTGAATCATGTCTCATGGTAAAATGATAAAGACTTCATTTAGTGGACATAGAGAAAGGACAAGTGAGTTATTAGGACTTGTACATATAGATGTATGTGGTCCTATGACAACTTAGGCCAATGGCGGATACTCTTATTTTATAACATTCACTAATAATTTATCTACGTTTGGATATGTGTATCTTATGAAACACAAATCCGAAGCCTTTGATAAATTTAAGAGTATCAAAGTATGGTCGAGAAACAAACTGAAAAGAATATAAAAATCCTTCGATCTGATCGGGAAGGAGAATACTTGTCCAGTGAATTTCTAGATTATCTTAAAATAAAGGGCATTCTCTCTGAATGGATTCGTTATTATACACCGCAATTAAATGATGTAGCCAAAATGAAAAATCGTACCTTATTAGATATGGTACGGACCATGATGTGCTTCACATAATTACCTATTTCCTTCTAGGATCATGCCCTGGAGACCATAGTATATATCTTGAATAGAGTACCTTTTAAGTCTATATCTAGCACTCCATATGAGATATGGAAAAGAAAGAAACCTAATCTTAAGTATCTTAAGATATGAGGTTGTCCAATATATGTAAAAAGAAATTTTGGATATAAGCTAGATGTTAGAACAGACAAATGTCTATTTGTAGGATTTTCTAAAGATAGTATGGGATATCTACTCTACCATCCTACTAAACAAAAGGTATTTGTAAGTAGGCATGCCACTTTCATGGACAATAAATTCATTCTAGAAAGAGGTAGTGGGAGAAATATTGAACTTAGTGAAGTTCAAGAAAAATAAATAGATATTTCTCAAGCAAATAAATATATAAATAAGGAAGAACCAGAACACACAACTCCAATCCATTGGTCTGATAGAGTGCAACATGCACCTATGAGGTACGTGTTTATTATTGAGAATAATGAAGCCCAAGTCATAGAGAATGATGAATCTCTAACCTATACAGAAGCTGTCATGAGTAGGGACTCAGACAAATGGTTAGCTGTCATGCAATCCAAAATGGACTCCATGTACACCAACAAAGTATGGACTTTGGTGAATACACACCAGAGTGTGTGAACCCTATTGGGTGCAAATAGGTTATAAGAAAAAGATTGGAGTAGATGATCAAGTTGAAACCTATAAGGTCAGATTAGTGGCTAAGGGTTTCAGGCGAAAATAGGGTAGTGATTGTGATGCAACATTTTCACCCTATGCTCAAATCTATTCAGATTATGCTTGTAATAGCAGCATACCATGATTATGAAATATGGCAAATGGATGTAAAGATCGCTTTTCTTAATGGTTTTCTTAAGGAGGAGGTCTACATGTCACAGCCAGAGAGATTTGTCTCAAATGGGAGACCAAATCAAGTATTCAAGCTTAAAAGATTCATTTATGGATTAAAGCAAGCATCAAGAAATTGAAATATTCACTTTGATGTTACAGTCAAAGAGTTTGGTTTCATCAAGAGTGTGGATGAACCATGTGTGTACAAGAAGACTAGTGGAAGTGCCATAGTTTTCTTGGTTTTATATGTAGATGACATACTCCTCATTGGGAATGATATCCCAATATTACAATCAGTCAAGTTATGGCTATCAAATAAGTTTTCTATGAAAGACTTGGAAGAAGCATCCTATATAATAAGTATAAAGATCTATAGAGATAGATCTAAGAGGATGCTAGGCTTGTCCCAATCTAGGTACATTGACTTAATACTAAAAAGATTCAGCATGGATGGAAGTAAAAGAGCTTACTTACCCATGAGTCAAGGCATACATCTCTTTAAGAAGATGTCTTCTAAGACACCTGAAGAGAGAAATAGAATGAGTTCTATTCCTTATACTTCATCTGTAGGATCAATAATATATGCCATGTTATGTACCAGGCCTGAAGTTGCTTATGCTTTAAGCATAGCCAGTAGATTTCAGGCTGATCCAGGAGAGATTCATTGGAAAGCTGTGAAAAATATTCTTAAATACTTGAGAAGGACTAAGGATATTTTTCTAATATATGGTGGATCTGATCTCAAACTAGAAGGATATTCTAACTCTAGTTTTTAATCAGATCTAGATGATAGCAAATCCATTTCAGGGTATGTCTTTAGTCTGAATGGTGGAGCAATAAGTTGGAAGAGTACCAAGCAGCCAACTGTGGCTGACTCAACCACTGAGATAAAGTACATAGCTGCAAGTGAAGCGGCCAAGAAAACTATCTGAATGAAGAAGTTCATCACTGAATTGGGTGTTGTTTCTAAAATTGAGAATCCAGTATCACTTTACTATGATAATACTAGAGCAGTTGCTCAAGCAAAGAAACCAAGGTCTCATCATAAATCCAAGCACATTTTGAGATGCTTCCACTTTATTCATGAAATAATCGAGAGACAAGATGTTGTCATTGAATGAGTAGACATAAAGAACAACATAGCAGATCCGTTTACTAAGGCTTTACCACAGTAGCATTTTGATTGCCACCTTGATTGTATGGAATTAAAATATAAAGTTGATTGGCTTTAGTGCAAGTGGGAGATTGAAAGGAATATGCCCTCAAGCCAATCAAAATTTATATTTTGATGGGCTATTATTTTGCCTTCCAAACTCATGTAACGATATTTTTAAATAAATAAAGGTATTTTATTTCATCGTATGCTGCATCTTAATTATTATTTAAGATTACGATGAATCCCATAAATTAGGACTATGATTTTAGGGTTATAATGAGATCATACTTATGAGATCTAAAATTTCAAAACCCTAATCTAAAATATTTCTGATCAATGGAACATTGAGTTGGGGATCAATGTTTTCAGAAAGACTAGCACATCCTATGTATGCTTGATGAAAAGATGATTGATCTCACTATCACTTGTGTATGACACTAATATAAGAATGTGGGTGCTCATTAGAGAATGAGTTCACTAAATTGATCCAACTCGAGAATATCTAATTGAGTCTTACCTAAATATTAATAGATGGTTCTCATAGTGGGAGTTGTGCATGTAATCCTTTGACCTGAGACTATCATAGAACCTTATATGTATGAATCCATATTTTGGTTCATACTCATTCATGACTTAGTCATGTATGGGGTGTTCTAGGTATGGTGGATTATATATGAAGGTTGTGAGTAGGTCAACATGGAATTGATCACTCCTGGTAAGAGGAGATTGCATCCGACCTGCTTCAATCAAATGATGATTCAGAAAGTCTTTGATCAAAGCATGATGAAAATTAGAAATGGTTTATAATATTTTATTAATCGAATCATCATCATAAGATTGAGAAAATATGAATATGATATTAGGTTTGACATATTTCCATACCTAGATTCATCTTCGGGATGCAGGATGATCGAAGAATTTTGTTGCATGGTAACTTTCCACTGAAGGATATTTTGATATTTCCATCAAAATTCCATATCTTCTGGGTAGACATGACATGTTGCTAGACATCAATCTTGTCTCATGGGTTCGATCGAATTAAAGAGATTGATTTGATCATTAATTAGAAAGTGTTCTAATAGGTCGAATTAGGTTAACTAATTTTGACCTAAATCGATTTGGTTGAGTTCTAACCAGATTAAGTAAAATCACACCCAGACCCACTACTAGCTAGATGTGGAACCCAATGGATCACACACAAAAAAAATTGATTAAGGGTCAAATTGGATTAGATCATATTTGCAAGATAAACATGCTAGCACATGTTGCAAACCCTAGCACCTAGATTCGAATCGGATTCCAATTGGGGCTAATTAGATCCAATTTTGGTCAAATCTAATTTGGTCCTTAATTGGGTTAACCCTTGGCTTGTTGACCTAGGTTTGGGCCTCACATACCAGAATATCATGCCCTAGAGAGTCTCTCTCTTGCGCATGGGGAGTTGTTTTATGCGCCATGGACTCTTGGCACATTGTTTTGGTTGCCATCCCATCTTTATTGTCTTATCCATTTTTATTTTACGTAACTTATGTTATGTAGTCTCAGATCAAAAAGAAGGCATCCAAGAGTCCTTCTATAGATTAAACACTTTGGTATTTAGAAGGAATTTAAATGGAACAAGACTCCTAGCCGCTCCCCCTTATCTTGGCACCTCTTGGACCAAGTCCAAGTTATTGTGGCAATGACTTTTCTTCCATGCCCCATCTGAAATTAGTGCATGAGATGAGAGCCATTGGATGGCATTATCATCAGATCAAAACCCTTTATTGGTGGCACCAAAGAGAAAGAAAAACTACATAACATTTGTGAAACCATGAAGAATTATTTTCCGAAGAGTCCTTCTGCTTGAAGCGACTCTTGAAACTAATTCTCGTGCTTCCACGTGGCATATTTTCTAGTAGGGTGTGAGAAGGTTGGATGGGCATGAGATATATGCCCAGGGAAAGGGTGTGAGAAATTATGGAAGCACCTCTACATACATTATAAATAGCGGTGCGCACCAAGAGTCCAAGGTATCAAAAATTCCTTCCTTCTTTCTTACAATAGGTTCTATTGTCTAATTTTATTTATTCCTTTTTTCTTGTCTAGACAAGAACCTGATTTAAGGACAAGAAATCTTTCAATAAGACAAAGAGATTAGAAATAAAAATTAAGGAGATAAGGAACAAGAAAGGAAGGAAAGGAAAGGCTAAGAGGGTGACATTAAAGGCTAAGGAAGGTTATGCCCAAATAATTAAAGTTCTTCTTATAAAAATTTTAACTAAAATAATCAGAGATGCTGGTGTCTTGATTTAGTTTTTGTGTGGATCAACGTTGGAGGGTGAACACGTAGGCACCTGGTGGAACCCCTACGGACTGCTGCGGCGATCAGAGTCAAATTAGGGTTTTGCGATCAGAGGTATATTTCAATATCCTCTTATATGTCATAAATGCATATTATATTATTTAAATTCTAATAAGGTGGTCTTAGGGTTTGGGTTAGGTTTTATAATTTTATAATTTTGTTTTGAAATTCATGCTTTCGCTCTGCACACCAAATCCAACACACCATCTCTATGAGCAGCCTATCTTAGTGATATCGGAACAATACTACCATAGGGTTTCTTATGAGCAGCCTGCCTTATCATCAAAAGGACAATACAATCTCATAAATATACCATCCCTATAGGCAGGCTGTCCGTGCTTTCAAAGATCAATAAGTTCCATGGCACATAAACAGAAGTCAACCATATACAAGATAAAATCATATAAGATATCACTGTATAATTTATTTAAAATTATCAAAGCCATGCTATCAAAACTATATATATAATTACTTGCATATATAATGCAAAAAGGCTATTTAGAAACTATACTTTTATCCATGCTTATTTACAAATATGTAAACTATGAAATATTGGAAAACTACCTTGCTTTTGAAATACACCTTTTTACATAGTAAAAATACTTTGAAAATACTATATATAGATGGAAATCACTCACCTCCTGCTAGCTTATTGTTTCACTTTAATACTTAATTCTTTCAAAGCACCCCTTTGAGAACCTTCTTCCTTTCTTCAAGGGATTAGAAATTTGCT
The DNA here is from genome assembly GCA_006176705.1 of Cocos nucifera. NCBI lineage: Eukaryota > Viridiplantae > Streptophyta > Magnoliopsida > Arecales > Arecaceae > Cocos > Cocos nucifera. Next base: position 905,929 of record QRFJ01000375.1, read on the forward strand.
ACACATATTTTTTTCTTCAATTTAAGCAACTTCCCCTTGTCAACTCAATTCCTCAATCACTTCCCTCCTTACTAACTAGTTTCTTTTGATTACTAACTGGAAACAGAACCCTCTTAGCTCTCTTCCCTTATCTAACTTCTCTAAAGAACCCCAGAAACTCAACAATAGCAAAGAAACTGGTGGTTTTATTTTAGAAGGAAGAATAAACTAAATAAATTTTTTAGGTGTCATTCCAATAAGAATCCACCTAATTCCCTGCTAAACAGGTATTATTCATATGAATTTTCAACCTTTTTTTAATGTTCCCAAGTTGCTCACTTATCCCATGAAAAATTATTTTAAAATTACAACTTGAAACCCTCTCGGTTAAAACCTACTCCTAGAAATTTTCATGATTGGGGTCGATACCTTTGAAATAGGTGTCGACACCCATACATAGGTTGGCTCCCAGGTCTCCCCTTTCTCAAAAATAGGTTGACCTCTGGGTTGGCCTCTCACACAAAAGTGTCGATACCTTTCAGGCAAGTATCGATCCCTTCTAGTGTCACCACAAACTTCCTAAAAACCTCCTCTCTATTTTCTTGAGACAGGGTCGACACCTCTTGGACAAGTGTCGACCCCTTCCCTTAGGTTCCAAAAATTTTAGTTTCATACTCTGCTCACAGCTTTACTCAATACTTTATTTATTTATTTTTTTTAGTTAATATCTACATTAACTTTAAAACATAAATGTAAATAAGAAACATCCTCCTATTTGGAACCAATAAAATTATCAAAAAAATCAAAATCTTCAAGAATAAGATATCAAAACTTGGGTTCTAGCTCAAATTTGTCCAAACTCGAACCTTTTAAAACTTTCTTCCTTCAGAACGAATAGGTTAAAATATCTTAAAATTTATTAAAAATTACTTTATAACTCACCAATATCTAAGAATTAAGTTCAAGAAACTTCATATTTCATATAGCCCTCCATATAGGTGCTAGATTCCAGACTTAAAAAATTTTCAAAACTCGTAATGACAAACAGTCACAATTTATACTCAAATAGCTCAAATATACCAAAAATAAATTATTATGCCATACATACACGAACACAAATCTTTTAATTTATTATTTTGCTGGTTCAGGATGTTACATGTCATCTATTCTTCCTTTTTTTCTTTGGGTATTCTCACATCTACATTATGTGTGTCTGTTCCAAATTATAATTGTTAAGGGCCTTACTGGTTGGTGTCAATAATTTTTGAAAATAAACATAAGAATCATCAAATAACAAACAATAGAGATTAAATAGCATAAGTTTTAATATTTCTTATGTTATATTTAATATATTCATCAGTAATCAAATTAAACTCTTTAATTTGATCGAACTCACAAGACAAGATTGACGTCTAGTAATGTATCATATCTATCTAAAAAATATAAAATTTTGATAAAAATATCAAAAATATCTTTCAGTGGTAAGTTATCATGTAATTTGATCCTGCGATCACTTTACATGCCGAATATGATTTTGAATATAGAATCAAGTCAAATCCAATATCATATTCATATTTTTCTCAATCTTATAATGATGATTTGATTAATGCAATATTAGAAACCATTTCTAATATTCATCATGCTTTGATCAAAGATTTTCTGAATTATCATTCTATTGAAGCAACTAGGATGTGAACTCTTCTTACTAGGAGTGATCAATTCCATGTTAACCTACTCACAATCTCTATATGCAATCCATCATATTCAAAAAATTCTATATATGACTTTGTCATGAATGAGTATGAACCAAAATATGGATTCATGTATATAAGGTTCTATAGTAGTCTCAAGTCAAAGGACTATATGCACAAGTTCCATCAAGAGAAACATCTTTCGATAAGTAAGTAAGACTCTATAAGATGTTCTCAAGTTGGATCAATTTAGAAAACTCATTCTCTAATGAGCACCCACATCTTTATATTAGTTTCTCACACTAATGATTGTGAGATCAATCACCCTCTCCATCAAACATACATAGGTGCCAGTCCTTCCAAAAATATTGATCCCCAACTCAATGTTCCATCAATCTAAAATATTCAAGATTAGGATTTTAAGATTTTAGGTCTCACAGATATGATTTCATCATAATCCTAAAATGATAGCCGATCTATGGGGTTTATCATAATATTAAATAACAATAAGATGCAGCATATGGTGAAATATAAATGCCTTTTATTTATCTATAAAAATATCATTATATGAGTCTAGAAGACTAAAAGAATAACTGACTACTTGTCCTTACAGCATCAAATAAAAATTAAGCCCGATATTAATATTAAGTAGGATAGTGATAAGTCGGAAGTCGATTTTCTCAAGGATTGAAGGCTAAGTTACATTCAATTTTAATAAAAATAAAATTTTAATTTTAATTTTAAAATAAAATTTAAATAAATAGATTCAAGAGAGTAAATTTAGAGTTTAGCAAATTAAAAAAAATAAAAAAATACTTAATTACTTATGATTTTTGAGAATTAATGAGAATTATTCTAGAATTTTGAATCTATCTTCAGCATAGTTGTGGTAATTTTTTTAATATAAAAATTTATTATTTTTAAAAATTTAGTTATGATTATATTTTATTTTCTTAGGTAATAAATTATATCTCATTATAATGATCCATCTCTATGAAATCATAAACTATTCAATACCTTAATTCTTAAAAATTAAACACATGACTTTTAATAATTTTCTCAAAAATAAATTATTAAATTAAGTACAGACTATATCTACTGATTATAACCTATCATAATGAATATAATTTATTTAGATTTTTAATCAATAAATAGTATGTCAAGTAATCAGGATCTCATGCATAAACAAAAAAATTATTAAAAACTGAGCAAGAGAACATGTTTGCATAAAAAATAATTACGAAAGATTAAGAAAAAAATTACAACCCATGTTAAAAGATTTCATCTATTCTCCCAAAATCTAGCTCCTTAGCCACACACAGTTGATGATCTGCTCGCTCTCGGCATCTTTAAAGCTCCTTTGATTGAAGGTTAGAAGAAGAAAGAAGGAAGAAAGGAGGAGAGGAGAGAAAAAGAGAGAAGAAACTCTACTTTTCTCTATTTTTTTGGCTTAGAAGACTTATTCTCAGGCTATGGGAGTAATGGTGCTTAAATAGAGGAGGAAACAGGGTTTTTAGAGCTATTTTTGGAGTCAAAATCCGAGTCTAGATCGATTTCTAACATCTTGATTAATTCTGGCCATCAGATCTTGATCAAATAGTCCAAAACTAGCTAAAAAATCATCAAGATTAGCTGCTAAACCCCTGATTAACCATCTGAATTAATTTGCAACCATTGGATCACCGCCTGGATGAATTTCCATCGTTGGATCACGCAAAATCACCTCTAGAATCCTTAATTAGGTTGGAATGAATATCTGCTGTTAAATCTCCACTAGCATCAACATCCATCATCCGATCGTGTAATACTATAGCCATAGACCACCATGGACTAGGTGCGATGAAGATCGCAGCCAATCAAAAACCGGCGCACTGGATAAAATGACCAAAATGCCCTTATACAACATGATAAAATATAACTTTTTTATTTTAGCTTCGATTTGAGTAAAATTTATTGCATTAGAATCCATAAATCAAGCTCTTCGCATTGGTGGACTTTTTTCCTACAAAATATTAATAAAAATATTATTTTTTAAATAAATATTATTTAATATATGATTTAATACTATTATTTAGTAATTTGAGATAATTATCCCACCTCCCAACTTGAGTTTTACTCGTCCTCGAGTAAAAAGAGAAAAATTAAAAGTATATACCAACTCGATAAGATGTGAAAGTTTCTTCAGCTTATTCTAAAGTCAATTGATACCTAGTTAGAGATTTAAGAAATATATCATTGGATTATTAATTCTATCCCAAATAGTGGTTAAGTGAAGAACATAAAATTTTGGAGCTTTTCTTTGATCAATTTCTCATCTTTATTCTTGAAATCCTCTATCTTTAATATGGATTAGAGTTTTTTTTCTTTTTCTTTTTCTTTTACTTTTTTTCAGCTTGTACAATATTTTAACCTCTTAAGCTTTCTATCTGATCCTTGTAGCGAGCTTTAGACTAATAACTCCCAAACTAGTTGGCTTTAGGGCATTAGGTGTAGAACACCCCTCGGACTTACTAACTTGAGTCAAATAGGCTACAGGTTAAAACTAACTATATAACAAGCTTCTTCATATTGCCCATTTTTTTATGTGAATAATATTGCTTAATTAAGCAATGGAACCCAGTTACTCGTTGGAAGATCAATGTTTAGAACTTACTTTTTATTCTCTCTCTTCTTTTTTTATCATCAATTTTTTTTCTCACTCATACTCGTACAAAGTATATTCTTTATTGAATATAGGCTGGAAGAAGATTTTAGAATTACTTAAAAATTTATTTTGTTCTAAACCTAACCATTTATTAGATTTTCTTAATAATTTGGTCCTTAGTATTTCAAAAATTCTTTAGACTATTAATCAATCATTGATTAAAATGCCAGAAAAATTTTAAATCAACATGAAATCAGGTATATAAGACTAATTATTACCATACTTGAGAACTTAAATTTTTTTTTTATTTATCCTTCCCTCCAGCTTAATTTTCATTATCCTCAATGGAGGAAAGAATAATAGAGTGTGATAAATGATTGGAAGATAACAAGAAAAGAGTTCACCCGATTTAATATATTCTTTGCTCGATCTGGGTTTTATTTATTATTCTTCCAGCATGGATTTATAGTTCTCCCCCTAACTTAATCCTGAAAGAAAGATAAACTAAAAATAAAAAAAAATATTAAATGCAAAAATCTAGGTTGCCTTTCCGTAAGCGCTAAGTTTAACATCTTTAGCTATACCAGATTCAAAAATTAATCCAAGTAAATAGTTCGTAAAGAACCATAGCTTCTTCATTAGTGTCAGTGGAAAATTCCAAGAATGATTTTAGTTGTTGTCCATTAACTTTAAAAGTAATACCATTACTTGGATTTTTAATCTCTATAGCCCCATGTGGGAAGACTTTCTTAACTATATACGATCTAGTCCATCAAGATCTTAATTTACCTGAAAGTAGGTGTAGCCTAGAATTACATAGAAGAACTTTTTATCCAGGTGTAAAAGATTTTTAATTAATTACTTGATTTTGAAAAGCTTTTGTTCTTTCTTTATAAATTTTGGTATTTTCATAGGCTTCATTCCTAATTTTCTCAAGTTTATTAATTTATAATTTTCTCAGATCACCGACTACATTCAAGTTCATATTCAATTGTTTAATGGCACACATTGCCCTATATTCTAATTCTACCGGCAAGTGACATGCTTTATCAAATACAAGCCTATATGGAGATATTCTTAAGTTGGTCTTAAAAGCTGTGCGATATGCCCAGAGTACATTTGTTAGTTTTAAAGACCAATCTTTTCTATTAGTGCTAAGATTAATTTGATTTAGTGATTAGAAACTTTAACTTGCCCACTCATTTATGGATGATAGGATGTGGCCAATTTGTGGGTAATATTATACTTCTTCATCAGTGATGCAAAGGATCGATTGTAGAAGTATATTCTACGATTACTAATAATAGCTCTAGAAGTACCAAATAGGGATAGAATATTTTTTTTAAGAAATTTGATAATAATGCTACTATCATTGATCTTGCATGGTGCTACCTCTATCCACTTGGATACATAATAAACGGCTTATGTATTCATTCCCAAAAGATTTTGGAAATGGTTCCATGAAGTCTATTCCCTATACATCAAAAATTTCTATAATTAAAATTAGATTCATAGGCGTCATATCTTTCTTAGTGATCTGACCTATTTGTTAACACCTAACATAATTTTTATAGTATTCATGGGCATCACTAAATAGGTTTGGCCAATAGAATCCACATTGGAGCACTTTAGATGCAGTCTTTTTAGCACTGAAATGACCACCACAAGCTTGATTATGGAAAAAGGATAAAATGCTCCTAACTTCTTCATCTGGGATGCATCTTCTTATGATTTGGTTAGGACATTATTTGAATAAATATGGATCATCCTAAATAAAATATTTTACTTGAGAAAAAAATTTGTTTTTGTCCTAAGTGGTCCAGTGCATAGAAATTTGACTGGTCGCTAAAAAATTTACTATATCAGCATACCATGGTTCTGATGTTACTGAGAATAATTGTTCATCAGAAAAGAACTCATTAATAGGTATTTTCTCAGTTGATGCAATTGCTAAATGAGAAAAATGATCTACCACTATATTTTCTATACCTTTCTTATCCCTAATCTCTAGGTCAAATTCTTGCAAAAGTAGGATCCATCTAATTAGGTGTGCCTTAGCATCTTTCTTTGAGAAGGTGCCTAATAGCTGAGTAATCAGCATGAGAACTTACTAAGTAGGACCTAAACTTCTCTAAAGCAAATACCGCAGCTAAAAATTTCTTTTCAGTAGTTAAGTAATTAAGCTGTGCTTCATTTAAGATCCTGCTAACATAATAGATCACTCGAGGTAACTTATCTATCTCTTCACCTAAGACAGCTCCTATGGCATGATCAGATGCATCGCACATGAGTTCAAAAGGTTGAGTCCATACGAGTGGATGAATAATTAGAGCTAAGGTTAATTCTTTTTTTAAACTTTCAAAGGACTTGAGACATTTAGGTGTGAAATCAAATTTGACATCTTTGGCTAATAGGTTAGTTAATGGTCGAACCACTTTGCTAAAATTTCTTATAAATCACCTATAGAAACTAGCATGTCTAAGAAAAGAGCAAATTTCTTTTACTGATCTGGATGGTGGAAGATTTTTAGTTAAATCAACCTTGGCTTTATCTACTTCTATACCTCGTTTCGAAATTACATGACCAAGGACTATGCCTTAACCATAAACTAGCATTTTTTCCAATTTAACACTAGATGCTTTTCCTTACATCTTTCTAAAACTAATCTAAGATGATGTAGACATTTGGAGAAGGTAGATTCAAAGATGGAAAAATCATTCATAAAAAATTCAAGAAATCTTTTTACCATATCTGAGAAAATGCTGGTCATGCATCTTTGAAATTTGGTTATATCTTGAATACCCAAAAGGGCATACATCTATAGGCAAAGGTTCCATATGGACCGATAAAGATAGTCTTTTCTCGATCGTCAGGGGCTATAGAAATTTGGTTATATCTTGAATATCCATCCAAAAAGTAATAAAAGTCATGCCCTGCTAGTCTTTCTAATATTTGGTCTATAAAGGGCAGAGGAAAATGGTCCTTTCGGATGGCTGTATTTAATTTTCTATAATCGACGTAAATCCTCCATCTAGTTTGAACTCTTGTTAGGACCAATTTATTGTTATCATTTTTGATTATAGTAACTCCTAACTTCTTGGGTACTACTTGTACTAGGCTTATCCATGAACTATCTAAGATTAGATATATTATTCCATTATCAAGGAGTTTTATTATTTCTTTCTTTCCAACCTCTTTCATGACTGAGTTTAATCTCCTTTGGAGATCTCTTTTTGGCTTAGCATCCTCTAATAGATGAATTCTATGTTGAAGAATCGAGGGACTAATCCCCTTTAAATCGGCCATGGTCCATCCTAATGCTTCTTTATTTTTCTTCAGGATAGTCAATAATTCTCTCTTGTATAAGATCTAGGTCTACTGAAAAAATTACCGATAAAATTTCTAATGGACCTAGGTATGCATATTTCAGGTGTTTGAGGAGTGTTTTAATTCTATCTTGGGTGTTTCCTCCACTAATGGTCTAGACAATGGTTCTACTAGAGTGTCCCATCTAAGTTCCATATTGATTGTGGTTAAATCACTGACTTCTTCGAATTCTTTATAGTTTTGATTCATCCATAGTTTCATGTTAGATTTTTCATCACTTAGGTCAATGGATTCATAAATAAGGTCCTATATTAAGTTGAGGTCACTAACTTGATTTGCTTCAAACAGGTTAAAAATATTTAGATCTGTGGTCATATTACCAAAAGAGAGTTTCATTAGGCCATTTTGATAGTTGATTTGGGTATTGACTGTGGCTAAAAATGGACTACCTAGTATAACTAGGATATGGCCATTTAGATTTATTACAGGTTCAGTTTCTAAAATCATAAAATCCACTAGGTAAATGAAATCACCAACCTTAATTAATACATCCTCTACTATTCTCCTTAGTACTTTTAAAGATCAATCTACTAATTGTAAAGTCATTGTTGTAGGCTTTAATTCTCCTACTTCTAGCTTTTCATAACTAAATAAGATAGTATATTGACACTTGCCCCTAAGTCCAATAGAGCCTTATTAATGAAGGTTTTTCCTACGATGCAAGAAATAGTGGGAGACCCTGGATATTTGTACTTCACTGGCACATGGTTTGATAGGTATGAACTCACACTAGTTGCTAGAAAGGCTCTCTTAAGTACATTGGTGGTCTTTTTCCTAGTACACAAGTCTAAAAAATTTAGCATATGATGAAACTTATTGGATCATATCTAGTAAAGGAATATTTACTTTCACTTGCTTAAAGATCTTCGAAATTTTATCTTGTTGGACTGAGTTTCGGTTGGACTTTAATCTATTAGGAAAGGGTGCTATAATTTTAGGTATGGATCCAACTAATTCTAGTGCGGGCTCTGCTGGTGGATCAGGTTCTATTTCTTTAGACTCTTTAGACTAGCCTTGTTCAGGTATTGGTTCAAATGGTGGATCCTTTATTTCTTTTTCTGATTCTTCAGATGTACCCACTTGGTTGTCTATTTATTTTCCAGATCTTAATGTATGGATAGCATTTAGTTGGTTAATCTAGGCTCCTTACTAGGTTTTTGATTATTTTGGATTCTAGGGTTAGCATTAGGTTGACTTGGCAATCTACCCTTCTCTCTCTCTTAATTGCATTTCTAAATGAGCTATTGCTTGTGTATTTGCTGTTAGCAATTGACCAGTGGCTTGCATAAAAGTATTAAGGGTAGTTGCATTATCAGTGATTGATTTTGTCAGGATTTCTTGGCTTTTTTCTAAAGAGTAATTTTTTTTCATTATTGTTAAAGCCTGGTGGGTTATTTGTTGTAGTATACTTTATTTACATAAAGATACTTACATTAGTACTGAGAAAAGCTTAAAAGCACACCATACAAGCTTAATCAAACTTATTTACATACCAGACACATCAAGCATGCTTAATACAAGCTAATATATACTAATCACACACTAAGCATCCTCACTTACACATTTACAAAGAGCTTTGGCAAGAATTTTCTCTTAGAGGAAGAAGAAGATGAACAGTAGAAGGAAAGAGGAATGAAGAGGAAATGGAAAGAAGAGAAGAGAAGAAGGTTTTGGATCCTCCTTCTGAAGATGCAAGAGGGAGTTTAGGAGGGAGTTTCCGAAGCATTTTATAGGTGAAAAAGTGGAAGATTAGGATGAAATGGAGGCTTATGTAGAGATTATATGGTGGAGGACATCTGTATGGTAATGGATGTAGTGGATGTCAGAGTGAAGAATAAGAGATGAGATGAAAAAGGAGATAATGAAGGAAGAAGATGAGAAGAAGTGATGAAGAGAAAATGAGAAGGAAATAAAGGAAGGGAAGAAGGAAAGAAGGAAGAGAAGAAAGGAAGGAAGAAAGAGAAGCTCTGCCTTAGCTTTGGAAAGTAGCAAATGAGAGAAGAGAAGAGAAGAGACTTCAAACTCTCTAGGTGGAGCCTTCCCGCACTCGATCGCTTAGGCTGTCGACCGCTCACTCCACCTCCTCCTCCAACTAAAGTCCTTCTCCTCTATTTATAGATGAGGAAGGGGCAATATGGACTTCACTTAGTTTGGAGTCAGTCCCCTTAGAACCTTTAGAGTCTAGGTCTAATAAAATAATTAGAAAAAATGAAGGTAAGGTAGTGCATTCTAAGGCTAAATTAGGTCTTTTAGCTTTAAAAAAGTCTACTTTATCTTTGAAAAAATTTATAAAAATTATGAAAAATTATAAAATAAAAGGTTCTAAGCCTTCTAAATTATCTAAACCCAATAGAGAATCCTATATCTCTATAGATTATGAGCTCAGAAGTGGTGCTCTCAAGTCTTGGGAACATGAGAAGATAGGTCATGGAAAGATGAAAGTGAGCTGAAAGAAAAATCAGCTCAAAAACTAGGCCAGCTCACCCTGAGACTAGGTCGGCTAAGTTGAAAACTGGACCGGCTCAGTCCAAGATTGGATCAGCTAGATCTTAGAGAAAAATTCAGATAGAAAGTAGCATTTTTAGGCTGTTGGTACGGTACACAACTGGGTCAGCTCAATCTCAAAGTTGGAAACTGGGCCGACTCAATGTAGGACTAGGTCGGCTAGGTCTCAAAGAAAAATCCAAATAGAAAGTAGCATTTTTGGACTATTGGCATAGTACACAACTAGGTCGGCTCAGTCTGAGACTGAGCCAACCCAATCGTAGGTTAGCTGGCTCAATCAGAAACTGGGCCGGTTCAGTTTTTATGGATTATTATTTTATGTACGTGGATTGTTTGGGTTTGGAGAATTTTTCTATGAGCTTGGGCTTGACCCTTTGTAAAGTATATATCTTGAAAATAGATCAAGATTGTAATGAGGCTGAGATATACTTAATAAAAGCTCTTTTCTTTCAAAAATCTCTTCTCTTCTTCTCTATTCCTTGAATTGTTTGATCGTGCTTCTATAGTAATCTCTGAGAGGTTCTTCCTTATTGCTTGGCTGATCACCGATGGCCATGCTGATCCGTATGGAAAAGTATGCATTCTCAATAATTGGTATCAGTGCGGTGTTGCATGAAAGGAAAGAAGATACCTAGGATTTACTACATCCAAGATCTGTTGCATCAGGTTTTATCCTAAAACTTCTAGTTTGCTTTATGGTTGTCTCTAGATTGAAGTGGAGATTGTTTACACGAAGGAATGGTGATACAGAAGTTTGGAAAGAAGATCTAGGGCTAGTTAGATCTTCTTTGGAGGATAGTTTTGCTGGTGTGTGTGATCATAAAGGGTGTTAGGGATTTATTCTTGACTTATTTGAAGTCATGGAATCGAGTGGATTTAAGATGGATTTTGAGAAGTTCGACGACAAGAGGAACTTTATCCTATGGCAGCAAAGAGTAAAGAACTTGTTGGTTCAACAGAGGATCTACAAGGTCTTGACAAAAGATAAATCGAAAAAAAATCAGTGCTGAGGATTGGGAAGAGTTGGAGAAAATTGCTTTTAGCACAATCCGAATGTGCTTGGCCCATCAGATTTTGCCTAAGGTTTGCACAAAGACTACGGCAAAGGGGCTCTAGGAGAGACTGCAGAATACATACATGGGAAAGAACATGACCAATGAGTGGTTGAAGAAATAGTTGCATAGTCTGACGATGCCCGAAGGCAGAGATCTTGTTGCACATATCCAAAGGTTCAATCAGGTGTGTTCTGAGGTGATGAGTTTGGATGTGAAGATCGATGAGGATCGGGCGTTGCTGCTATTATGTTCTCTCTCAGGTTCGTATGATGGTCTCATAACAATTTTAGTTTATGAAAAGAAGATCCTAAACTATGAAGAGGTTGTTGGTGTGCTCAAATCAAATAAACAAAGAGAAAAGATCTGTAAGGAAGACCCTAAGTCTAAGATCTTGGCTGTGAACGAAAGATAGGAAATATCAAAGGAGAAGGCAAGAGGGAAATCCAAGGGCAGGTTAAAGTCTCACGATCAGGGGAAGATGATATTGAAATGTTGTAAATGTCATCAACCTGAACACCTGAGGAGAGATTGTCCCCTTTTGAGATCAGAAAAAAGGAAAGCCAGCAAAGAAGATAATACAGTTTCTATAAGCAGTGTAGAAGACCTGCCAGTTGTATTAGATGAATCCACAAAGTGTGATACTATATGGATATTGGATTCAGCATACTCGCACCACTATACTTCTCATCGAGAGTGGTTTGCTACCTACCAGAAGGTCGATGGTGGAAGTGTCAGCCTTGGATATGATCACCCGTGTAAAGTAGCTAGAGTTTGCTCTATCAGGATGAGGACGTATGATGGAATCATTCATACATTATCAAACGTCAGGCATCTACCAGAGTTGAAAAAGAATTTGATTTCTTTGGGCTACTTGGAGGAGTAGGATTATGCTTTTTAGTAGCCAGACTAGGAGTGGATGTTTGAAAATTTCCAAGGGAGCTTTGGTGGTGATGAGAGGTAGAAGAATGAGCAATAATTTTTATAGAATGGAAGGCTCAGTGGTGAATGATAGTGCAGAGGTGCTAGCAGTGGCACAAGAGGAGCAGATTATATCAACTATGGGACTATCAAATGGGTCATATAAGTGACCGTGGGCTTACAGAACTAAACAGAAGAGGTATGATCCCAGCCCTGAAGAAGGAGGGCACAGATTTGTGTGAGCCATGCATCTTTAGCAAATAGCATAGGATGAAGTTTGCCAGAGGTACCAAGCACAGTGAGGGAGTGCTGGATTTAGTGCACTCAGATGTGTGGGGACTAGCTCCTGTATCAGCTAGAGGTGGGGCAAAATATTTTATCACTTTCATTGATGATTTCTCAAAAAAGGTGTGGGTTTATCTGATCAAAGAAAAATTAGAGGTGTTTGTCTAGTTTAGAGCCTGAAGAGCTGAGGTAGAGGAGTCAGGAAGATAAGTAAAGTGTCTAAGATCGGACAATGAAGGGGAGTATACAAGCCTAGAGTTCAGGAGGTACTGTGAGGAAAATGGCATCAAACGCCATTACATGGTGAAGATGACTCCCCAGCAAAATGATGTCGTGGAAAGGATGAATCAAACACTGACTGAGAAGGCATGGAGTTTGAGACTATAGACATCACTCTCAAAGTTCTTTTAGGATGATGCTCTAACATTTTCTTATTTTTTTGTGAACAGGTTCCCTCATCATAAGCTGAATGGAGGCATTCCAAAGGAGGTCTGGAGTGAAAAGAAGGTGAAGCTTGGCCATCTAAAAGTTTTTAGTTGCACAGCCTATGCACATGTAGAGGCAATCGAGAAGAGAAAATTAGATCCAAAATCTCAAAAGATGACATTCATAGGATATCCACAAGAAGTCAAGGGATACTTGCTGTGGGACTCTCAGGCACCAAAGTCAGTGATCAGTAAGGATGTTATCTTTGATGAGAAGAGCATCTTAAGGAGTTCTGAGATAGATGAAACCAGGGCAAACAAAGGTGAACAGCAATGGCCAGTCAGAGAATGATGGCATGCAACTTACATTCACTTACAGGAGTGTTCCTATTGAGGTGGAGTTGGGCAAAAAAGTATTGTTTCAGATTGAAAATCAGCATAAAGGGCCGACAGTTTAGATAGATGTGCAGAAGTAGCCACAAACATCAGGCAGAGATGTGCTAGTGGGACTGGCTTTACACAAGCCCCATTGTAATATTAAGAGGCCGGTCAGATATGGCATTAATGAGGTTATATTCTATGCACTCATCACTACTAATGGAGATCCAGAGATTATGCAGAGGCCATGGAGAGTGAGGATCATGATTCATGGATGCAGGCCATGATGGAGATGGAATCACTTGAGAAGAATCAGACATGATAGTTGGTGGATCTTCCAAAGGATGCTCGATCTATTGGCTCAAAGTGGATGTTCACAAAGAAAGAGGCACCTTCAGAATAAGGTGGAGTCAGATTCAAAGTAAGATTGGTAGCAAAGGGATACTCATAAAGGAAAGGGATTGATTATACAAAAATTTTCTCTCCTATAGTGCATCATACATCTATTCAAGTTTTGTTGTCACTAGTGGCACAGTATAATATGAAATTGGAATAGATGGACGTGAAGATGGCCTTCCTTCATAGGAATTTGGAAGAAAGAATCGACATGAAGCAACCAAATGGTTTCATGGAGATGGGATAGGAACAAAAGGTGTGTTTACTCAGAAAGTCTTTGTATGGCTTGAAACAATCCCCTCGTCAGTGGTATTGAAGGTTAATAGCTTTGTCTTGAGCCTGGGTTTCTGATTACTATATCTACATCAAGGATGTAGATGAGGAGGATGCTCTGTATCTGTTACTATATGTAGATGACATGCTCATATCCAGTAGAAGCATGGATGCTATGAAAATATTGAAAAGGGCATTATCATCAGAGTTTGAGATGAAGGATTTAGATCCAGCTAAGAAAATTCTTGGAATGGAGATTTGCAGAGATAGGTGCAAAGGAGTGCTCTATTTGTCATAAGAAAAGTATGTCCAGTAAGTTCTGGAGAAGTTTGGGATGGAGAAGGCTAAACTTGAAGAGATGCCATACTAAGCCATATGTCTCTCTCTAAGTTACAGAGCCCCCAGTCAGAAGAGGAGAAAGTACATGGAACAAGTCCCTTATGCAAATGTTGTAGGTAGTGTGATGTACACTATTGTGTGTTGTAGATTAGATATAGCATATGCAGTGAGCATGGTTAGTAGATACATGGCTAACCTTGGGAAGGAACATTGGAAAGTATTAAAATGTGTCACATACGAAGGGATCTCAGAGCAAATCCGAACAAACATACGGCTCGATCAGCTCTTCACAAGGCAGAAGAGAACCAATCAGCCTTCCTAGCATGGGAACCTAGTCTCTATGACTTAGGCCACGCCCAACAATAATAGAACACAGTAAAATGCGACACCAGAAAACACCATGAAGAAGAAGAAAAAATAAGGGGAAGAGAACTTTTATTAAATAACCACTCGCTTTATAATAGAAGCTCTCCCAATCTCTTGATCTTTCACAGATATAAGAGGATCCTTAGATGATCTCTTTTATTAAATAACCACTTCAGGCTTGTATACCCCATCCTTGAGTGTCCTTTTGTATAGGAACAATCCCAGGTTATAAGTCCCTCACAAACTCAACTCTCTAAGTACAAGATAAGGATAAACTCAGAATCCCCATTCTCATAGGACTCTATGCAGTCAGATAAAATTGCCAAGTTCATGATCCAAACGAATTTGGATTGCAATGAAACTTAATCCTTTGGATTTAGAATGAAAAATCCTTTAAGATAATACCTTACCCACTTTGAACTGACTTCTATGGTGTTTCCAGAATGTTGCACAAAATTGCATGGGTGAATTGTATTTTGTTATGCCTCATTGCACTAGCTTCTTTGCTGACCAATGTACATCTCGAGACATGAGCCTCCAACTCCATTCTCTTGAGTACTCTTTGTAGATCTTGTACACATTTTCTCAGGTAATTCTAGGGCTCATATTTGATTTTCAAGTTGCCCAAATCTCAAGAGAGTGTAGTCAGACCTCGAACCCGTCCAGTGACCCAATCTAGTTTGCACCTTGACCCATGTCCGGTCTTGCCCCGATTTGAGGAGCCGTGACACCCTCCCCCACCTAAGCTGAAGTCGCCCCCGATGAGGCTAGGCGGTACTTGTTGATGATGTCTTCAAACTGCCATAGTTTGTCACCATACTCCCAACTCGCTTCTGAGTCTGCTAGTCCTCTCCATCGGACTAAGTACTACACCCAACTGCCCTTCTTTCTATCCACCTTGATTTCAGAAACCTTCTTGGGGTAATGAACTCTTATGGCCACTAGAGCTCTCTCGCTTTGAGCCCAAGAAGGGTCGGTTGTGTCTTCTTTGAATGGCTTCAACAGAGACACGTGGAACATCGGATGCACTTTTAGTTTGGAAGGCAGTGACAATCGGTACGCAGTCTCTCTAATTTGATGGGTGATGATGAAGGGGCCTTCATACCTCCGCATGAGTGCTTTGTGGTAGCCCAACTTCAATCTCATGTGATGGTAGAGTTTCACCAATACCTGATCACTAATCTAAAACTCAGCTGCACACTATTTTATGTCAGCCCACTTCTACATCCATTTGGTCGCCTTCAACAAGGAGACCTGAACCAAATCTGTATCCTCCTTCAGATCCCTCATGAACCTATAGGTGGTTGGGCTACGTCCCACATAGTCCACTGCAATACTCCCTGGAGTGTCTGGTTGCTGCCCTATTATCACCTCAAATGGTGATTTACTGGTCGACTATGATTGCTGCAAGTTGTAACTGAATTGGGCTTGGTCCAAAAGTCACACCCAATCCCGCTGGTTGGCATTCACATAGTGCCTCAAATACATCTCTAGTAATGCATTTGTTCATTCTGTTTGGCCATCAGTCTGAGGGTGGAAAGCCGTGGATATCTTCAGCTTTGTTTCGAGTATTTGAAATAGCTTGATCCAGAATCTTCCCATGAAATGAGCATCATGATCAGAAATAATGCTCTGCGGTATCCCCCAATATTTTATCACATATATGAAGAACAACCATGCCACGTCCTCCGCATGGCAAGTAGTAGGTGTTGGAATGAAGACTCCATACTTCAAGAAGCGATCCACCACTACCATAATGGAGCTATACCCTTCCACTGAAGGTAACCCGATGATGAAGTCCATGGAGGTGCTCTGGTGTAGGCAATGGCTCCAACAACCCTATGGGCCACTGATGTTCAACCTTATCTTATTGGCATACTAAACAAGTGCGAACATACCCCTCGATGTCATCTCGCATATTTGGCCAATAGTAGCTATGTTCTATGAGAGCTTGGGTCTGATGTACCCCCTGATGTCCTGCCCACATAGAATCATGATGCTCTCACAGCACCTCGCACCTCAACCCTCCGCTTGAAGGCATATAGACATGCCATCCCCATGTCAAAATTAGCCCACCTTCAGTCCAGAAATGGCATGCCTTGCCATCTTTGATGAGTTCACCCATGAATGTGGCCCATGGGCAGCCTGAAGAACAAGCAGAAAGAAGGACCTTCTGAAGGAATACTCGTCATTGAGTCTGTCAAGCAAAACGTGAATGCCATAGGATCAAAATGATCTAGAGATAGTGTGGCACCTTAAGCTAGGTCATATAGCTGAAGACAGGATCAATAAATTGGAGAAATCTGGACTAATGGGTCTGTTGACTTTCGAGTCATATTCGATTTGTGAATCATGTCTTTAAGGTAAAATGACCAAGCTACCTTTTATGGGATATGGGAAAGGGCCACAGACCTACTTGTCCTAGTATATATAGATGTGTGCGGCCCATTCGATGTGCCGGTCAGAGGCAATTATGTCTACTTTATTATTTTACCGATAATCTATCTCGATATAGGTATGTGTACTTGATACGACATAAGTCTGAAGCCATTAAAAAGTTTAAAAAATTTAGACATGAAGTAGAAAAGCAAATCGAAAAGCCCATTGAGGTTCTTTAATCAGATCGAGGAGGTGAATACCTTAGTCAAAAAATTTTGGACTATCTCAAGGACAATGGTATAGTCTCATAATGGACTTCGTCTGAAATATCTCAACTTAATGGAATTTCATAATGAAGAAAATGGATCCTATTAAATATGGTCTGTCCATGATGAGCTTCATAGATCTTCCAGAGTTTCTTTAGGGATATAGTTTAATAGGGTTCCATCTAAAACCATTCTTACCACACCATATGAGATATGGCATGGTAAGAAGCTAAGTCTAGGTCATCTCAGAATTGGGATTGTCCGTCAGTGGATAAGTTAGAGTCTAGATCTGTTAGAGCTTGATTTATTGGATATCCTAAAGAGTTATTAGAGTATTACTTCTATCTTCCAGAAAACTACAAGATGATTGTGGGTTGACACATCATTTTACTTGAAAAATAGTTTGTTCAAGATGATGGCATCGAAAGATAGATTAGACTCGAGGAGAAAGTCTCCAAAGGGCAACGAGCCAAGGAACCTCAGGAACCCAGTTAATTTGAGCCGATCCATAATTCACTACCTGCTCCACCTCATAGGTCAAATAGGATTTTCCGTCCTCCTAAAGGTACTTAGGTACTATTTTAGAGGATGTAGAGGAAATATTCCTCATGGAAAATGGGTTCATGGTGATGATCCCAGAACTTATGACGAGGTGATATTAGATATCGACTCCAAGAAATGGTTAGAGGCGATAATGATAGAAATTGACTCGATGCACTTGAACCAAATCTGGATCTTGGTAGATTCACCTAAAGGTATAGTACCTATTAGGTGTAAATGGATCTTCAAGAGAAAGATATGTGTAAATGAGAATGTAGAGACATTCAAAACTAGACTAGTGGTGAAAGGATATAAGATTACCTTCTCGTCAGTGGCCACCATTCACACATTGCTTGCCATTGCAGTATATTTCAAGTACGAAATATGGCAGATGGATGTGATAACGGAGTTCGTAATTAGATATCTTGAGGAAGATATTTATATGGAACAGTCATTTATTTTCACATCCAGTGATGGTGATCACAAAAATGTACAAGCTGCAAAGGTCCATCTATGGACTCAAGCAAGCATCTTGGAGTTGGAATACTTGATGTAATTAAATCATTTAGTTTCATCAAGAACGAGGAGAAATCAAGTGTATTCAAGAAGGTCAGTGGGAGCATTGT
Organism: Cocos nucifera; assembly: GCA_006176705.1. Lineage (NCBI taxonomy): Eukaryota > Viridiplantae > Streptophyta > Magnoliopsida > Arecales > Arecaceae > Cocos > Cocos nucifera. Next base: position 924,381 of record QRFJ01000375.1, read on the forward strand.
TGTCTTTCTTATATTGTATGTGGATGATATCCTCCTAATTGGAAATAATATTTCCATGCTGACATAGGTCAAAGTATGGTTATCTAAGAAATTTTCTATGACATACCTAGATAAGGCATCCTTCTTTTTAAGGTCTATAAGGATAGAATGAAGAGGATGCTGGGTCTCTCAAATAAAGGAGGTGCTGAAGAGGTTCAGCATGGTGAACTCTAGGTCCAGGGGTATGCAGACTTAGACCTTATGTTTTATTAAGATGATCGAAAGTCAACATCTAAAAGTTTGATCTTATGCATTGGTGGTACTATAAGTTGAAAGAGTTCCAAGAAGATGGTTTCACCTAATCCACGATTACCTTGAGAAGGATACATCGAAGTTAAGAGAGTCGATCCCGCAGACCATGCAGTTGATCCACTGACGAAGCCTTTAGGTCCGCAGAAGATCCAAGCCCATCTTGAGAAGATGGGACTTAGATTTATAGCCAATTGGCTTTAGGTCAGTGGGAGTTTGTTAGATGTATGCCCTAGAAGCCAGATTGGCTAACATTTGTTAAATACTTTCTAGGAGCATTTTTATAATTTTGATTTAAAATTAATTAAAAGATTATTTATTCTATCACATTATATATTAAAGTGTCCGTGATGCATCCATTGAGCTAATAGGCATGACAACACATATTCTCAAGAGTTGAGAATTTAAGGCATGTGTTTTCATAATTAACTCATAAATTGCTTCCGATCATAGGATCATCACGAGGATGGTGATAGATCTGAAAGATCGGTGTATGATCGCTTTCTTAGGATAGATGAGTCTTGAGTCTATGGTGTGGAGACATCAGAGTGAGAGTACAGGTACTCATTAAAAAATGAGAGCATTGAGTGTGACCACCTCGAGTAGTCATAAGAAAGCCTACCTTCTCATCGATGACTAGCTCGATGCTGTAGCATGTATCTGGTTCTTTGACCTGAGATGCATCGACAATTCACCTTGAGGGTGTTATAGTTTGACTACACCATAACTTGGTCTTCTAGCCATTTGGAATCCTGAGGTGTATGTTGGCTATAGCATGTTCATTATAGAAATTGAATCGCACCAAGATGGTATCTATCAACCTTGATAGAGGAGTAGACATATGATGATCATAAGATCAAGTTCTAAAACTCATGGCCATGGTAGTATGAAATTATAGAAAGAAGTTTCTATTAAGGTTTCACATCGAACTCGAATCGAATGATTCATTCATATGACAGATGTTGGGTTTGACGAGTTCATCTTAACCCTAATCCCATCGGGGTTCATGATAGAAGAACCCAATCACACAGGTAGCTGCATCGAGAGGTTCGCTATTCAATTTTGATAGGTTGCCACCATATACTGCTAGGTATCACTGGTGGATTTTGGGACCAATTAGAATTATCTTGATGATCGATGATTCTAATTAGGTGAATTGAAAGAGTTCTGATCCATCAAAAGGTGTTTCGATGATGTCGATGATGGAGATCATGATATGTCCCATTATCATACAGAACTAAACCTAACTGGATCATACAAACAAGAATTTGGATCTGGATGTCATCAATTGAGCTAACTCAGTTCAATTGATTTGGATTAGATCCAATGAGGTTCAAGAAAATCGTGCTAGCACATGATTGAGCCTAACATTCTTCTTCTATAGTCTTTCTGGATCATCTCGACTGAGCCAAATTGGATTTGGCTCACCCAAGAGCCTTGTATGGGCTTGTCCTAGTTTGTCTGAAACTTGTCCAAGTTAGAGAAGTCTTGTCCTAACCTGATCTAGGCTTGTCCTAATCCATCGGATGGAAATAGGACAAGACTTGCTAATTTATGAAACTATTTGGACAAGACTTATCCAGGAACTCTATAGGAATTTGTCTTGATCTGACTGGATCATGTCCTATAATCAAGACTTGTCCTAAATCTCATAAGATGGGAATAAGACAAGGGTTGTCTTTGCCATATTAGGGCTTGGTCTAAAATTATGAGATGAAATTTGGACAAGCCTCTCCTAGAAATTCTAGATGGATTTTTCTTGATCTGACTGGACCAAGTCCTGGTCTGATCAAGGCTTGTTCTAACTTGATTTGGACTTGACATAAATCCATTGGATGGGACTTGAAAAGGTTTTGTCTTAATTCCATAAGATGGAAATAGGACAATGGTCAAAAGTTAGCCCAGTATGCAAAAAAGAAGAGATATGGCGTGTGCCTCCTAGAATTTATCTAAGGGCGCACGTCCATATGGGATTTATGTAGAGTTTGTGAGATTTCTGTGGAGTTTGTGAGTGCATGCCCTTTTATGGCATGCGCATCTGATGGACAAGAGAAGGCACCCATTCAAATTTGATTTGACTGGTCAAAGCATTTGAATTTGATTCAAATGTCTAGGAAGATAAGAGTTTGCACCATCTACTCACCTTATCCTTTATTCCATGCCATATTTCTGAGTTTTGTGTGATAGAATATAGAAAAAATATGGTGTGGGGTGTGGAGATCATGGAGGAGTTTTTCTACATGTTAAACTTTGACCTGTTCAAAGTTATATACGAAGGGACTCTTAACTAGGTCTATAAATAGGGCCTTACGCAAGCTATTGTGAATTGTGATTTCTCTACGGCGAAGCCCTGCCAAAATATTCATCTTCACACCTCCCTCATCTGATCCTCTCCCTCTTCTCCATGCCTAAGAGTTAGACAAAAACTATGAGCAAAGATCAAGTCCCATTGGCGCAAAGACCAGCGAGAGACGATGGTGTTCATGAGATGAACACGCAGCCTTTGGAGTTTAGTTTGAAGGCTCTACAGAAAGACATCATATCTGATCTTTGGAGATCAGATCCAGAAGGAGGAGACTTCCAAATCTAATCTAAGTGGATACCAGTAGAGGTTGGGCACGTGCATGGCTCAATCAGAATCTTGGATCAGTCGTTAGATCATCATAACGGGTAAATGGTTTATCCGATCAGGTGATAATTGTTATCACTATTTTTTATTTTTATTTTACTTCTAATTTTAGATCAATCTAATTAGATCTGAGAACTCTCAAATCTGATTGGATCATAAAATATTTTTAAATATTATTCCATTGTAAATCTGATCCAATCAGATGCTTCTTACGATAGGAAGATCCCTTTTTTTCTTCAACACTCTCGACTGGCACGTCACGACAATGGATACCATCTTCCATAACAAACTCCACGTGGCTTAAGTAGCCCACTATCAGACAGTTATGGTTGTCACCATCAGTTTGTTACTATGCCTCTGAATTTTCTGAGCACTCTATTTCTATTGGCTAGAAGAGCTAACTTGATCATCGAAGGATCCTATCGGAGCCACCCTCTGAGTTTGATCAAGACTTCTATTTTACAGGTTTCCAGTGGCAACCTCATCTTCTCTAGCTCTAGCTCTATTCAAGCATCAACTAGATTCTACACTAATAGAATTGACACTAGAGAAAGGGACTCCTTTGAGCCGTTGTTCTAAAAGGAGTGCTCCATCAATTTTGTTTATCTTCTCTTTTTGATCCTTCAAAATCCATCTCTGTTTGATCTTGTTCACTTTATGAAATGCCTCCACAGAAGACAACCAACTGACGATCCACCACCTCTACTATCAGATCTAAGCCAAATCTGTCCGCTTCAACACCATCACCATTATCTCCACGTCCTCCCCCAGTGGCAATCATCGATCCAAAGTAGTTCAACCTGCTGGTGCAGTAGGTTCGAGGCCTCACCGAAATAGTGCAAACCATGCAGCAACCATCGATGGCAGTCCAACCAAAAAATCTCCTACCGAAGTTCCAAGAACTAGTCCTAAGGAGGTATACTTAGGTCAGTAGACCCAACACCCCTAGAAAGGAAAAATGGGTGGAGGACCCCTGCTCAGACCATGATTCTTCATCGAGGAGACATTTCCCATCTATAGTCGGAAATCCTCTAAGATCCATGATCGAGGTGATGCTCTTGATCAAAAACTACAGGATATGAACCGACAGATCGAAGAGCTCCACCACGCCACCCCAGCTCACCACGATAACATCTGCACTGACCTCCCTTTTTCTCAATGGATCATGTAGGAATCAATCCCATCGAACTTCAAGCTCCTCCAATTCGAGAGCTACGATGGGACCACTAATTTGATTGACCATCTGGAGGCCTTCCAGACCATGATGCTGCTCCATGGTGCACCAAACGCCATCTTGTGCCGAGCCTCTCATCCACTCTGAAGGGAGCAGCAAGAAACTGGTACTCGATGCTGAAGTCGGGTACGATCTTCTCTTTCAATCAGATGAGTCATCAGTTTGTGGCTAATTTTGTTAGCAGTCAACATCTCAGACGAGATTCGAACTTCCTCATTAACATCAAGTAGAAGATAGGAGAGTCCATCCAAGCCTATGTCAATCACTTCAATGCCACTGCCCTGGAGGTCCAAAACTTGGACTAATCCATTGCCATGGCCGCATTGAAGGATGGCCTTCAAAAGAATGACCGACAATTTTTTCTAGAGAAGAAGTATCCTAAGAATTTTATTGACCTGCTAGCTCGGGCTGAAGGATATGCCCGAGCTGAGGAAGCCTTCAAGCTGAAGGATGAGAAAGCCACAAAAGAGCAGCAAGCGGGAAAGTCTGGCAAGTGGGGGAGTCTAGCAAGCCCATGGTTGAAGAGAAGCCAAATGAAGTTTGACCATACTCTCGGATTCTTCCTGAGCACAAGCGAGCCCGAACCCCTCCTCGAGCTCATCATCAAAGAAGCCCAGACGGAAGGGCACGAAGAAGTCCTCCCCTTAGAAGGTTCCATAACTATGCTCTCCTCAATGCTCCAAAAACCCAAATGTTAATGAAAATTAAAGAGCAGCTGCCAAGACCTGAGAGGATGTGCACTCATCCTGGCAAACACAATCCTAACAAGTACTATCTCTACTATCTTGACCATGATTACGATACTGAAGAATGCATCCAACTCTAAGACAAGATCGAGGAGTTCATCAAGAGAGGCCAGCTTGGCCGATTCTTACGACGTCGACCTGAGATAAGAGAAGTATGGTTGAGGGCACTGCCGCAATCGAAACCACCAAGGAGGGAAAAGCAACAAGGAGATTAGTCACCTCTCGACATCATTAACCATCTCTAGGGGACTTTAGTGGTAGGAGGCTAGTAGGTCTGAGGGATCGGCTAAAAGGTGGAGAACTGAGGAATCCATCGCTTTTATTGAGGAAGATGCACAAGGAGTTCAATTCTCATACAATAATGTGGTTGTAATAACTTTAAATATTGCAGACTATGATGTACACTGCATTCTTGTCGATAATAAATGTTTGGTTGATGTCTTATTTTATGATATTTTCTCCAAAATGTCTATACCTAATAACCAACTCGGATCGATGAGTTCTCCATTGGTTGGCTTCACTAGTGATGCAGTACCAGTTGAAGGGGTAATAACTTTAACTATGGCTGCAGAGCGATATCCAAGACAGTCCAGGGCATAAGTAAATTTTCTGATGGTAAAAGCTCCATCTGCTTATAATGCAATTCTTGGCCGGCCTAGCCTAAATACACTTCAGACAGTAGTGTCAACCTACTATTTAAAGATGAAGTTTCCAACAAACTATGGGATTGGAGAAGTCAGGAGAGACCAAGCTCTAGCAAGGCATTACTATTTGATTGCCTTGAAAAGAGGAGAACAATTAGACCCTTGTTTAGTTGACGGGCAGGATGTTTGGGATGATCTTATAAAAGAACGAGGAGAACCCACGGAGGATCTTATCTCAATTCCTTTGAATAATGAAAATAAAGAGCACATGGTGTAGATCGACTCCAATCTGAAGGAGTGCAAGAGCAACTCATCGAATTTTTATGGAAGACTGCAAACATTTTTGCTCGAAACCCCATGGATATTCTCAGAATTGACGTCAAAGTTATGAAACATCGTCTGGCTGTTGATCCCAAACATTGGCCAGTGAAAGAAAAGATGTGTAGCCATGCCCCAAAGAGACAGAAGGTAATTATAGAAGAAGTTGACAAGCTCCTCAAGGCCAGGTTCATTCGAGAAGTCTCCTATCCTAATTGAGTTTCCAACATGGTTCTTGTTAAGAAGGCAAACAAAAAATGATGAATGTGCATAGACTTCAAAATGTTGAACAAGGCCTGCCCAAAAGATAGCTATCCCCTATCCAGAATTGACCAGCTGGTGGAGGCAACATCGGGCCATGAGCTTCTTACCTTCATGGATGCCTTCTTCTACTATAACCAAATCTAGATGGCTCCGAAAGATGAGAAGAAAACTACTTTTATTACTAATCATGGTCTTTATTATTACAGGATTATGTTCTTTGAACTTAAAAATGCAGGAGCGACCTACCAACGTCTGGTGAATAAGATCTTTAAGAAGCAGATCGACCACAACATGGAGGTTTATGTAGACGATATACTTGTCAAGAGCCAGTCTTCAATAAATCATATAGCCGACCTTGAGGAGACCTTCAGCAGCCTCTCGAGATACAAGATAAAGTTGAATCCGATCAAGTGCACCTTTGGAGTAACCTTAGAAAAGTTTTTGGATTTCATGGCATCGAGGCATGAAATCGAGGCAAATCCAAAAAAGATTTGGACCATTCAAGAGATGACTACCCTAAAATCAATAAAAGAAGTTCAATAACTAACAGAAAAGGTGGCAGCCCTGAACCGCTTCGTCTCGAGGTCGGTCGGATGATGCATGCTCTTCTTCCAAGTCCTAAAACAATAGAAGAACTTCTGCTGGACCGTCGAATATCAATAGACATTTGAAGAACTCAAGAATTACCTTGGCTTGCCTCTCCTATTGGCCAAGTCCGAACTAGGAGAAGATCTATTTTTGTACCTAGTAGTCTCCCCAGCGACCCTTACAACGATCCTAGTCAAAAAAGAGGTGAAGGTGCAACGGCCAATTTACTACATAAACTGAGTCCTGAGGGACATCGAGATCAAGTACACTAAGTTAGAAAAACTAACTTATGCTCTACTGATTGTAGCCTAGAGATTTTGACCTTATTTTCAGGGGCATACTATAACCCTCCTTATTGATCAATCAATCAAGATAGTTCTTCATCGAACAGACACCTCTGAAAGAATCGCAAAATGTGCAATTGAACTCATAAAGTTTGACGTCAACTTTCAGCCTAAGCCATCAATCAAAGCTCAAATATTGGTAGATTTTATAGTGGTGTCACGTACGAAGGGATCTCAGAGCAAATCTCAACAATGTGAGGCTCGGTCAGCTCTTCATAGGATAGAAAAGAACTGATCAGCCTCCCTAGCATGGGAACCTAGTCTCTATGACTTAGGCCACGCCCAACAATAATAAAATATAGCAGAATGCGACACCAGAAAACACCATGAAGAAGAAGAAGAAATAAGGAAAAAAGAACTTTTATTAAATAACCACTCGCTGGTTTACAATAGAAGCTCTCTCGATCTCTCGATCTCTCTCATAGATACAAGAGGATCCTTAGATGATCTCTTTCTTTCCCTCTATCTCTTGATCTCTAATCCCACCCTTGAGTGTCCTTTTATATAGGAATAACCCTAATTTATAAGTTCCTCACAAACTCAACTCTCTAAGTACAAGATAAGGATAAACTTAGAATCTCCATTCTCGAAGGACTCTGCACAGTCAGATAAAACTACCAAGTTCGTGATCCAAACGAACTCGGATTGCAACGAAACTTGATCCATTGGATTTTGAATGAAAAATCCTTTAAGATAACATCTTACCCACTTTGAACCAACTTTTGTAGAGTTTCCAGAATGTCACACAAAGTTGCATGGATAAACTGCATTCTATTATGCCTCATTGCACTAGCATTTTTGCTGACCAATGTACATCTCGAGACATGTGCCCCCAACCCCATTCTCTTGAGTACTCCTTGTAGATCTTGTACACACTTCTCCAGGTAATTCTAGGGCTCAAATTTGATCTCCAAGTTGCCCAAATCTCAAGAGAGTGTAGTTAGACCTCGAACCCATCTAGCGACCCGACCTGATTTGCACCTTGACCCGTGTCTGGTCCAGTCCCGATTCGAGGAGCCATGACACCCTCCCCCACCTAAGCCTAAGTCACCCCCGATGAGGCTAGGCGGTACTTGTTGATGATGTCTTCAAACTATCATAGTTCATCACCATACTTCCAACTTACTTCTGAATCTGCTAGTCTTCTCCATCGAACTAAGTACTGCACCCGACTGCCCTTCTTCTCGTCCACTTTGATTTTAGAAACCTTCTTGGTGTAATAAACTCTTACAGCCACTGGAGCTCTCCCGCTTTGAGCCCAAGAAGGGTTGGTTGTGTCTTCTTTGAATGGCTTCAACAGAGACACGTGGAACACCGGATGCACTTTCAGCTTGGAAGACAGCGACAATCGGTACGCAGTCTCTCCAATTTGATGGATGATGATGAATGGGCCTTCATACCTCCTCACGAGTGCTTTGTGGTAGCTTGACTTCAATCTCATATGATGGTAGAGTTTCACCAATACCTGATCACCAATCTAAAATTCAGCTGCACGTCGCTTTATGTCAGCCCACTTCTTCATCCGTTTGGTCACCTTCAACAAGGAGACCTGAACCAAATCTATATCCTCCTTCAAATTCCTCACGAACTTGTAGGTGGTTGGGCTACGTCCCACGTAGTCCACTGTGATACTTCCTGGAGTGTCTGGTTGCTGCCCTATTATCTCCTCATATGGTGATTTACCGATCAACTCCAATCGCTGCAAGTTGTAACTGAATTGGGCTTGGTCCAAGAGTCTCACCCAATCTCGCTGGTTGGCATTCACATAGTGCCTCAAATACATCTCTAGTAATGCATTTGTTCATTCTATTTGGCCATCAGTCTGAGGGTGGAAAGCCATGGACATCTTCAGCTCTGTTTTGAGTATTCGAAATAACTCAATCCAGAATCTTCCCGTGAAGTGCGCATCACGATTAGAAATAATGCTTCGCGATATCCCCCAATATTTCACCACATATATGAAGAACAACCATGCCACGTCCTCCGCATGGCAAGTAGTAGGTGCTAGAATGAAGACTCAATATTTCAAGAAGCGATCCACTACTACCATGATGGAGCTATATACCCTTCCACTGGAGGTAACCCGATGATGAAGTCCATAGAGATGCTCTCCCATGGACGCTCTAGTGTAGGCAATGGCTCCAACAACCCCATGGGCCGCTGATGTTCAACCTTGTCTTGTTGGCATACTAAACAAGTGTGAAAATACCCCTCGATGTCATCTCGCATATTTGGCCAATAGTAGCTATGTTCTATGAGAGCTTGGGTCCGATGCACCCCCTGATGTCCTGCCCATATAGTATCATGATGCTTTCGCAGCACCTCGCACCTCAACCCTCCGCCTAAAGGCACATAGACACGCCATCCCCATGTCAAAATCAGCCCACCTTCGATCCAAAAACGGCGCACCTTGCTATCCTTGATGAGTTCACCCATGGATGTGTCCCATGGATCCTTCTCCATCTCGATCTTGACCCTCTCCATTAAGTCACTTGCTAGTCCAAAAGTGGAAGAAACTATAGCCAACTATGCCTTTCTACTTAAGGCATCAGGAACCAAATTGGTTCGGCCTGGCTTATACTCGATGTGGAATTTGAATTCAGCGAAAAATTATTGCCATCTCGCTTGCCTTAGGGTGAGCTTTGGCTGAGTTTGGAAGTAGCTTGTGGTATTGTCTATACGCACCACAAACTTGGATTCGAGGAGGTAATGGCATCAGGTTCTAAGGCAAAGCACAACCGCTGTCATCTCCTTCTCATGAACCGTATATCTGCACTCGGTGTCGTTCAACTTCCGACTCTCATAGGCCAATGGGTGTCTTTCCTGCATGAGGACCCCTCCAATGGCAAAATCTGATGTGTCAGTATGAACTTCGAAAGGAACCGAGAAGTCTGGTAGCATGAGGATCGGCTCCTTTGTGACCGCCTGCTTGAGATGATCGAACATCTTCTGACATTGATCCGACCACCGCCATGGTCGACCCTTCTTCAACAAATCCATCAATAGGATGCATAACTTCGAATATCCCATGATGAACCTCTTATAATAATTTGCCAAACCAAGAAAAGAGCGTAAGTGTGTAACACATGTAGGTACCTCCCACTTGGCTATGGTTGAAATCTTGGAGGGATCCATCATGAGCTTTCCATCCCCAATGATGTGCCCGAGGAACGGCACCCTTCATTGCGCAAACACGCACTTCTCCTTCTTCATAAAGAGCTGGTGTTGTCGTAGGGTGGAGAAGACTTGCCTTAGGTGCGCCACATGCTCATCCAATGTCCAACTATAGACAATAATATCATCCAAGTATACTACCATGAATTTATCGATAAAGTTGTGGAGTACACGTTGCTTCAAAGCACAGAAGATTGCTGGAGCATTGGTGAGGCCGAAAGGCATGACAAGGTACTCGAAGCTCCCATACCTTTGTCACACATGCAGTCTTCTCGATGTCCTCCTCCGCCACACGAACTTGATAGTACCCACTGCGAAGATCCAACTTGGAAAACCACCGTGCCTTACTAAGGTGATCGAACAAATCACCAATCCATGGAATGGGGTACTTGTTCTTCACCGTGAGTTTGTTGAGGGTCCTGTAGTCGATGCAGAGTCTCAACGAACCATCATTCTTCTTCTAAAAAAGTACCGATGCTCCATATGGACTCTTCGAAGGTCGGATGAACCCTCTGTCCACCAACTTTGTTAGCTATCTCCTCAGCTCCTGGAGTTCAGGTGGGGCCATCCTATATGTGGTGTTTGAGCTGGTGGATGTGCTCCCTACACCAAATCAATCTGATGATCGATTTCTCTTCTTAGTGGCAATTGCTTGGGTAATTTGGGGGGCATCACATCCCTGAATTCAGTGAGAACACCGTCGATGGGTGCTGAGCTCTCTTCTTCCTCTAGCAGGTCTTCCTCTTGAATGGATGCAATGTATGTTGGAATGCCCCTTCTCAGCCCCTTAGTAAGTTGCATTACCGATAGGACTAACTGCGGAGTCCCTCTAACTCGCTTCCTTTGAACCATGCAAGGTCCGCTCGAATTCAGAATCACCACCACATTTGAATCCACTTTTACCATGGCATGTAGCTGGGTTAGCAAAGACATACTGATGACCACCCTGTAGTCATCGATAGGGGCGACCACCGCTGTCACCCATCCGATCCATGTACCGAATTAGATCTCAACATCCTTGGTTGTTCCGCTTGTAGCTACCTCTACGGAGTTGATCGCCTTGAACGTGTGCTCATCACGTTCAATCTTCAGATTGAGCTTCTTCGCCGTTGCTAAGTCCACGAAGAAGTCAGTGGCATCCGTATCAATGAGTGCCTGAAAGGTGTGACCATTGATATTGATAGGTGCGTAGAGTAGGCCTCGTGGCTCCTTGGCCTTCAGGGCAATAAGACTGAGTGAACCCATCCTTTGGTCAGTCTTTTGCTACTCCTTCACCATCATAGATGCGATCTTGCCCCTCAATGGATAATCTTTCACCTTATGCGGTCCATTGCAAATGTAGCATGAGATAGTGCCGGTACCTTGCACCACCTCTTTGCCCTTCGCTTGGGAAGCACCTCCACTTGAGGAACCCAGATTTGAGCCTTTTCCATCTCTCTTATGACCCAATTTCACTCTCCCACCTTTGCCCTATTTGGATGCCTGGGTTTTGGAAGCTGTCGGTTGAGTCTTGAACTCAATGAGAGCCTCCGCTTGAGCTATCACCTCGTTCAAACTCTTAACTCCTCTTCGTTGCAACTTCATCTTGGCCCATGGTTTGAGGCCGTCAAGAAAGGTGAAGAGAGAGTTCTCCTGACTGAGGTCTGGTACCTCTAACAATAATTTGCTAAACTCTTACACATACTCACGTACATCATCTTTTTGCGTGAGTCACCGTAGTCATGCTCGAGCATCATCCTTAGCAAACTCGGAGAAGAATTGCTTCCAAAGTTCAGTTTGAAACTATGCCTAAGTAGTAATTGGAATAGTCCCTCGCTTCACATCGTCAGCCCGACATCGCCACCAAAGCATCGCCACATCCCTCAAGAACATGTTCACCGTGCTCACCTTCATGGCTTCACCCCTTACGTCGGTAACCTGTAGGTATTGTTCCATGGCGAAAAGAAAGTTATCTACCTCCTTTGCGGACCACTGCCCATAGAACTCCTGCGGCTTAGGAACATCAAGCTTGTGCAAGGGATGCGTAGCCTCACTTGTGACCTCCATTGTCAAGGTAGAAGAGGACAACCACCTATATTTAGAGAGCCTTCACCATGGTCTCCAACTCCTTGTTGCGCTGCAGCACTTCCTCATAGCGCCGCTCCATATCGAAGGAAATTTGATTCAATTGAGCAGCGATCTTACCTCGAAGGGTTGCATCCTTACCCTCAAGATCCTCCACTCGCCCTTCAACCTCAGCTATTTGGGCCTCGTACTTCCATAATCGATTGTCGGTGGAGATAATCGAAGATGCAATCCATAGCCCATGTAGAAAATCATCAACTGGATGTGCTCCATCCATTGCCATGCCTCCTCCTAAGGCAGGATTGGGATCCAAGGTCGAGGATGATGAATCCCTCATTTCCACCATGGATGCTGATGTAGAGGTCATCTTCTTCATTTTTGGTATTGCTCTAATACCAACTATCACGTACAAAAAAATCTTAGAGCAAATCCCAACAACGTGCGGCTCGATCAGCTCTTCATAGGGCAGAACAGAATCGATCAGCCTTCCTAGCATGGGAACCTAGTCTCTATGACTTAGGCCATGCCCAACAATAATAGAAAACAGCATAATACGACACCAGAAAACACCATGAAGAAGAAGAAGAAATAAGAAAAAGAGAACTTTTATTAAATAACTACTCATTGGTTTACAATAAAAGCTCTTCCGATCTCTTGATCTCTCACAGATACAAGAGGATCCTTAGATGATCTCTTTCTTTCCCTCTCTCTCTTGATCTCTAACCCCACCCTTGAGTGTCCTTTTATATAGGAACAACCTTAGGTTACAAGTCCCTCATGAACTCAACTCTCTAAGTATAAGATAAGGATAAACTCAGAATCTCCGTTCTCGCAGGACTCTACGTAGTCAGATAAAACTACTAAGTTTGTGATCCAAATGAACTCAGATTATAACAAAACTTGATCCATTGGATTTAGAACGAAAAATCTTTTAAGATAATGCCTACTCACTTCGAACTAACTTTTATGGAGTTCCCAAAATGTCGCAAAAGTTACATGGGTAAAATGCATTCTATTACGCCTCATTGCACTAGCTTCTTTGCTGATCAATGTACATCTCGAGACATGTGCCTCCGACCCCATTCTCTTGAGTACTCCTTGTAGATCTTGTACACATTTCTTCAGATAATTTTAGGGCTCAGATTTAAGCTTCAAGTTATCCAAATCTCAATAGAGTGTAGTCAAACCTCGAATCCATCCGCGACTCGATCTGGTTTGCACCTTGACCCATGTCCGGTCCAGCCCCGATTCGAGGAGCCGTGATAGTAGAATGCACCATCCCGGATGAGACCGATCTTGAACAGAATGAAACCAGCATCCCATGGTTATAGTCGAGCTTCTCTACAAAAAGTGCCAACCTTCCTGAAGACTTTTAGGTCCTGTATGTGGATGGCTCATCCAATGCTTCAGACACAGGCGCTAGGTTGATCTTGGTAAATCCCGAAGAAGTCATTACCGAATACACACTTTGAATTTTCTGTAACGAACAATGAGGTCGAATATGAAGCTCTGATTGCAAGGTTAAGGATAGCCAAAGAGTTGGAAGTGGATCAGCTTCAAGCTTACAGTGATTCTCAATTTATGGTCAAAAAAATTAGTGGTAATTATGAAGCTCGGGAGGAAGGCATGATAAAATATCTCAAAAAAGTAAAGAACTTGACTCCAGCCTTCAACAGTTTTAACATTCAATAGATTTCAAGAGCAGAAAATACCAGAGCCAACCTTCTCTCTAAGCTAGCCATACTTGCACTGAGTGGATTACCAGAAGTCTTCTTTGAAGTTCTGAAACACCCAAGTTCAGAGGAGTCACAGTCTGTGATGCAGATCGACCATGAACCTATTGGATTGACCTGCTAATTACTTATTTCAAGGATGGAACTCTTTCTTATGATCTAAAAGAAGTTCGAAAACTAAGAAATCAGACCTTCCAATATGTTCTATATGAAAATAAGCTGTATAAAAAATCATACTCTTTATCACCATTGAGATGTCTCCGGCCTTCTGAGGCTAATTTTGCATTATGTGAAGTGCATGAAGGAATCTGCGAAAGTCATATAGGGGCCAGATCTTTATCTCATAGACTACATCGGTAGAACTACTATTGGTCGACAATGTATCATGATTCAATAGAGTATGTCAAAAAATATGATCGATATCAAAGAAATTCTAATATTTAGAGATAGCCAACTTCTGAGCTTGCCCCTCTGAGTGTCCCATGGTCGTTTGCACAATGAGGAATGGATATACTCAGATTCTTTCCCATGGCATCTGAGCAGCGAAAGTTTCTACTGGTGGTGATTGATTACTTCATAATGTGGGTCGAAGCTGAATCTCTAACAAAGATTATCGAAGCTAAAATGCAAGACTTTGTTTGAAAGTCAATTATTTGCATATTTGATCTGACTCAAATTCTCATAATAGATAATAGGTGATAGTTTGCTTGAGCAAAATTCATTGAGTTCTGTGAAGACCTAAACATATCTCATAATTTTACATCAGTAGCCCATCCACAGGCAAATGGCGAGGTTGAGATAACTAATAGAATCTTGCTACAAGATATCAAAGCAAGACTTGAGAGAATAAAAAAAACTTGGATAGATGAACTCTGAGCATACCGAACTACCTGAAGGCTACCAATTGGAGAGACTTCATTTATCTTGGCCTTCAGAATAGAGGTAGTCATCCCAATAGAGCTTAAGCTTCTATCGACATGAGCATGACATTCAATGAGCAGCAGAACTCACAAGATCTTAGGACTAACCTCGACTTGTTGGAAGAAAAAAGAAAAGAAGCTCAAGTTTGGATGGCAATCTACAAGTAGAAAGTAGCCCACTACTACAACTCCAAGGTCAGAGGTAAAATATTCAAAGTGGGGGACTTGATGCTCTGGCGTGCGGCTGTGTCACAATCTTTGAATCAAGAAAAGCTCATACCAAATTAGGAAGGTCCGTATGAAGTTAAGGAGGTCGTCCGGTCCAGAACTTATTACTTGAAGGAGCTCGGAGGGATAATACTCCCACGATCTTGAAATTCTAAAAACTTGCAAATGTATTACTAGTAATCTTACCTTAATAAATTTTTTTCATTTCAATATCTCTGTCCTTTGGTGCAAAATTATATAATGACAGAAAATGACTTAACCAAACTTTGTTCTTGAACAAAAACCTCCGGTCATGTAAGATAGGAAGAGGGAAGAAGCTCTTTCAACGATCTTTTTGCGTTCCTACTATCCTATTAGGAATAGGAGAACCTTATTTTAACATGAGCAAGATGAAGACCTCCAATCGTGTAAGATAGGAGGAGGGGAGAGGAGCTTTCAATGGCCCTTTTGCATCCCTATTGCCCTATTAGGAATAAGAGAAAAACCTCATCCTAACATAAGCAAGATGAAGACCTCTGATCGTGTAAGATAGGAGGAAAGAGGCCCTTTCAACAGCCCTTTTAGGCTTCTACTATCCTATTAGAAATAGAAGGAGAACCTCATCCTAACATGAGCAAAACGAAGACCTCCAATCATGTAAGATAGGAGAAGAAGAGAGGCCCTTTCAATGGTCCTTTTGTGCTCTTATTGTTCTGTTAGGAATAGGAGAAGAACTTCGTTCTAACATGAGCAAAATAAAGACCTTCGATCGTGTAAGACAGGAGGAGGGGAGAGGCCCTTTCAACGGCCCTTTTGCATCCTTACTGTCCTATTAGAAACAGAAGGAGAACCTCATCCTAACATGAGAAAAATGAAGACCTCCGATCGTGTAAGACAGGAGGAGGGGAGAGGCCCTTTCAATGGTCCTTTTGCATCCCTACTGTCCTATTAGAAATAAGAGAAGAACCTCATCCTAACATGAGCAAGATGAAGACCTCTAGTTACTTAAGATAGAAGGAAGAGAGAGGCCCCTGCGATGGTTCTTCAGGTGCCCCTGCTAACCATGTCAGGAGCAAGAAGAGAACCTCGTCCTAACACAGATGAAGATCTCTGATTACTTAAGATAGGAGGAAGAGAGAGGCCCCTACGACGGTCCTTCGGGTGCCCCTACTAACCATGTCAGGAGCAAGAGGAGAACCTTATCCTGACATGGATGAAGACCTCCAGTTGCCTAAGGCAAGAGGAAGACCTCATCCTAATAGAAGTAAAGATTGATCTTATCAGGAATAGGAGGAGAATCTTATCCTGATAGGAGGACAAAGCAAAGGTCGACCTCATCGAGAACAGAGGGAGGATCTCACCTTGATAGGAGGACAAAGGAAAACCAACTGAATTGGAAATGGAAGGATAACCCTACCCTAGCATGGATAAAGATCTTCGGTTATGAAGAAATAGGAGAAAAATCATCTTTCAATAGTTATTTCAACAAAAAATGAGGTGAAGAAAATGGCGAAATCAATAGATGGCAAATCCACACAAGACAAAGAAATAATTGAGGAAAACTTCATTTTATTAAAACTAGAGTCTATTACAAAGGTCCATAAGACCATGTACAAAAAAGAAAGAGAGGGAAGAAATAAAAAATAAACAAAGTTCTAAGAAGGCCTGAAATCCTCAAAATTTGGGCTACCAACACCTGCCATCGTTAAAGATTGCTTCAAACTGATGATTTCTTCTTCAAGTTCTCTCCTTTTCAGCAAACTCTCCATAAATAATCTATTGGCCCATTGGAAATTATCCTTGGACTCCCATAGCTGCCTTCTTAGGACCTCTAACTCAGTATCCGCATCCTTAATGGTTTGACACTCATATGTCATTTGGATCTTCAGAAGTTCGGCCTTATCCTTCTCGTACGATGCTGAAAGATCATCGAAGGATTTCTTTAAAGATGCGAGTTGCTCCGATTCTCTGCTAACACCGACCTACTGGCTATTGGCTAACTGCCTCCGAAGATGGGTCACTTTGTCTCTAGCCACCTTAAGCTCACGCTCAAGTTTAGACATTTTCTCCATCCAGCATACTATATAACTATTGTGCCAAGCTTTGGTATCCTGAAGTTGTCTTTGGAGCTCTGAAAATTTTTTTAACCAATTCTAGTCATACCGTGCCTTCTCAGAAGATCATGGTGAGCTCCCACCAATAGTAAAATTTTTTCTTTTGTCGTGCTAAGCTTAACTTCAAGGAAGCTAGCTTTAGCTATTAAAGATCAAGTTTTCTCACTGGCACATTTTTTGGTCTCTTTGAGCTCAATTTCAAAATCCCTTTTCTTTCTGATATAATCCATAGAATTCTTTTTGTGCACTTAGCATAAGCGAGTAACCTCGATCGTTAACTCTGAGCAGCTTTTCCTCGACTTTTAAAGTTCAACTTCAACCTTCTTCAACTTCTTTTTTAGCTGATGAACTTTCTTTTTCAAGTTTTTAGCAATGGATTTTAAAGGGACGCCTTTGGATAGCAGCATAGCTTCGATCGGAAAAGGAGAGTCAGGGCTTTGCTCATCGGAGGGGTTCTAAATAATAAATACCACAATACGAGTATGAAATTTAATTCACTTTCATTGCATTAATGAAATGTTTGAATACATTGAAAAAAAAAAAAGAAAAGTACAAGTCGTCAAAAGTTTTTGATCTCGATCGATGCAGTAGTGGACGAGGTCGGTACAGGAGTAGGTTCGGAGATTGCAGCTATAGGCTCAAAAGCTTTAGGGGCAGTTTCGGTGGTGGGAGAGGCAGCACCAGCATTGGAGGGACTGGCTTCTTTACTGGGTTCGTCCATCGGGAGGTCAAGGTCTATCTTGGGAAAGTTCTTTGTGACCCTCTTCATGCAGATCTCGAACCCCTCCAAGAAAGCTTTCTTGGTGAAAGCAATCTTGATGTCTTCCATGGCTTTGGAAGACTTGAAAGCCTCGACAGCATGCTCCTTCTCGGCACCAACCTCCTTTTCAGCCTTCCTCCTCTTATCCTCAAAAAGGGTCATGGCCGCCTTCAACCCCGCTGAAGCCTCCTCTTCCCTCCGTAATGCCTCTCGAAGGCGTTCGACCTCTATGGCTTGTGTCGTGAAGGCCACCTTCAAGCTTTCAACCTTAGCTCGAACCCTCTCAATCTCCACCTGAGCCTTCTAAAGAGCTTTGGAAGTCTCAGCTTAGCGAAGATCAACTATCCTCGAATGGGCAAACAAGTAATGCCCCAGCTACAGAATAGAAAGAGCTTAAGTCAGGACTTTGAAAATACATCCTTCAGGCGAACAAGTTCAGAAAAATTGATTACCTCAAGGTAAGCAGTGAAGAATTCATCGAACCTCTCTATGTTCTCCTTATGGACCATTCTATCGATAATGTGTGGGAGAATGCTATCCTGCATCAAGGAATGGATGACCTCTCGATCATCCAAAGAATCCTCCTCCTGGCCAGAGCCCTTGCTGCTGGAGCATCCGACCTTCCTCCTGACCTTCTTCGCAATGGCATTCTTCTCCTTCTTCTTCTCTTCCCTGTGACCCCCCCCCCCCCCGCTCAAGAGGTGTAGAGGAAGCAACTTTGCCAGGCATGTCTGGACTCGACACTACCGCATTGGACTCTGGGGTAGGCACTATCTAGATCGACACGATCGGGGTTGGCTCTTCAACGTGAGCCTTCTTCAACGATTCTCTGATGGTGCTACCCTTCCTCTTGAGGGACTAAATCTCCTTCATCAGGCAATTTTGCTCTTTAGGAGTCATTTCTATGGTAGAAAAAGTTAAAGTCAGAAAAAAAAGAAAATAATGTACAATCAGCAGATCGTGGAGAACTACCTATTGGGTCAAGAGGACTAAAATTGAGGTTAAATACGATTTGATCATCCAGGAGTTTGGAGATCGAGAGAGCTAGGTAGTTCTTTAGTCTGTCAGTCGAGTTTCGATCTTCTTTCTCAAGGCTAGGAGCTTGATGGGTTGAATCCCTTATTTTCCTCCAAGAAGAAAGTCGTAGTTCTAAGGAAGGACACGAAACAAAAAAGATTTTTTCCTTCCAATTGTGAATGGAAGAAGGGGCATCCTTAAGCAACCCCTTCTTGCTAAACTAGGAAGAGACATACCATCAATCTTTAACGTTGGGATGATATTTGAAGGTGAAGAAATGGCAGAATAGAGAAATGGTAGGTCAGACATTGGCCATAATGCACAAAGAGAGAAATCCTATGATGAACCTGAGTGAGTTCGGCACCATAGTGGTGAAGAAAATGTTTAAGAATCTAAACAAATTAACTACAAAAGGGGGTATGGATAGTCGGAGTCCGGCATGGAGGGTTTCAACATACAAGCAAGTTCGGCCTAGAGGCGGAGAGCAGGCTCGATCGCTAGGACTAGGAAGTTTGAGCGCGTATTCAGAAGGGATTTTGAATTGGATCCTGATCAAGGAGAGGTCTTCAGGCCAAAGTCTATAGGCGATGGTATCGAGAACGAATGGAGGTTGGGACACTTCTACAAGTTTAGGATCCTTATGGGATGGATCCAACAGTGCTAAATTAGTTGAACTCTTAAAAAAAGTTGACTAGGATCCTTCGATGGACATATGGATCAAACTAAGTTGGAAAAACCCTCCAAAAAATCAAGAAAAATAAGATTCAAGACTTTTCTAAAGAAACTAAATGGAAGAAGATGCCAAAAACACAGGAATAATCAGCAAGAGGGTTCAAGGACTAACCTAAATCGATGGAGAGGATGGAGAGACGACGAGCTCAATGAAAATCGAATGGGAGAACCCCTAAGAATCGAAGAAGATGATGCAAAACACTGGCACTTTAGAGCAAAAAGGAGATGAAGACTAGAAGAAAAAGAGAGAAAATCTAGACAAACTAAAATTCTAAAAGAAGTTGAGCTTAAATAGCCATAAGAGTCCGAGGCAGTCATGATTGTAGGTCTCCACTAACCAACCTTAGGTCGACATGTGTCCCATTCATCATGGTAGAGGGTTAGCAATGGATAGAATCATAATTGCGCCATACCTTGGGCAGTGCTTTGATGAGAATTTTAAAAATTATCTTTTCGGATCACCTCATATTTGAGAAGTTTCGGTGCCAGCATGGTGAATGCCAAAACTTCCTTTCCAACGAGCGTGAAGGGTAGAAAAGGACTTCGACATTCTCATTTCTTTACTTTCTTTCTTCAAATATCGAACTCAGGAGTAGGAGGGCTTATGTTAGGGATAACCCTCACCTATCGAAGTCTAATAGAATGCTAGATCTTAAGATGACCTCGTCCGACGATAACAACCGCGACTGACTTCAACCAATGAGAAATTTCTGCTTAGCGCCAAGGCCACAGACCTCCAACTTGGACTTGCAAGCCGACTTCCTCTGTTCTGATTGCTAGATTTTTTAGAAGAATTCGGATCCTACAAGATATTGTGGATTTCACCCAGACAAGCTTGAACAGTGATGATAGCCCTCTAAGCAATTAGGTATTCAATTCTAGTGCAGTATGACCTAGCAATCTTGAAGTTGCTTGAACTCCTCTCCAACTAGAACTTTTTCAGGCTATTCGATCTTGATCTGTAGAGCTACACCTCGGATGGACTTCTATAAGATGCGGTGAATGGTGAGTCTTTGGATTCTCGCACCAAGAACCTTGGATCTGCAAGCAAAAGGACCTTGGCATCAATCCTTAGTTCTGCGAATATCAGTTAGCATACAGACAATCTTGGAGACATCCGAGCCTCTCTTGAACTGCTATCTCCTCCAAGCTGGACTCCTCCAATAGATCTTCTTTCAAAATCCTCTGGCAGTGCTTCTTCTGGACTCTTCCAGTCAGACTCCATTCGGATGATCTCTGCCTATCGCCCTCCTTTTGGATGACCTCCCCCAGTCAGATTTTTTTCCAGACGAACTTCTTCCAATAGCCAGGCAAGCCCCCTTTGGTCAACCTTCTTTCGGCCACCTAGAAGGATCTCGTCGTCCACATGAATCTGGCTACCTGCTTGGTACAAGCCAACCCACATACGAGCAATCTTAAAAGGAGTCTGAACTTCTCTAAAAATATTACGACTTGAAGTTCTTTACTGTCAAGACCTGCTCCCTCAGAACTTCAACTATTAAATCCCAATGGATTGGCAAGTTGCGACAATAGACACCACTCTCGACTGGCATATCATGATAACGGACACCACCTTCCATAACAAATTTCACATGGCCTGAGCGATCCACTATCAAATAGTTATGACTGTCACCATCAGTTTATTACACGCTCCATCTATAAAAAAGATCCTCTAGATATATTTCCTCTATGCTCTGATTCTCCTTCATATTACTCTATTTCTGTTGGCCAAAAGAGCTGACATGATCGTCAGAGGATCCTACCGGAGCCACCCCCTAACTCTGATTAGGAATTCTATTTTGCAGGTTTTTGACGGCTACCTCATCTTCTCCAGCTCCAACTCTGTTATGATGTCAACTAGATTCTACACCAACATAGGAGATAATTAGAGTATGTTGCATCCTAGGCCGTTAGAATAGGTGGTACGGTCTCTCGATCATGGATGTCCGTCAGGTGGGTGTCTACTAGTTTGTTAGTCATAGGCATTTACCGAGTAGGCATCTGCAAGTTTGTTGGTTGTGGGCATCTACCAGGCCCACACCTTGGAGGATGTTAGAAGATTCAGCAATTTTTCATGTGGCTAGCGATTTGGCCCAGGTCAAAGAATGGTCGAGGAGTCATCACGATCGTGTTAATTCCAAGTCCCATTATGGGGACCTACCCATGTTGTCAGTGAGTCCTGACTTGGGGGTGAGTAGAGCCCTGACCCTGAGGTGGTGAAGTAGTTTTGACTCGGAGGCCGATAGGTATCCGAGCTTAGGGTCGGATGGGAGCTGATGTGTCCACTTCGTCCCCTCTCACAACGTGGTTGCCTTACTGGCACCACCATCGGGTGTGTCTTGGAGAGTAGGCCTCGAGGATTATGGCCTAAGTGGATTGACCCCACAATAATTTAAGTGATGATTTTTTCTATCACTAAATTCAGCATTCAATGATGTAATTTGACTCATCACAAAATCATTATGATATTTCATGACCAAGAAAAGTTTGTCACTATATGATTATCAAACAAGCAATATTTTTAGTAATAAAATTGTTAATCATCAAATTCAACATTCAATGATGAAACGTCATTCACCACAAAATTATAATAGCATTAAATGACAAATTATTTTCATTACCAAATCTAAGCTATTACATCATGTATACTTCATAGAAAACCCATTATTGAATCTTTTGGTGATGATGGTTTACCCTTTATTGATGAAATTCTTTTATTTTTTGTGATGAACAATGTTATCACAAAAATATAACATCTTTAATGACAAGTTTGTTGATATTATTAGAGATTAATCTATGGTGATGAAAAATATGTTATACTATGATAAAATTTATTATGATGGAAATTATTGTCACTAAATATTTTACTATTTGGTGACAAAGATATGTTCATCAAAATTAATATACATTTATTTTTTGGTGATGTTTTTGGTCAAAAATATTGTTTTTAGGTGTAGTGGATGCTACCATCCAATTATTGAGCTATTAGTAGATGAAATATAAGTTCATGTTTATATATGTCAACACATGCATATCTAAAAATAAATCCTTATTTTTATTCGAGATTCTATTATTGAAAAATATATTTCTAAGTCAATCATCAGTTTGTTGACCGTTGAGCTAACTTTATAAATATAAATAATTTATTATGAATAAAAAATTTATTCTATTTTTTCATCACAAGTGCACATCTTTCTTTTATGAACTTCTATGTTGTGATAAAGTTCTTAGGACTAATTAGAATCGATAAAGAGAGAATTTATAATTTAGTTCTTAAATATATTCACGATCAAATGATACATTATTAACTAGGACAATAATGTTTATCGAGTATAGGTCGTTGTGTGCCGTATGAATTGGTTGTCCTCTTAACCAAGAAGTATGGAGATACTAGTATGACATACAGGTGAGATGTATGGATACATCATCATTGAACATGACCATATTTAGACCATTCTACTATATAGATTTACTTCAAAAGGATATGGGTATAAGTGTCCCTCCAACCTGAGATCACCACGGTGACTTGCAAAGCAACTCACTATGCTTTGGTGCCGGACTATCTAAATTTTTAATTCATTGATGAAAGGTTTTTAGGCATAGTCAAGTACTTGTGAAGTTGGTGAGTGAATCAAGATAGGATTGACCATTCTTGGTTTTAGGAGCTATGTTGAATTGTATTTCAATTTAGCTAAATCTTGGCTAGAGTAGTCCTTATGAAGAGTCACGGGACTTATTGCATTGAGATACATTATGGATGTATTTTTTTAGGATTGACAGTTTAATTCTAAGTTATCCTAAATATAAAGGTTAAAGAAATGAATTATACAATAATCATATTCGAATAGATTCTAGAATATTGTTTTACATACATTCGACCTATCCAGACGTCGAGTACCATTACTAAATTATTATTTTGATTGGTACAAAAATTTATTCTTATGCTACTTAGGTTCAAATCTATCGGATCACATACATTAAAGATTTCTATCTGATCGGATGGTTGATCAATAATTATAAATCATTTTAGAATCAAATCATCAATACGATTGATGATTGATCTAGTGCAAATATTGTAGGAGGATCAATTAGCAATTGAATTGCTAATTGGTTTAATTTGATTAAGCATTAAGATTGAGATTGAGTCTAATTGAATGAGATTCAATTTGATTTGGTTTGGACTTGATTAGATCAAGTCTAATTGGTTTATAGGATAAGCCAATTGCAAGGGAGATCAATTCTCTATTCAATTAGGATTTGTGTGCACCTAATTTCTAATTGACTTAGAATTTAAATTAGAATTAAATATAATTTAATTAGATTTAAATATATTTCTAGTTGGACTAGGAATATTCTTAATTAGGGTGCACCAATTTTAATTTAATTGAGTTTAAAATTTGGTTTGACCAAAGAAAAACTAGAGAGCCTAGTTGGACTGGGACTCTCTCTCGTCCTTTGTGCCAAACTCCCCACACCCCATGCCTCTTCTTCTGATTATTTGCATATGTTTTCTCATGCCAATGAAGGCCCCACATGTCCCCTCCCTCATAGATTTGGAAATTAGTTTTGACTAGGTCAAAACAAGTAAGTTGTTTTGACCTAGGATTCTATTTGATAGAGTTTTCAAATTTCCAAACTCTATCCATTGAAGGCACCATTTATAATCAAATTTGATCTAATTTTTGGCACAGAAAAGAAAGGGAATCATGTGTATATTCTCTGGTATCCACGCCCAAGGAAAACGTGGTGCCCAAAAGTTGGGTGCCCCAAAATTTCTAGTAATGGAAACTTTTCTATACTTGGTATCTGACCTAGATTAGGACTCTTGCTTTTCTCCCTATTTAAGAGGGCTTAAGGTGTGAGATTTGAAGAAGAGTTTCATCATGGGATAAGTCTTTGGGCGTGTGAATATTGGGTGCAAATACTTTTGGGGCATGCGGTTTCATTAGGATAACTCGAGTGTGTGTCCTGTTGAGAGAAAACAAAGTAGAGAAGAAGAGATTCTTCTCTAGGACTTTTCTTCCTCCATCTTCTATATATCTTTGAGAGATTAGAGAGGAAGATCATCTCTCCTAAATCCTCCTCAAGTTCTTCATTCCTTGGAAGATTCAAGAGATCCGAAGAAGAAGAATCAAGATTAACCATCAAATGAGATCTGCAAAATGCTAGCATGCTGCGCGAATCTTCAATCATCGAATCTTTGATCATCCTAGAAATCTCGTGTAGACAACCTATAGAGGCCAGACATCCTGTGTAGCTCTGAGTGATGTTCTCATCCATGAAAATCAGCAGCGGAGTTCTCAACCCACGATCAGGTATAGAGATCTGATCTCTACATCCTACTAAATTAGATCTACGTCGGTATTGATGTGATCAATATCTTTTAACTTTATTTATTTTTAGATTTATTACATGCTTATATCATGTTATAAGATCCTAGATGTAGGTGTTTTTACATGCATAAGTAGATTAATTTGATTAATCTAAGTCTTCTGCTATGTAATTTTTGAAAAGGTTTTAGAATCTAATCATGAAATCCTAGAATTTTTTCCATCATCTATGACTTTACAAATACATCTCATATAAGGGTGTAAATGCCTATTCTCAAGTAAATTCAAGTCTCCTTAAGGTCTACTTGATAACTAATAGGTCTAGCTCAAGCTTGTTATGACTGAGTGAGAAGTTAGAACTCACCTATTAACATTCAAGCTAGCTAGAGTTCAATTTAGTTAGGCTTGAAGCTGCTTGCAAGAGAGGGAATGGTACTAGTAGGCAAGGGACTAATTGACAAAGGTAAGGTAGTTGGTAATATTAATTGGGAGAAAAATGACAAATGAGCGGTTAGCCAAGATAGATCGATAATCATGAAACAAATTGGTTATATGAGGTCGAAAAATAGAAGACATGAAGCTAGAGAAGCTAGCGATGGCACTAACTTTTCTAGCTTAGGATTATCTTTTGATGATGGTAAGGGAAAGAGTAGGAGCTAAATAGGGAGAGATAGAGGAAGAGGAGAAGGATGGGAGTAATCCTTGCTAGGGCAAAAGAGGTTAGGCTAGTTGTCGAACTACTTATATTTAAAGGAGTCTACAAGTTATATTTTATCCATTAGATTTGTATATAAACAATAATATATATTTTCTATGTTATCAAAAACTATAGCTTAAAAAAAATATTGTATTTAACTAAATGCTATCAATATTTATGTTATTTCTGATCATGTGGGTACTCTCACATTTACATTATACATTAGTATCAAGTTTACTTAAGATGAACATGAGTGTGTTAGAGCATAGCTGATGTTTGACCATTCACATTTTAAGCTTGAAATTTAGCTTATGCTTTATTCATTTGCTATTTGAGGTAAGTTCATAACAAGCTAGATTTTGAGGCAAGCATAAGTAGCTCATGGATGGCTTGTTTATTTGATAGCCCTAATTCTAGATAGAAGCCAAGTCCACACATTGTCCCGTCAGACTAGCTATCAAATTTCTCACCTCTTAAATGCATAGCATCTTCAACATATCCTAGATGATGAAATAGAGATAATGTGAGCCAAAGCCTATCGACACATTACACTTGATGTGGCATGTCAACCTGACCTTGCCAATTGATCGAAGAGACGACTTTAGCATTAACCAAGCTGCCAGGCTTGGTAGCAAATTCAGCCACTATCCTTGGAGATCAACCAAGTTGCTAATCTCGATATAAACCGAGGTGCTAACCAAACCAATAAGCTAGCTAGAGCGAGCCAACCAACCACTAGCAATAAGCCATATGTCTCCAATTCAAGCATATTTAAGATAATTAAATGTCATTAAAGGCATAGGCATGATCTTGCTAATTAAGGATGGTTATGGCCCATTCCAAATGGATCCGTCATTACTACACAATCAGTGCAGTTAAGATTCCCCACATGTATTACGTAACGACTGTTATGGAGCAGTTTAGGCCTACTTCTAATATGAAGCTACAAAGGAATCTCTAGAAAACTCTCAATTCTCCTCTATTCCACCAAATTTAGATTAATTTTAGCATCAAAGGGTTTCCTACTGGATAAATTTGGCAAATGGATTTTCTTTTCTAAGTTCAGGTCGAACCAAAAATGCTAAGAGTGCTCCTCCCCGAACCTTTAGTTTCTAGTTGACCTCACCACTTCATCTCAAGCTTCATCCAAACTCAATAATTTTGCTTGGATATTGGTGGTAACAGCACCACTTCATTTCGAGCTTCATCCAAACTTAACAATTTTGCTCGGATATTGGTGGTAACAGCGCCAAATATTAGTGGTATGTGCAAGATCATTGATAGCTACTAACTATACCATTTATCAGTATAGCAAGTATGTTCAATGAACAGCCTAGGCACTCCAACAAATTAAATAAAACCAAATGAATTTTTTATATTTTTAAAAATTTCAAAGGTGGAGTTTTCACGTCCAAATCTATAGATAGGGAACTCTTGCTTCTTTCAAACTAGTCTCATTTTATTCATTTGCCAGCACGCTTCAAGTCACAAAGGAAAAGCAAGTCATTCAATCTCATTCTTTGATGTCTTTGAAGTCATCTTAGGGTGTGATTAGAAGCTAGCAATCAATTACGGTATGAATGAGCATATCTAATTCCTTTCCTTTTATCCTTCGGAGTTTACCCTCGATCAGTTATGGTATCTCCGTACTGATCATGCTAAAACATACTTATTAATGCTTGCAAGGGACTCTAAAATATGCTCATTAATGGTTGCAAGTAGTTGATGCCAGTCATTCTCGCCGCTGAGCAGGGTCTTCTTCTTGGCATGAGTGTTGGGCGTGCTATGCCGTCGTAGAATGGGAATTTCACATGGTATCAACCAAAGTCTAATTCTTTCATATTCTTAACAATTGTCTACTTGTTTGGGTCATCGCGCATCATATTTTTACCGCTGTAAGTCACATGAAAACGTCTAGCTGCTCTCTCACCCCCTTTGAGGTTTGACCAATTATCATTTATCAATAAATTAATAAGATAAATTGAGATGGGATACCGGAGTGGAAGGGCAGATTCCGGGGAGACTGTTTGGGTGGAGGAAGGGAGGACTTTTGCTGGTTGCCTTCCTCCCATGTGGAAAATTTTCTCCCAAATTTCGGACTATATAAAGACACAAATATTTTTTTTTCTCGGCATAAAATAAAACAAAGATTTAGGGGAATTGAAGTTGGTGGTTAAATGGAATGGCCGTCCAGCTGTAAATTTTAGCTCGGGAAGGGCAAGTAGGAGGGAGAGAGAGAGAGAGAGAGAGAGAGGTGATGCGTCTGCTCTCCGGTATTAAACGCAGAGGAGGAGGAGGGTTTCTGGTTGCAGTTTTGGGAAGAAGCAGTGCCGTCTCCCGAACATTTCTGCCCTTGGAGTTTTGACTCTCTTTTTCGGCCCCTCTTTCCTGATCCACTCGCTTAGTGGGCTTTGCGGGAGGATGGAGGCCGCCGCCGCCGCCGCCGAAGCTTCACCGAGCGCGCACAGAAGCGTCCGCCTGCAGGCCCCACTGGTAAGTCGAGTATCCGATCGATTAATTGCTTGCAGTTTGTGGGTATTTTTGGCGTAACTCGGAATCTGGATCCTGTTCTTTTGCTTCGATTTTCTTTTTCTCGCGGTTATGTCTGGAAACACAGTTGCAATTTGTGAGCAAGGGCATGGAAATCTTGCATTCTTAGAAGGCATATTAGGGCTGTCAAAAGGATCGATCTTTCGGGGATGAATCTAGCTATAATTGTTTTCCCTTTTTTTTCTCCCTGTTTTCTTGAACGAATGTTGGTATTCCACATGATCATTAATGCTGTTACAAGCTACTAAATTAACCGGAGCATCAAGAGAGAATCGAACAGGAAATATCCGTGCTTCATAAAACTCCAAAGTGAAATCTGAAGCTTAATTTGAGCCACCAGTTTCATCCGTGGTATCTGGATGGATCGGGTCGGTATAGATTTCTGCCAGAATGCAGACATCTACCTTAGTTTTCTGAGGTCCGGAAGGTGGTCCATTTTATGTCTTTGATTGTAGATGCTAGTTATCCTCCTTGTTGTTTCTGTGAACACAAGATTTCAGTCCCCGTTATTTTCTTGAATTAGTGTACCTAATTTGCTTCGATTTGAGGAGTATTTGTTGTGAAGCATAACTTGATGTCACCTTTGTTCTTTCTGAGACTTTCAGCTTTGCTTATCCTAAGGAGAGTGTATGTAATCCTACTTAATGAGTTCGAAAGAAGCTTCTTCTCCGAATTGTCATGGCAGTTTGCAAAGCACATCCAACACTGGAAGCCATACTAAACTATTATATATAAATGATCATGAGCGGTTATGGTAGCTATGCATGTATGGCTTTTGTTTTGGACTAGTATCTGTTGGGGATAAATTCTGTTCCCGCCAAAATTCAGTCTGATACTTAGCCTAATGCAACTGGTAATCATGAAAGAGCTTCGATAAAAAATTCTCCCTTTAGCGGCCAAATTTCAGTCGAACTTCTTCGGCAGCCGAACTCCCCCAGCGGACGAATCCTAGTCGAACTCCTCCAGCAGTCGAACTCCTCCAGCGGCCGAACTTCTTCTGGACTTCTGCTTCAGTCGTATTCCTCCAGCGGCCGAACTCCTTTCGGACATCTTCTTTAGTCGGATTTCTTCAGGAGCCGAACTCCTTCCGAACATCTCCTTCAGTCGGATTTCTTCAGGAGCCAAACTCCTTCCGGACATCTCCTTCAGTCGGATTCATCCAGGAGTCGAACTCTTTCCGGACATCTCCTTCAGTCGAATTCCTCCAAGAGTCAGGAGTCAAACTCCTTCTGGATTTCTTCTTCAGTCGGATTCCTCCAGGAGTCAAACTCCTTCTGGACTTCTCCATCAGTCGAATTTCATCTGGATTCCTCCAACGGATTACTTCTAGATTTCAAGTAGTATTCCTTCCAGATGATTCCCTCTAGCCGTATTTTCTTTAGGAGTCCAAACTTCTCTAGAATTGAAATATGTCAAAGCTCTTCACCAACCAATGCCTGCTTCCTCCAGACGGTTACGATTGTCATTTATCAATCTGCTATAGGCGATACCACTACCGAACGATTACGATTGTCATTTATCAGTCTGCTACAGGCGATCCCACTATCGGACGGTATTGACTGTCATTTATCAGTCTGCTACAAGCGACCTCACTATCGGACGGTTACGACTGCCATTATCAGTCTATTACGAGCGACACCTCTCTCCGTAATAAATTCCATGTGGCCTCGAGTGGCTCATGATCGGACGGTTACGATTATCACTATCAATCTGCTCCGAACTCTATCTATAAAAGGGATCCTCCAGATATGTTTTCTTTAAGCTCTCTTCTCCTTCTCAAAATTCTGCTGAATTCTTATCTGAGCACTCCATTTCTATTGGCCAGAAGAGCTGACTTGATCGTCGGAGGATCCTGCCGGAGCCACCACCATCGACTCCGGACGGAACTTTATTTTGCAGATCACCGGCGGCGACCTCTTCTTCCTCAACTTCAGCTTAATCCGGCGTCAATCAGATTCTGCACCAAAAGGATTGGCGCTAAAGGAAAGGCCCTCTGTTCCTGAGGATTTCTTATTCTTAAAGGAGTGCTCAGCAGCGATCTCTCTTCTTCCTCTTTAGAATTCTTCCTAGAAAAAATGCCTCCCAGGAAAGCTTTGAGCCGGTGATCAATGGCCTCTGCAGTCAGATCCCGTTCAGATCTATCCGTTCCCACTTCAGCTTCGGCAACTCAAGCTCCACCTGCAGTCATGGTGGATGCAGAGCAGTTCAACTTGTTGGTCCAACAGGTTCGCGGTCTTATGGAAGCGGTGTAGGCCATCCATCGGCAGGCTCCGGCGTCAATACGGTTGGAGCAGACTTTTCGGAGCCCCATGATCCGATTGGGGGACGGTCAACTCGGGCTAGCCAATCGTGACCTCCGAAAAGAGAAAACAGAGGGTGGAGAGCCATTGCTCAGATCATGATTCGATCCCAAGGGAAGCTTTGCCCTCATCCCACCAGAAAACTCTGAATATCAATGATCGTGAAGATCTCTTGAATCAAAGGCTCCAGAAAATGAGCTGACGGATCGAAGAGCTCCGTCATACTTCCTCCTCACACTGTAATAATATTTGCACTGACCCTTCTTTTTCTCAGAGGATTATGCAAGAGCCCGTTCCGCCGAATTTTAACCTTCCTTAATTTGAAAGCTATGATGAAACCTCTGATCCGATCGATCATCTGGAGGCCTTCAGGACCATGATGCTGCTCCATGGCGCATCAGACGCCATCTTATGCCGAGCTTTTTCGTCCACCTTAAAGGAAGCAGCAAGAAACTGGTACTCGGTGTTGAAGCCGGGAACGATCTTCTCCTTTGATCAGATGAGCCATCAGTTTGCGGCTCACTTCGTCAACAGTTGATCGCGCCGAGGTTCGGATTTTCTAATGCATATCAAGCAGAAGGAGAGGAATCTATTCAGACTTATGTCATCCGGTTTAATGCTGCTGCATAGAAGGCTCGAAACTTGGACCAATCTATTGCAATGGCGGCACTCAAGGGCAGCCTTTAGAAGAATGATTTGTTGCTCTCCCTGGATAAGTACCCTAGGGATTTTGCCGATCTGCTAGCTCGGGCTGAAGGATACGTCCGAGCGGAAGAATCCTTCAAATTGAAGGATGAGGAAGCTGTAGGAGAGTGACAGGCGGGCGAATTTAAAAATCCGCAACTGATGGAGGGCTGAATGAAGTTCGGCCACACTCACGGACTCCCCTCGAGTGCAAGCGAGTCCGAACTCCTCGAGCTCATCATCAAAAAAATTCCGACAGAAGGGCACGAAAAAGTTCTCCCCTCAGAAGGTTCACAACTACGCCCCCCTTAATGTTCCAAAAACGTAAGTATTGATGGAGATCAAGGAGCAACTATCGAGGCCAGAAAGGATGCGCACTCAGCCTGGCAAGCGCAATCCTAACAAATACTATCTTTACCATCGTGACCACGGCCACGATACTGAAGAATGCATTCAGCTTTAAGACGAGATTGAGGAACTCATCAGGAGAGGTCGGCTAGGTCGATTCCTCAGATGCCGGCCTGAAGCAAGAGAAGATCGGCTGAGGGCACTGCCATAGTCTGAACCACCAAGGAGGGAGGAACAACAAGAAGATCGGCCGTCTCTCGACATCATCAATACTATCTCTGGAGGATTTCGACGAGAAGAGGCTAGCGGATCTGGGGGATCAGTGAAAAGACGGAGGGCTGAAAAATCCATAACCTTCACTGAGGTAGATGCATGGGGAGTACAGTTCCCGCATAATGATGTGGTTGTAATCTCTTTAAATATAGCGGACTATGATATACGTCACGTCTTAGTTGATAATGGAAGTTTGGCTGACATCTTGTTTTATGATGCTTTCTCTAAAATGTCAAAATCTAATAGTCAGCTTGGACCAATAAACTTCTCCTAGCAGGCTTCGCTGGCGTTGCAGTACTAGTTGAAGGTGTAATGACTCTAGCTGTGACTGTCGGGCAATATCCAAAATAATCCAAAGTGCAGGTAGATTTCCTGGTAGTAAAAGTTTTCTCTACTTACAACGCAATTCTCGATCGATCTGGTTTAAATGTACTTCGGACGGTGGTGTCTACTTATTATTTAAAGATGAAGTTTTCGACAAATTATGGGAACGAAGAGGTCAAGGAAGATCAAGCTCTGGCAAGCCATTGCTACTCAATTGCTCTGCGAAAGGAAGCACAGTCCGACCCTTGTCTTGTTGATGGGCTAGATATCCACGATGACTTTGCCGAAGAGCGAGGCGAGCCCATAAAGGATCTTGTGACCATCCTCTTGAATGACAGAAACGTGGAGCATACGGTGCAAATTAGCTTCAATCTGGAAGATGAAGTTTGGGAGCAGCTCATCGCCTTCTTACGGAGGAATGCCGACGTTTTCGCTTGAGTTCTAGCAAATATGCCTGGGATTGACGTCGAGGTTATGGAACATCGGCTGGCCATTGACCCCAAGCATCGATCAGTAAAAGAAAGAGTTCGAGGCCATGCACCAGAAAGGCAAAAGATAATAGCAGAAGAAGTCGACAAGCTTCTCAACGTCGGATTTATTCGAGAAGTCAGCTATCCGACTTGGGTCTCTAATGTGGTTCTAGTCAAGAAAGCCAACGGCAAGTGGAGGATGTGCATCGACTTTAAGAAGCTTAACAAGGCCTGCCCAAAAGATAGCTATCATTTGCCCAGAATCAACCAACTGGTAGATGCGACTTCAAACTATGAGCTCTTCACCTTCATGGACGCCTTCTTTAGCTACAATCAAATTCGGATGGCATCGGAAGATGAGTAGAAGATTGCTTTTATTACTAACTATGGTTTTTACTGTTACAGGGTCATGCCCTTCGGGCTTAAAAATGCAAGCACGACTTATCAGCGCTTGGTCAATAAAATCTTCAAGAAGCAAATCGGCCGCAATATGGAGGTTTACGTCGACGATATGTTGGTCAAAAGCCGAAAGATTGTCAATCATGTTGCCGACCTCGAAGAGGCTTTCGATACGCTCAGAAAATACAAGATGAAGCTGAACCCAACCAAGTGCGCCTTTGGGATAGCTTAAGAAAAATTTTTGGAATTCATGGTCTCAAGACGAGGGATCGAGGCCAACCCGGAGAAAATTCGAGCTATTCAGGAGATGACCGTTCCGAAGTCTATCAAGAAAGTTCAGCGCCTGATCGGAAAGGTGGCGTCTTTGAATCGTTTTGTCTCTAGATCGGTCGAACATTGCATGTCCTTCTTCCAAATCCTCAGGAAGTCAAAAGATTTTCGCTGGACTCAGGAATGCCAAAAGACGTTCGATGAGCTCAAAAACTACCTCAGCTCTCCCCTTACTAGCCAAATCCGAATTCGGAGAGAAGCTGTTTTTCTACCTCGCGGTCTTCCCTGCGGTGCTAGCAGTAGTCCTAATCAAAGAAGAGGCGAAAGTACAGCGATCAGTCTACTACATAAGTCAGATCTTAAGAGATGCCGAGACTAGATATACAAAGTTAGAAAAATTAACTTATACTCTTTTGATTGCAGCAAGAAGACTTCGACCTTACTTTCAGGGATATGCTATAATGCTTCTTACTGATCAGCCGATCATAGCAATCCTTCATCAAACGGATGCTTCCGGAAGAATTGCAAAATGGGCCATTAAATTAACAGAGTTTGATATCAACTATCGACCTCGGCCAGCAATCAAGGCTCAAGCACTGGCCGACTTTATAGTTGAATGTACCATTTCAGATGAAGTCGAGCTTGAGCAGAACGAGACCGGCATCCCATGGTTACAGCTGAGCCTCTTCGAAGAAAGTGCCGATCTTTTCGAAGGTTTTTGGGCCCTTTCCGTGGATGGTTTGTCCAAGTCCGTTGGAGCAGGTACGGGGTTAGTTTTAGTCAACCCCAAGGAGTCGTCGCCAAGTACGCGCTACGCTTCGAATTTCCTGCAACTAATAATGGGGCCGAATATAAAGCGCTGATCGTTGGATTAAAAATAGTAAAAGAATTACAAGTAGATCGACTTTCAGTCTACAGTGATTCCTAATTAGAGGTCGGCCAAGTTAGTGGCAACTATGAAGCACGGAAGAAAAGTATGATGAAATACCTTGAGAAAGTAAAGGATTTGACTTCGGCCTTTGACAATTTTGGCATTCGATAGATTCCGAGAGCAGAAAATACGAGAGCCGACCTCCTTTCTAAATTAGCCACTTCTGCCCTAGCCGAAATGTCTAAAGAAGTATTTTTTGAAACTCTAAAATGCCCAAGCTTAGAGGAATCATAGCTCGTTATGTAGACAGAGCTCGAGCCAAGCTGGATTGATTCATTAGTTGCCTATCTCAAAGAGGGAGTTCTTTCTCGTGATCCGAAAGAAGCTCGAAAACTCAGGAATCAAGCCTTCCGGTACGTTTTGTATGAGGGCAAGTTGTATAAAAGGTCGTATTCGCTATCCTTGTTGAGATGTCTTTGATCTTTAGAGACCGACTTCGCATTATGAAAAGTGCACGAGGGAATTTATGGAAGTCATATAGGAGCCAGATTTCTGTCACAAAAACTACTTCGGCAAGGATACTATTGGTCGACCTTGTACCACGATTTTATGGATTATGTCAAGAAATGTGATCGCTGTTAGAGAAATGCAAATATACAAAGACAGCCGGCCTCTGAGCTTACTCCACTAAGCGCATTTTGGCCATTGCGCAGCGGAAAATGGATATATTTGGCCCTTTGCCAGTGGCATCCGGACAACGAAAGTTCCTCCTGCTTGCGATCGACTACTTCACCAAATGAGTCGAAGCCGAACCACTAGCAAAAATTACTGAGGTCAAGGTACAGGATTTCGTCTGAAAGTCAATCGTCTGTCGGTTTGGTCTGCTCCAAACTCTCATAACAGATAACGGCCGACAGTTCACTGGGACGAGGTTCGCTGAGTTCTGCGAAGATTTAAACATCTTCCATCACTTCACGTCGGTAGCTCACCCACAGGCAAATGGAAAAGCTGAGGTGACCAATCGGATCCTATTGCAAGGCATTAAGACAAGACTCGATAGAGCAATGAGGGCCTGGGTGGACGAACTCTACCACGTCCTTTGGGCAGACCGAACTACTCAAAGACTATCAACTGGGGAAACATCATTCGTCTTGGCATTTGGAATGGAGGCAGTCATCTCAATCGAGCTTAAACTCCCATCAGCACAGATCGTGGTCTTCAATGAGTAGCATAACTCGCAGGACCTCAGAGTTAACCTCGATCTGCTGGAAGAAAAAAGAGAAGAAGCCCAAGTTCAGATGGTGGCCTACAGGCGAAGGATGGCCCAATATTATAACTCCAGAGTCAGAGGTAAAATGTTCAGAGTGGGGGACTTAGTACTTTGGCGAGCCGCTATCTCTTAGCCTCAAAGTTAGGAAAAGCTTGCCCCAAATTGGGAAGGATCCTACAAGGTCACGGAAGTCGTCCGACCTGGGATGTCTTGAAGGAGCTCGGGGGGGCCAAACCTACCTCGACCATGGAATTTGAAAAATCTGCGAATGTATTATCGATAATTTGATTACAATAAAATTCTCCTACTCCAACATTCTAATCTTTGTTGTGTACTGGTGATAAAGGAGGACTACCCCACGAACCTAATTTCACGATAAATATAGCCCGTTAGGAACAGAAGGAGAACCTCGTTCTAACGTGAGCAAAGTCGAAGGCCTCATTCATTTTAGATGAGATCAGAGGAGAGGCCCTAACAACGGCTCTAATGTGCCCCTACAGCTCGTTAGGAACAGGAGGAGAACCTTGTCCTAACGTAAGCAAAATCGAAGATCTTGTTCATTTTAGACGAGATAAGGAAAGAGGTCTTGACAACGATTCTTATGTGCTCCTACAGTCCGTTAGGAATAGAAGGGGAACCTCGTCTTAACGTGAGCAAAGTCGAAGGTCTCGTTTATTTTAGACGAGATGAGGAGAGAGGTCCTGACAACGGTCCTAATGTGCCCTTACAGTCCGTTAGGAACAGGAGGAGAACCTCATCCTAACGTGAACAAAATCGAAGGCCTCGTTAATTTTAGACGAGATGAGGGAAGAGGCTTTGACAACGGTTCTTATGTTTTCCTATAGTTCGTTAGGAACAGAAGGAGAACCTCGTCCTAACGTGAGCAAAATCGAAGGCCTCGTTTATTTTAGACGAGGTGAGAGGAGAGGCCCCGACAAGATCTCCTTCAATTTCAAC
The DNA here is from genome assembly GCA_006176705.1 of Cocos nucifera. Lineage (NCBI taxonomy): Eukaryota > Viridiplantae > Streptophyta > Magnoliopsida > Arecales > Arecaceae > Cocos > Cocos nucifera. Next base: position 960,900 of record QRFJ01000375.1, read on the forward strand.
AGGAGATATGACCTCCTTCAACCTCGGCTAGAGATAAGATCTTCCTTGAGCTTCAACTTCAACGTCAGCAGGAGATAAGATCTCCGAGCTTCAACCTTAGCGGGTGCAGAGTCCGAAAAAGGACTTTGGCAGTCATTTTTTCTGTACTCTCTTTTTTCGAATTTCGAACTCGGGAGTGGGGGAACTATTGTTGAAGATAAACTCCGCTCCCGCCGAAGTCCAATCTGATGCTTAGCCTAATGCAACTGGTAATTATGGAAGAGCTTCGATCGAAAATTCTCTCTCCAGCGGCCGAATTCCAGCCGAACTCTCTCAGGGGACGAACCCCAGCCGAGCTACTTCGGCAGCCGAACTCCCCCAGCGGACGAACTCCAGCCGAGCTCTCTCAGCACCCAAACTCCTCCAATGGCCGAACTCCTTCCGGATTTCTCCTTCAGTCGTATTCCTCCAGGAGCCGAACTTCTTTCGGACATCTCCTTCAATTGGATTTCTTCAGAAATCGAACTTCTTTTGGACTTTTTCTTCAGTCGTATTCCTCCAGGAGCCGAACTCCTTCCGGACATCTCCTTCAGTTGTTTTCCTATGGGAGCCGAACTTCTTCCGGATTTCTCCTTTAGTCGGATTCCTCTAGGAGCCGAACTCCTTCCAGACTTCTCCTTCAGTCGGATTTCTACAGGAGTCGAACTCCTTCTGGACTTCTCCATCAGTTGAATTTCATCTGGATCCCTCCAGCGGATTACTTCCAGATTTCAAGTAATATTCCTCCCGGATGATCTCCTTTAGCCGTATTTTCTTTAGGAGTCCAAACTCTGAAATTGAAATATATCAAAGCTCTTCACCAACCAACGCCTGCTTCCTTCGGATGGTTACGACTATCATTTATTAATCTGCTATAGACGACACTACTATCGGACGGTTACGACTATCATTTATTAATCTGCTATAGACGACACCACTATCGGACGGTTACGACTATCATTTATCAGTTTGCTACAGGCGACCTCACTACCGGACGATTACGACTGTCATTATCAGTCTATTACGAGCGACACCTCTCTCTGTAATAAATTTTACGTGGCCCCGAGTGGCTCATGACCGGACGGTTACGATTATTACTATCAATCTACTCCGGACTCCATCTATAAAAGGGATCCTCCAAATACGTTTTTTTTAAGCTCTCTTCTTCTTTCCAAAATTCTGCTGAATTTTTGCCTGAGCACTCCATTTCTATTAGCCAGAAGAGCTGACTTGATCGTTGGAGGATCCTGCCGGAGCCACCACCATCGACTCCAGACGGGACTTTGTTTTGCAGATTACCGGCGGTGACCTCTCTTCCTCAACTTCAGCTTAATCCGGCGTCAACCAGATTCTGTACCAACAGTATCTATTCGTAATAGTGTTGTGTGAAAATTTTTAATGTCTTTTCCAAAGAGAGAGGAAAAAAAGTAGCATAATATATATTGTATGTACTAATGCAGTGCTTGTAATTCTCTTAATGCTATGCTGTTACAGTTTCTAGAGCGCATTTTGACAATAAACTAAATTATATAATTGAATATCCATTCTATAAACCATATCTACATTTTGCTGATGCATCGTCGACAGACATCATAGCATGGGGGTCATATGTAGATTGTGTTATTTACTCCCGATTTGAGAGTGATGGTTGACTTATTAGGAAGGCATGATGTCAATATCCTCAGTCTTGATTCATTTCCTGTTCTCTGCAACTAGCTTATCATCTTAAAAGTCTTATTTGAGTATTCTAGGCCTATCAATTTCACTCTCACCATGGTATATTTTCACTTTTCTCTCTTCTATTCTTTGGTAATAGGAAAAATAGAATCAACTTCAACTTTTTTGCTTAATACCATGTACTCAATATAAAAGAAACCCATCAGCTAAGGTGGAGTTTCTCAGACAGTCTTAACAAAATGGGTTCTGCCAGTCCTATATTCTATGATTTAGCCGGATAAACAATAATATGCAAAATTCCTCAAAAATTAGAATTACTGGAATACCAGTTGGAACGTTGCTTGCTTTCTGAGTTTTGGACTTTTGTCCAGAAAGACAGCCCCTGTACTTTTTCTTCTGTACTACACTTTTTATTTTGTATTTTCTATAAAAGCTGTAGTCTGATCATGTTATATGTTCTTATCCACATTACATTATGAAAATAATGTGTTAAGGTCTAGCTCGTGGAATAATCTTGTATAGATAGTTTAGTTACGTCATAGATTACTTCAAGGAAAATCAAGAAATAAACTATGTCACAAAATTGCCAAGGTCTTCTGTGTTAAGAGATTATTTGTTCTCAGAAAAAATTAAATTTCTTTAAACTCTATGTTCCTCATAAGAATAGAATGTAGAATCTTAAAGTAATGTTTAAATAATACTAGAACTTTATCTGGGTCAACAAGTTCATGTTAGGTCATGAGTATTTTGTAGATTTACTAACTTTCTGTGAAAATATTTGCCAGCTACTCTTTATAAGATGTTGGTCTCAGCCATTTGATTGATCATTTACTAATAGTGGCTGATAATAGAAAAGTAGATACACCCTAGTGATTGAGTCAGGATTTTTTTGGTATTATGACAAAAGGGGTACGAGGAAGAGTGTTTTATAAAGTATCATCAGTTGAATAGCATGATTTTCCATTGAAGATCTGTGTTTGCATATCATGCCATAGTAATATATTTTTGCTGTGGTAGATCAAAGAATATATATTGCATAGATTGTTCCATTAAGTAATATGAATGATTTTGGATCTATAGTCCATTCTTTTTCATTTTTCAATTTGCATGAATGAATATAAGACTCAGACCATAGCATGTCTTAGTGAGTCAGGCTATGTTAGATCAGTAGAACGTGATTGAAGGATGCATACATATAATATTCTATAATGATAACATAAAACATATTCTGTTTTGAGTGTAAATTTAGGTATAGAGTAAAAGAGAAAACTTGATTATTTCTCAGTTTGTGAGAATTTTTCTTTTTTTTGAATGTTCTGTAGATTCATTTGCATTGCTAACAATTCTACCCTATGGATTTTTAACATGATCAGACATCAGTTTGCTGCAACTCTTGGATTCAAGTCACCTAGTCTTTCCTGATGTCCTTTTTTACTCAAATACCCATTTTAATTACTTCCAACCAAGTTTCCTTAGGTCTTATCTTCTTAGGTAGGTGCTTAGTCCAGCTGAACTCCTTCCTGTCAAGGCAACTTCATCCAAGTACCTCAATTTTTTCTGAGTCTGTTCAAAGGGCTTCCTGGAGTTACTTTCTAAATCTCTGTTTTGCCACACACCCATCTTTGCCTGCTACATTTGTCTGTGCTCATCATGATCCTTTGTATTGCTTAACATTTTAATCTGTAGTGTAAATGCTATTGTTAATGACATGATTCACACAGTGCTATAAAGCTGATGCAAAATTGAAACCATGAATGCTTCATGGCATACTTAACAAAAATAAGAAGGTTATTCTCTTATGCCTTTGATGAAGCCATAGATGTTTCATTTATGACTTTCAACGACTAGTCTTTCTAGCTATCATGTAGGATTCTTTTCCTTAGATCTTTTTGATTTGGTGATGTTTCATGTCTTTCCAATTGTGGTATGTGACAAAAGTAAGCTTTTGTGGTTCTTTCATTTAGTGTCATTTTTAGCCAATCCATGTAACTTTCAAGTGAAGCTCACAAAGCTGCTTGTTATATCTGGAAAGATGCCCTGTTGAGAACCAAATAGGTATCTATGGGACTTCTAATGAATCATTGGAGGAAAAAGGACTCTAATTTGGCTGTTCAAAAGGACTTTGACCGTATGTTCTAGCCAAATTTGAGGAAATCACGTAAAAATCAAAAGAAGGCATTTCTCTTATACATTTGCAGTGTGACATCAGATCATTAGAAGAGGACAAGTTCTTTTCTCGTATATGAGGGATGTTCCAATATAGTTCTAGCTGGTTGAACTAGATTTTTATTTTAGCTGCACATGCTATGTTTTCATCCATATCAATTGTAAATATGTCACCTTGCTGCATTTAAGAAGTCAAATATTAACATTAACACTTTTTTTTTCGAACAATGCAGAAATTTTCCTAAATCAATCCCTCATCCCAAAAGGCTTACCATGTCATATTTTTTTCCTTGTTCAGATCTATACGTCTCTTACGGGTTGCACTGTGTGCTGTCTTATGATGTCATCATGCCTCCATCTAAGAACTTGAACCTTCTCTTGGAATTTCTCATTCTGTACCTTTACCTGATTAAGACAGAAGTTTGTTCCTTTTTCAGAATTGATGTTAGACATTTTTATGGTTTGTTCTTTCTCCCTGATTGTCCCTTCGCTGATGTTCCTTACCTCTTCAGCTGTCATATGAACGGGCTTTATCTTTTGCCTCTGTTAACTCTTTTTTTTATAGGAAATAAATGATTATAAAAAAATCTGATAAAATTTCTGAAAACCTCATGAATTGTGAAAATTAGAAAAGCATTGCCTACAAAGACCATGGATGAATTTATAATATATTAAGGGAAAACTTTAAGGAAAGTGGAAGAACTTATTGTATGAACTAACATAATTTATAATATGAACAAACATATTAGAAAAGCATTCCTTGATTCCTTTTACTGTATGGATCCTCCTTTGACTGGTACTCCTACTATGTTGGGTATTGCTGAACAGAATTTGAAGTCGCAATGCAGATTTTACACATTCTGAAATTAGATTCAGTTGTCATTATAAGAGAAATTGTAGAATAAATCTTGTAATTCTAATCCTTCAGAATCTGATGTTGCAGTGCAGATTTTACAAATTCTGATATTAGATTCAGTCATCATTATAAGAGGGATTGTAGAATAAATCGTGTAATTCTAATCCTTGATGTGTGTTACAGCATGAAAGACAATAAAGTCCTAAAATTCAAAGGGTATATTTTGGTTATGTTCATGCTTGCTTTATTCTTCTTTGATGATCTATAAAGTTTCGATTTTCTTCTGTCATTGCCATCCCACCATCTCATTAATATAAAGCAAATTACTATTCAACATACAGAAACTCATGCAGAGACATTGTAAAAATATAATGAGATTGGGATTTCTTTTACCCTTCATTGCCTTAAATATCTTGATAGATTAGATATAAAATATGCATGCATGAAGTTGAACCTCCTGATAATGGTTATTGCTGGATCATGGTTAATCTTTAGAGTCATTTCTTTTATCGGTGTTAAGCCTGAGCCATCCCTTTGGCATTTAAGAATTAAAAGTATAAATGAATCAACCATGCAATATGTAGCCAGTCATGCAAAGCCATCTAATCTCTCTTCTGACTTTAATAGCAAAACCCTTGCCTTCTCTTATCTGAGCTTTCAGGTAGCACCGCTGGTGCCGGAGAGCACCTGGCAAAATCAAAATGAATTATGTGTTCCATAGCATAGTTCAATTGAGTTTTTCTATTAAGACTGTTTTTTCTTCTAAAAATAGGTAAATCTGCACACTCTAAAATACAAGTAAGTCTAAGGGCTTGCTGATAAAATACTTGCCATGAAGTTTTTGTCTTGAAATATAGGAATTCTGCATTGATTGCCACCTTAAAGGATAAATATTTTGTTCTGTTTTTGTTTACCAGCTCTTATTTACAATTGTGTTAAAATTTCGTAGCATTTCACTGCATAATCTGTTGTCATAGCAAAGTAAGTGCGTGGAAACCCTTTTAATATTCGTCCACTTTTCTTCCATTAATTATGCATCGATGCCGTTCATATTGCAGGTTGATTCTGTGTCATGTTATTGCCGAGTAGATGCAGGCTTGAAAACTGTTGTAGGAGCTAGAAAATTTGTTCCTGGAGCGAAGCTATGTCTCCAACCTGATATTAAACCTAATGGACCCAGGATGAGGAATTCACGCAGGGAACGTTGCAGAAACCAGGCACCACTCTTGCCTGGCCTTCCCGATGATCTTGCTATTGCTTGTCTGTTCCGTGTTCCTCGAGCTGAGCACCCAAACCTTCGATTAGTTTGTAAAAGATGGAACCGCCTTTTGTCTGGAAACTACTTTTACTCCCTCAGGAAGAAGCTTGGGATGGTAGAGGAATGGGTTTATGTCATTAAGAGAGACCGCGATGGGAAAATATCTTGGCATGCTTTTGATCCCGTCTATCAGCTATGGAAACCACTTCCACCTGTTCCTGCAGAGTATTCTGAAGCACTTGGCTTTGGTTGTGCTGTTCTTAGTGGCTGCTACCTTTACTTATTTGGAGGTAAAGATCCATTAAGGGGCTCTATGAGGCGTGTTGTCTTCTATAATGCCCGAACAAACAAATGGAATCGAGCTCCAGATATGCTACGAAAACGCCATTTTTTTGGTTCCTGTGTCATAAATAATTGCCTCTATGTTGCTGGTGGAGAATGTGAAGGGATCCACAGAAACTTACGTTCAGCTGAGGTATACGATCCTAATAGGAACAGATGGACCTTTATTGGTGAAATGAACACTGGAATGGTACCACTTATTGGGGTGGTTTTTGATGGAAAGTGGTTCCTGAAAGGGCTTGATTCTCACCGTCAGGTTGTGAGTGAAGTATATGTACCCACAACAAATATGTGGTCCCCAGTTAATGATGGAATGGTTACAGGATGGCGAAACCCAAGCATTTCATTCAATGGGAGGCTTTATGCCTCGGATTGCAGGGATGGTTGCAAGCTTAGAGTCTATGATAGAGCTACAGATTCGTGGAACAAGTTCATGGATAGCAAACGTCATCTAGGCAACTCTCGTGCCCTTGAGGCTGCAGCTTTTGTATCTCTCAATGGTAAGCTCTGCATCATCCACAACAACATGAGCATTACTGTTATTGACGTGTCAAATCCAGGAAAGAACATAGAGACTATCAGTGCTCATTTGTGGGAGACTGTTGCTGGGAAAGGCCATTTAAAGACTTTTGTGGCAAATTTATGGTCAAGCATTGCAGGTCGTAGTGGGTTGAAGAGTCACATTGTTCACTGTCAAGTGCTTCAACTTTGAGGCTTACAGCATTCTGATAATGAAGATAGACTGGCAGATGATGGGTGGTTCCTTGATGAAGTCCTATAGTGTTATCTGCTGCTTGTACCATCTTCTTGTTTGAGTAGTCAAATTTCAATCCGAGGAACTATTTATTGGCTGACCAATATATGCCGATTCCTACATGTTAGGTTGTTTTTCTTTTGGATAATCCAGCATGATTGGACTGAATTTCCTGCTGGATTCATTGATTGGGCAGCTCATTTGGGCATGACATGTATCAACCCAAACACATCCATACCTTGAATCTTGTGGGAGGAAAGAAAAGATCTTTGTAGGTCCTTTTTTTCTCTCTGCGGTGACGGGCTGGGGAGATCCAGTTATGCGGCCTGGGCTGGGTCTTCTATCCTCTAATGGTAGAAACCTGTTTTTAATCTCGTGGATCCAGCAGGATTATCCAAACAAATCTTTGGGTGTTTAAAGATAACAACCCTTCCTGCTGGGTATGTGTGTGAAGCTTCCAGGGAAAATAGAAACTTTTTTGCTCGGGCTCTTCCAGCAGTTTGCGCTGAACGGGGTTATGAAGCAGAGAGGTGAAATGGGCTGGAAACATTCATCTTGTTCTTGTGGCAGCTTGCGGGCTTGATTGTTTACCATGGATGCAAAATCATTACAATTTTTTTGAAGGTTAGCTGTTTGAAATCGGAGCCTCACCACAACACTCCCAACCCAAGAAAAGGAAAACACGAGTAATTTGCGTGCAACTGTAAGCTGTAACAATTACTTCTGAATGTGATTCACCTCTACTGCTTGTCATACATGTTAAGATGTTGCACAGCATGGAAAGAGAGCAAAGTGTCATTAAAAATCATATGCTCTTCTTTAATGTCATTGTTACCGGATTCTAAAGTGTACATGAAAAATCATATGCTGTTTGTGGATGATTTGTTTTTGCAGGCTTATCATCCTCGGCAACTCAACCATTGTCCTTGGCGTAGGACAGCTTAGGAGATGGAGAATAGGATGCTTTGATACCAAAATAATGTAGGATATAAAAAAAGGAGATAAGAAAAAGCAGCAGAGAGAAGAGAAGAAGATAGAGGAGATGGGAGAAGAGGGAGAGGGCAACTTAATATTATTATATCATAATAATGCAAACTTGTATTCTCAATTACATTACAATGAGTTTATGTGGATTCAAAATTTCAATAAGAGTCCATGTAGAAATAAAATATTATAGTCTTCTCTAATTTCTAAATCAAATAAAATTTTTTAATTCATATGTTTGCATCTAATAGAAGTGGATTTTGACCTCTTTCTTTGTAATGTTTGATTCCACATGCTACTCAAGAAGCTCTTAAACTTGTCCTCTATAATTCAAGAAGTATTAGATAAAGGGTGGCCTTTTTGTGGGACGAGATAATGGAGAAGCTATCACTTATCCAAAATCGCTTCTAAATCCTCTCTCTAATGAGGAGAATATAACATAGGAACTAAAGTACTTGCAGGATCATTAGATGATAAAATAGGAGGTTCAAAGGTGCCTTTGAAAAGTAATAAATTCTCCACATTGGAAAGACTAGATAAAATAAGTAGATATGCATTACATCCAAGTTTTCTAATAACGGGGAATGGACCAATGACTCAGGTATGCAATTTCCTAAAAAAATTTTGAAGTAAATATTTTGGACTAATATGAACCATGATATTACATCCTACATTAAACTTCATAGTGTCATAACATATATTAGCAATAAGTTTATGATATAATTACTCATTAAAGTTGTACCTAAAGTTATGGTTTAGGATATAGATATTGTTTCTAAAAGGGATTTGATGGGATGGTTTTTTTGGTGATTTTTTTCTTAAATTTAAACCTGGACTCATGTGATAGTTTGGCAAGGATCAAAATGATATTTTTGGCCTCATCATTATCCATAGCAGTGGGCAAAGTATACCTCACTATATTACAATGGTAATCATCTATCTCTAAATCACCCTCCAACTCTACCTCATCCCTAGAATATTATACAAGATCTACCACCTAGTCATCAACCTCTCGTGGATCATCGAACTCTTTCTTTAAGCCAAAAAGAGGGCTCGAGCTATCTACTGACTCAATTACTTAGATTGTTAACTCATTTGCTTAAATTTCTAGTCTATTAAGTTCATAAAGGTTTGAGGGCCAAATTATGGTATAGAAGTGAAGGGAATGGCATCAGTGGATGGGTGGTCACTATGTTTATTCTTGATCATACGGTGATGCATTTAAGTATAGGGTAATGATGGTATACAACTGAAAATTATAATAAGTAAAAAAGAATCTTGAACTACTACGATGCACACATGTAAAACTAATAAGCTTAATGCAAATGATATGCCAAAGTTTAGAAACTAGGTGGATTTGGTAAAAGGAAGGCTAAGATGCAAACAAGGGTTAGATGCAATGAACAAAAATTTAGATTTTTTTTTTTTTTTTGAAGAAAGGGACAAGCTTAAACTTGAAACTAAGAAATTTACTAATCATCTAATTAAATAAATATCAATCAAGGTTTCAAATGGAAAGGGATCACCTCATAAAGAACACTTTAAGCCACTACTTCACCATCTAGTGAAGACAACTTACTATAGAATATAATTATTAGAAATGGATGCCAAAAATGGAATCTACACATTAAAATTAGCTTGGGATGGGAATCTGAAAATTCAACATGCTGATGTGGTAGTTGATGTGGCGTAGTCCGTTGACATGGATGTTGATGCATCATTGACTGGAGAATGACATACCATCATTGACTTGTTGCTAAACTAGATTGGTTCGGATTGGATTTAGATCCAGATCCATGGATCAGATTAAGCCAAGGGGATGTTGGATCTTGATTGGATCCGAATCTGTAGGGCCTTCCTTCCTCACTAGGCTTCGATCTAAAGCCCTAGTGCACATATAAGTGATGATAGACTTAGTTTGAATTGTGAGGGTAGCATGATGTGGAAAGGCAGTTGAATGCTGATGGTACTTGGTGATGAAGATGCTATAGAAGAGGTGTTAGATGAGTGCCCTAAAAGTCAGATTGGTTGATACTTATAATGCACTTTCTAAAAATATTTTTATAATTTTGATTTAAAATTAATAAAAAAATATTTTATTCTATCACATTGTGTAGTGTGTGTGATACATCTTTTGAGTTAATGGAATGCTAATACATATTTTCAAGAGTTGAAAATTTAAGACATATATTTTTATAATTAACTCATAAACTGCTCCCGACCATAAGATCATCACGAGGATGGTGACCGATCCATAAGGTTGGTGTATGATCACATTCTTAGGATAGATGAATTTTGAGTCTACGATGTAGAGACACCAAAGCGAGAGTACAGATATTCGTTAGAAAATGAGGACATTGAGCATGATCACTTTGAGTAGTCATAAGGAAGTTTACCTTCTTTTCAATGACTAAGCTCGATGCTGTAGTTGTGTGTTTAGTTCTTAGAATTGAGATGCATCAATAGTTCACCTTGAGTGTGTTATAGTTTGACTATACCATAACTTAGTCTCCTAGCTATTTAAAACTCTAAAGTGTATGTTGGCTATAACATGTTCATTGTAGGAACTGGTTTACACCAAGATGGGATCTATCAACCTCGATAGAGGAGTAGTCCTATGATGATCATGAGATCGAGTCGTTAAGCCCGTGGCCATGGCAGTGTGATATAATGGAAAAGAGTTTTATATTAGGATTTTATATCAGACTCGAATCGAATGATTAATCATGTGACAGGGAGTTGGATTTGACGAGTTTACCTTAGCTCTAATCCTATCGGGGTTTATGATAGAAAAACCAAATCACACAGGTAGTTGCATCGAAAAGTTTGCTTTCAATTCTGATGGGTTACCATCATATATTGTTAGGTATCACTAATAGATTTTGGGAGCAATTCGAATGATCTTGATGATCGATCATTCTAATTAGGTGAATCAGAAGAGTTTTAGTCCATCGAAAGATGTTTCGATGATGTCGATGATAGAGATCGCAATATGTCCCATTGCCATACGGAACTAAACCTAACTAGATCACACAAATAAGGGTTTGGATCTGGATGTCATCAATTGAGCTAATTCAATTCGATTGATTTGGATTAGATCCAATTAGGTTCAAGAAAATTATGCTAACATATGCTTGAGTGTAACATTCTCCTTCTGTAATCTTTTTGGTTCATCTCGACTGAGTCAAATTAGATTTGGCTTATCCAAAAATCTTGTATAGCTTTATCCTGGTTTGATTGGAGCTTGTCCAAGTCAAAAATGTGTTGTCCTAATCCATTAGATGGGAATAGGACAATACTTGCCAATTTTCGTAACCTTCAGGATAAGACCTACTATTTTCCCATTTTCTTGAGATATTGACTTTGTCTTTGCAAGAAAGAAGAGGGGAGGCATGCGCCTCCTATTTTTTATTTGGGGTGCATGCCCCTTAGAGGATTTTTCATGAAGAAAAGTGCACACGCCCCATATTGGCATGCGCACATGGGGATAAAAGGAGAGAGTCCCATACGAACGAGACTCTAAGGTTTTTTGATGGGATTAAAGACCCAAGTGCCAAGGACTTATGCTTATCTATTGTTGGCGCCATCTAAGAAAGGTTTTTGGGGCAATTAACCTGATTGGATTAGGTGTGTTGGCATGGCCAATCATATTAAGATCTGATTAAATCAACTAATATGATTGGTTGATGCTGTGTGGCACTGCATGGTGCAAAAGGATCTATTTAAACCTTGCTGTGCCCTTGGTTTTCTGTGCGCCCACTTCTCATGCCATAAGGCTGCAGCCCCTTCCTCTCTTCCATTCCCCTTCATCCTCTTTCTCTCTCTATTCTCCACGGCCAAAAGTTGGGCATAAATAGCAAAGAAGATCCAAGTATATTGGTGCAAAGATTAGGTAGAGAGATGACCGTGTTCATGAGATGAGTGCGCTGCCTTCAAGTTTTATTTTGAAGGCTCTACAGATCAGATTCAGATCTAATCTTTGGAGGTTGAATTTAAGAGGAGAAGACATCTAGAACCAGCCCAAGTGGACCCCGATAGAGGCCAGATGCTTGCATGGCTAGGTCTAGAATCTCGGGCAATGGCAGATCATCGTCAGGATAATAGTTATCCTAAATAGGTAACATTTAATGTTCCAGATTTAATTTTAATTTTTATTTTTAATATCAGATTATTAGGATTAGATTTAAGAACTCTCAGATATGATCAACTTTTATAGAATTTTTGTAAAAAAAATTTACTACAGATCAGATCGATCTTACAGTGGAAAAACTAGTTTTTCTTTAACTAGTATCAGAGCTAGATTTACAGTTCTTTAGATCAGATTTTGATCTAATTTTTATTTTATTTTTGATCTAACATTAATGATTTTAGATGTCACATTATATGTAATTGGATCTAAAATTAGAAGATTAAAATTTTAAATAATATATTAGATATATTTAATGCATGTCTAGACTAGGTTGTAGAATTATTATATAAATTATCTAGAGTAGAATTATAAATGATATGATCATTTAAAAATTGTATTTTTTAAATTTTATATCTAATATATTAGATCTAAAATATGCATGTATTAGATTAATTTATTAAATAATTATATATGTGATATATGACATGCATGTCTAGATTAGTTTTTATTGTTCTATGCAATAATTAGTCTAGAATAAATTTTTGTTTTGATAGGATCAATTAAATTTTTATTTTTTAGATATTATGTTAGATATATCAGATTTAAAAACATGAATATTTGATTTATTTTTGATACATGAGATGTATACAAAGCATGCATAGTTAGATCTATAATTTTATATGCGATATATGTTATAGATCTAATAATTTTTGTAGAGTAATTAAAATTTTTTATTAAGACATTCCTCTTAGCTGTCCGGTTATAAGAGTAAGAAGAATTTAAAGGCCCTCTCTTTCCATTCAATGGCGGGCATGGGAAGCTTAATTAGGTCTAGCAATTGATTAAACCAAATCAAGAGTTAGTTAGGTAGGATCAAGAGTGCTTTGATTTGACCAGTCCAATAGGATTAAGTCTAGGTCAAGGTCGAATCACAGTTATATATGGTCGATCAAGTCAAGACCTAATTTAGCTCCACAGTTTGAGCCTGAATTGTAGACTAACCTGATTAGTTCTGGTTTGATAAATTGGTGTCTAAGGTAAGTTTGGTAGATATGACCAGTGGCCTTTAATTGAAAGCTACTTGATCTAAATGTGTTCACAAAGAGTTAGTGGCATATTTCTTCCATTGATCTCACTTACCTGGCTGATTGGGTTGATCCAATTCTGATTTGAGGTAGCTAACGATTCGAGTTAACCCATGCCAGTAGGTTAGTTATAATTCTTATGACTAAGTCAAGTTAAGTTTAAGAGATCTAAATCAAATCTTCCTAAGAAAATATTAAGTCATAGGTCTTCTACCATTGTAGATGTGCGGATCCTTCCCGAGGTTGATTGTTCTCAACTGATTACAGTGGTTCAGTTACATCAAAAAGATGCAACCATGTTTATTAGACATTGGATGCTACAAGTTGGAGGATGGATTGGGCTCAATATTTCGGATATGGTGAGGGATCCAATCAAAAATCTAATTCATGCAAATGATGGATCTGACTTAACTATGGATTGGAGCAATATTTCGAGCACGGTGAGCTTCATGAATTAGAGACTTAGTTTGGGTGCACCATAATTAGAGAATCATTGGATAAGAGTTATCCACTCATTGGTTAACCCATCACCAATAACTGTTAGGTGAGGTGGTGAGCCAGTCGATGGGACTACACCATCCACTAAAAATCTTTGATTGTGGAGATTTTTAAATCTCTATCAAGAAAGTATAAGGATCCAAGAAAATAGTAGAAGCCTAATTTGTTTAAAAATAAAACTCTTAAACAAATTAGTCAAGTTTAATTATAAAGTTTAACTAAAAACTTTAACTCTATAGGAAAATATTTGAGTCAAATCCATTAGCCCGAATCTTAGACACCCACAGACTGATCGGACCCAATAAGGTTGGCTCAAGAACTACAAAATCATTTTGGATTCCAAGAAGCTATCTTATGTATTAGATCAGGATCCACCCACTTTACCAGCTGTTTGACCATAGATCAGAGAGCATCTCTAGAGAAGTGGATGATGATGATAATAAAACTAGATACTACATGTTGGGCTCCATGTCAGATGAGCTACAGTGCCAACATGAAGATATCAAGACTGCTCGCCAAATGTTAGCTCATCTATAAGAGTTATTCGATGAGTAGAGTCACGTAATCTAGTATCAAGTTGTTGAAAAATATGTAGGATTTCATCCATACATTTTAAATTTTTTTTTGAATTTACAAGTAGCGGAAGACATAGATTAAATAATTTAATCTAACTATGCATGTGATTTAATCATTAAACCCTACATCTAGGGCTTATGACATGTCATGATGCAAACATAAATCTAAAAATAAATCAAGCATCATTGGTATTGATCAAATCAATACCTAGATCTAGAACTATTCTAGAAACCCTTGATTATATCTAGGTCAAGAAGTGATCAGATCTCTTATCTTTGCGCAGATCGAGAACACCGCAGTCGATTTCATTATAGTTCTTTGTTTCTCGGAGCTGCATAATATGTCCGACCTTTACGGATAGTCCATACAAGACTGCAACATAGATTATAAAGGTTTGTCGAACGAAGATCTGCTCAAAGTACTAGCTTCTCGTGAATTCTTCCTAATGGTTAATTAAAAATATTATTTAGAACTACTGGATATTTCAAGAGATGAAGAATAAGAGGAGGAATAAGGGAGAAGACCAATGTTTTGTTCTCCCAAAAATTAGAAAATAAAACATAAGAGAAAAGCCCTAAGAGAAGACACATCTTCTCTTTCAAGACATCAACCATTGATGCCCTGAATACATCTCTATGTCAGGATAAGAGGAAACCTTCTCCTCTAGAATTTTCTCATGCTTTCAGATCTATTACTCTCTAATTTCTCTTATAAAAAAAAATTATAAAAAATTGAGAAGAAAGGATTCTTAAAAGAATCCTAAGAGAAGACCATCTTCTCATCTCTTTCTTCTCATCAGGACATGATCAAATCATGTCCAAAGGAGACCACCATGCCTCAACTCCTTGGAGCACTCATCCTCCATGCCCTCTCTCTCTCTCTCTTATTTTTCTTATAGAAAAAATCTAATAAAAATAAGGAAGAAAGAACTTTAAAGAAAAAATAAGAGAAGACAATCTTCTCTCTTACCTTTGTCTCTTCAAGACATCAAATTTTGATGTCTAGATTAAGGCCTCTTCTCCAAGGAACTTGGTGCCCATAACCTCCATGCCCCTCCTCTCTTTTCTCTAATTTTGTGCATGGAATCCCTAGGGATTTTGATACCCAACTTCCCCTAAAATGGTGGGGTTACATATTTAAAACAAAGACTAGGTCAAACCTAGTCAAAATAGGAAAGACCAAGGGGTTTTGGGGGCATCCAACTCTTGGATGCCTCCCTTAAATTTGTGGCATGGAAAACCTAGAACCAACACACAAATAAAAGGAAAAAAGGGTTGGATGCCTCCCCTAAATTTGTGGCATGGAAAACCTGGAACCAACACACAAATAAAAGGAAAAAAGGGCAACAAAAAGTTAGTGGGCGTGGAAGAGAAAATTCCAAAAGGAAAGAAGGTCATTTGAATTTGAAAGACTTTTTTAAATGGAATCAAAGGGATAACCACCTATCAAATTTGACTAATTCAGATTTCTTCCAAACCATGATAGATATGGGGTGTTGGGAACCTTCCTTTAATATAAGAAACATTCATGTAAAAAATTTGGAATTAAAACATGGGCATGGAGTCTTTTTAAGTGGTGCGAGGAACAAGGGAATCCTAGTCCAACTAGGATTCTCTTAAATAGACTAGGTCAAACCAAATTAAAACCTATTCTAATAAAATTTGAGTGGACTAGGATTCTCTTAAGTAGACTAGGTCAAACCAAATTAAAATATATTCTAATTAGATTTAAGTCAACCTAATTAAAAAGGCATTTCTAGTCTAATTAGGAGCCCAATTAAATCAGATTAAATCAAATTTAAATCTGATTTAATTTCTAATTGTTAGGGGCAAACTCACTTCTGCCAAAGTTCTATCGGATATCTGATTGCTGAATGATCCCGTCCCATAGCGACGACCAAGATTGACCCTCGGTCGAATTCGTAAGATCCCTCCAGACCTCGCCCAGATGAGCTTGAATGATGGAGATGGCCGAGCTCCTCCATCTTAGGCAGTCAGCTCTCTCCGATTGCAAGTCTTTCGTACTTCTTCTTCAGCCGAACTTCTCAATCCTAGGCAGGCTCCTTTCGACATTTCTCCAGCTGACCTTCTCCAATCGCAAGTCTTTCAAACTTTTCCTTCATCCGGACTTCTCCATCCTAGGCAGGCTCCTTTCGACATTCCTCCAGCGAACTTTTCTCGATCGTGAGTCTTCCAAACTTCTCCTTCAGCTGAACTCCTCCATCAGTCAGACTCCTTTTGGACTTCACCCTTAACCAGACTTCTCCATCGATCGAACTCCTTCCAAATTTTTTTTGCAGACCTTCTTTCGGATTCCTCCAACGGACTTCCTTCAAGATTTTTTCAGTAGACTTTTGAACCCCTTTCGGCTGAACTCAATGCAGTCGCCTGGGAGGGCCTCCACACCTACGCGGATCTAGCAATCTATACAGCATGAACCCACTTATACACAGATGACCCTGAAGGAGTCCAAACTCTTCTGAAATTGATGAAACTTGGAGCTCTTCACCGCCAGCGCCTACCTCCTCCAAACTTCAACTGTTAAATCCCAATGGACTGGCACGTCATGACAATAGACACCATCCTCTATAACAAACTCCACATGGCCCCGAATGGCCCACTACTTGGTAGTTATCGCTGTCACCATTAGTTTGTTATAGGTTCCACCTATAAAAAGAATCCTCGAGATATATTTTCCCTGGGCACTCTTCTTCCTCTCGATACTCTACCACTTTTTTTTTTGAGCACTCCATTTCTTTTAGTCGAAAGAGCTGACTTAATCATCGGAGAATCTTGCCAGAGCCACCACCCCTGACTCCGTATGAGACTTATTTTGTAGGTCACCAATGACAGCCTGATCTTCTCTGACTCCAGTCTCGAATCTGGCATCAATCAAATTTTGCACCAATAGAATTAGCACTAGAGAAAGAAATCTCTTTCTTTTGAGATTCTGTTGTTCTTAAAGGAGTGCTCAGTAGAGATCTCTCTCCTTCCCCCTTAGAGTTCTTCTTTCTCAGTAAATCTCATGAGGATGGCTTCTAGAAAGGCTTCCACCCAATGATCGACCACCTCTGCAGTCAGATCTCATCCAGATCTGCCCGCCCCCATCTCATCCCCGGCATCTCAAGTTCCATCGACGATAATGGTGGATGCAGAGCAATTTAACCTACTGGTTCAGCAGGTAAGGGGCCTTACTTAAGCAGTGCAGGTCATGCAGTAGCAGTGACCTCTGGTGCTGGCCCTATCAGAGCGAGCTTCTTCATAACCCCAGGATCCAATCTGGGGACAACCGACTCGAGTGAGTCAATTGATTACCTTCGAGAAAGGGAAGCAGAGGGTAGAAAGTCCCTATTCTGATCATGACTCTACCCTTGGAGGGACTCTACCCTCGTTCAGCCAGAAAACTTTGAAGATCCATGATCGTGAAGATCTCTTGAATCGAAAGCTGTAAAAAATGAATCGATGGATTGAGAAACTCCGCCATACTTCCTTCTCTCATGGTAATGATATATGTACTGACCCTCCTTTTTCTCATTAAATCATGCAAGAATTGATTCCGCTGAACTTCAAGCTCCCATAGTTTGAGAGCTACGATGGGACTACTAATCTGGTCGATCATCTGAAGGTTTTTTGGATAATGATGCTGCTCCATGGCACGCCCGATGCCATCCTATGTCGAGCTTTTCTCTCCACCTTGAAGGGAGCAGCTAGAAATTGGTACTCGGTCCTTAAGTTGGGTACTATCTTTTTCTTCGATCAAATGAGCCATCAATTCGTGGCTCACTTCGTCAGCAGCCGACGTCCCCGACGAGGCTTGGATTTTCTCATCCATATCAAATAGAAGGAGGGGAGTCCATTCGGGCCTATGTCAACTGCTTCAATGTTGCTGCTCTAGAGGTTTAAAACTTGGATTAGTCTGTTGCAATGGCCGCACTAAAGGACGGCCTCCAAAAGAATGATCTATTGCTCTCCGTAGAGAAGAAGTATCCTAAAAATTTTGCTGATATGCTGGCTTGGGCTGATGGTTACCCTTGGACGAAAGAGGCCTTTAAGGCAAAGGATGAAGAAGCCATGAGAGAGTGTCAAGCGGGTGATTTAAGCAAGTCCACGATTGAAAAAAAACCAAGCAAAGCTCGGCCGCACTCTAGGACTCCTTTCGAGTGCAGATGAGTCCAAACTCCTCCTCGAGCTCATCGTCAGAGAAGCCTTGATCAAAGAGCATGATGAAACTCTCTCCCTAGAAGGTTCCACACCTATGCTTTCCTCAACGCTCTAAAGACTCAAGTCGTGATGGAGATCAAGGAGCAGCTATCGATGTTGGAGAAGATGCGGTCTCATCCCGACAAGCAAAATTCTAACAAGTACTGTCTCTACCATCAGGACCATGGTCACGATACTAAGAAATGCATCCAGCTCCAAGATGAGATTGAGGAGCTCGTTAGTCGAGACTAGCTTGGTCGATTCTTGCGACGTCAATCTAAAGTAAGAGAAGATCGGCCAAGGATGCTACCCCAGCCCGAACCATCAAGGAGAGAAGAGTAACAAGAAGATCGACCACCCTTCGGCATCATCAATACCATTCCTGAAGGACTTCGATAGGGAGAGGCTGGCGGATCAACAGGAGAAGTGAAGAAATGGAGGACTGAAGAACCAATAACTTTCACTAATGAAGATGCTTAAGAAGTTCAGTTTCTGCATAACGACGTAGTTGTAATCTCTCAAAACATTGCTGACTATAATGTACGTCATATTTTGATAGATAATGGAAGCTCTGCTGATGTCTTATTTTATGATACTTTCTCCAAAATGTCTATACCTAATAACCACCTAGGACCTATGGATTTCACCAGTGATGCTGTGCCAGTTGAGGAAATAATAATACTAACTATGGCTGTAGGATAATACCCTTAACGGACCAAAGTGCAGGTCGACTTTTTGGTAGTAAAAGCTTCCTCTGCTTACAACGTAATTCTTAGCCGACTTGGTCTGAATGCACTTCGGATAGTAGTATCCACTCATTACCTAAAGATGAAGTTCCCAATAGGTCATGGGATTGGGAAGGTCAGAGGAGATTAAGCTCTGGTAAGGCATTGCTACTCTATTGCCCTGCAAAAATGTGGCCAACCCGACCTTTGCCCAGTTGATGGGCTAGATGTTCGCGATGATCTTACTGAGAAGCGGGGCAAACCCATGGTGGACCTGATAGCTGTCTCTCTAGATAATGAAAACACAAAACACACGGTGCAAATCAGCTCTAGCTTGGACGAAGAAGTTCGGAAGGAGCTCGTTGCCTTCTTATGGAAGAATGCTGATGCCTTTGCTTAGGTCCCCATAGACATGCCAGAAATTGATGCCAGGGTCATGGAGCATCGAGTGGCTGTTGATCCCAAATGTAGACCAATGAAAGAAAAAGTTTGAAGCCATGCACCAGAAAGACAGAAGGTGAAAGTAGATGAAGTGGACAAACTCCTTAAAGCTGGGTTCATTCGAAAAGTCAACTATCCAAGTTGAATCTCCAATGTGGTCCTAGTCAAGAAGGCCAACGATAAATGAAGAATGTGCATGCATAGACTTCAAAAAGCTGAACAAGGCTTGTCCAAAAGATAGTTACCCCGTGCCCAGAATTAATCAACTGGTGGATGCAATTTCGGGCCTTGAACTTTTCATCTTCATGGATGTCTTCTCCGACTACAATCAAATCTGGATGGCACTGAAGGACGAGGAGAAAATTACTTTTATTACTAACCATGATCTTTATTGTTATAGGATCATGCCCTTCGGGCTCAAAAATGCAGGCGCGATATATCAGCATCTGATCAATAAGATTTTCAGAGAGCAGATCGACCGTAACATGAAGATTTACATAGACGACATGCTTGTCAAGAGCCGAACTTTGATCAGTCATGTAGCCGACCTTAAAGAGACCTTCAACACTCTCCAAAGATATAAGATGAAGTTCAATCTAACCAAGTGCGCCTTCGGAGTAACTTCGAGGAAATTCTTGGGGTTCATGGTCTCGAGGTAGAAAATTGAGGCCAACCCAGAGAAGATCCGAGTCATCCAGGAAATGACTACTCTGAAATCAATAAAATTCAGCGCCTAACTGAAAACGTGACATCTTTGAATTGCTTTGTCTTGAAGTTGGCTGAGCAGTGCATGCTTTTTTTTCAGGCCCTCAAACAATCGAAGAACTTCTGCTGGACTATGGAATGCTAGCAAGCATTCGAAGAGCTCAAAAGCTACCTCGGCTTGCCTCCTCTATTGGCTAAGCCCGAACTTGGAGAAGGATTATTTTTATATTTGGTAGTCTCCCCAACATCCCTCATGGTGATTTTAGTCAAAGAAGAGGCAAAAATGCAGTGGCCGATCTACTATATAAGCTGAGTCCTGAGGGATGCAGAGACCAGGTATACTAAATTAAAATAAATAACTTAAGCTCTTTTGATTGCAGCCAAGAGACTTTGGCCCTACTTTCAGGGGCACATAATAACACTCCTCATTGATTAGCCAATCAAGGTAGTTCTTCACCGAATAGACACCTCTAGGAGAATCGTAAAGTGGGCAATTGAGCTGACAGAGTTCGACATCAACTATCAACCTCGACCATCGATCAAAGCTCAGATACTGATCGATTTTATAGTTAAATGCACGATCCCAGATGATGCCAAACCTGAGCAGAATGAGGCCAGCATTCTATGGTTGCAACCAAGCTTCCCCTAAAAAAGAATGGACCTTCCTGAAGGATTTTGGGCCATGTATGTGGATGGCTCTTCCAATGCTTCCCGTACAGGAGCTGGACTGATCTTGCTTAACCTGAAAAAGGTTATTATCGAGTATGCATTGCATTTTGAGTTTCCTGCAATGAACAATAGAGCAAAATATGAAGCTCTGATAGCGGGGCTAAAGATAGTAAAAGAACTAGAAGCAAATCGACTCCAAGCTTACAGTGATTCACAGTTGATAATGGAATAGGTCAGCGACGATTACGAGGCTTGGGAGGAAAATATGAGAAGATACCTTAAGGAAGTGAAGAGCTTGATCTTGGTATTCAACAATTTTAATATCCAGCAGATTCCAAGGGTGGAAAATGCCAGAGCCGACCTTCTATCCAAATTGGCCACACTTGCCCTCAATGAACTTTTGAAGGAAGTATACTTTGAAGTACTGAAATACCCCAGTTCGAAAGATCCGCTGATTGCCATGCAGATTGACCATGAGTCCTGCTGGATTGATCCATTGACTACTTATCTCAGAGGTGGAACTTTCCCTTACGACCCAAAGGAAGCTCGAAAGTTGAGGAACCAGGCCTCCCGATATGTACTTTACGAAGACAAACTATATAAGAGATCATATTCTTTGCCACTTTTAAGATGTCTTCGACCTTCCAAGGCCAATTTTGCATTATAGGAGGTACATGAAGGAATCTATGGAAACCATCTGGGTGCCAGATTTCTATCTCACAAGCTGCTTCGGCAAGATTATTATTGGCCGACTATGCACTATAATTGCATTGAATATGTTAGAAAGTGTGACCGCTGTCAAAGAAATGCAAATATATAAAGACAGTCGGCCTCTGAGCTTACCCCACTAAGCGTCCCTTGGCCATTTGCATAATGGAGAATGGATATACTTGGTCCCTTCCCGACGGCACTCGGACAATGGAAGTTTTTCTTAGTTGCAATCGACTACTTCACCAAATGGATCGAGGCCGAACCCCTGGCAAAGATTACTGAAGCCAAAGTGCAAGACTTCATCTAAAAGTTGATTGTTTGTAGATTTGGTCTACCCCAAACCCTTATTATAGGCAATGAATGATAATTTGCTGGGAAGAAGTTCATCGAGTTCTGTAAAGATTTGAACATCTCCCATAACTTTACGTCAGTAGCTCATCTACAAGTGAATGATGAAGCATAAATGACAAATAGAACCTTATTACAAGGCATCAAGGCAAGGCTTAAAAGAGCAAGGGAGACTTGGGCGGATGAGCTTTACCATATCCTATGGGCATACCAAACTATCCAGAAGCTGCCAACTGAAAAAATATCATTCGCTCTGGCTTTCAAAATGGAAGCAGTTATCCCGATAGAGCTCAAGCTGCCGTCGACATGGATTGTAGCCTTCAGTGAGCAATGTAATTCGCAGGACCTTAGAGCAAACCTTGATTTACTATAGAAAAAATAAGAAAAAGTCCAAGTTTGGATGGCTGCTTATAGACGAAGAGTGGCCCGCTACTATAACTCTAGAGTCAAAGGCAAAATATTCAAAGTGGAAAACTTGGTACTTCGACGAGCGGCCATTTTATAACCTCAAAATCAAGAAAAGCTCATTCTAAATTGGAAAGATCCTTACAAAGTCAAAAAGGTTGTCCGGCCTGAAACTTACTATTTGAAGGAGCTCGGAGGCACTGATCTCCCACGCCCATGGAGCTCAGAGAACTTATGCATGTACTATCAATAATCTCATTTCAATAAAATCTTCTTATTTTAATATTTTTGATCTTGATGCAAAACTATGATGACCAAAAATAGCCTTCTGAACTTTGTCATTAGATGAAGTTAGCCCTGTTAGGAACAGGAGGAGAACCTTATCCTAACATTGAACTAAAGTGAAGACCTCGTTTACTTAAGTCAAGATGTGGGGAGAGGCTCCTTCAATGGCACTTTTATGTCCTTATAGTCCTGTTAGAAACAGGAGAGGAACCACGTCCTAACATTGAGCTAAAGCGAAGACCTCGTTACTTAAATCAGGATGTGGGAAGAGGGTCCTTCAACGATCCTTTTGTGTTCCTATAGTTCTATTAGGAATAGGAGAAAAACCTCATCCTAACATTGAGTTAAAGTAAAGACCTTGGTTACTTAAGCTGGGATGAGGGAAGAGGCCCCTTCAACGGTTCTTTTGTGCCCCTATAGCCCTATTAGGAATAGGAGGAGAACCTTATCCTAACATTGAGCTAAAGTGAAGAACTCGATTACTTAAGTCGGAATGCGGGGAGAGGCCCCTTCAACGGTCCTTTTGTATCCCTATAGCCCTATTAGGAGCAAGAGAAAAACCTCATCCTAACATTGAGCTAAAGCAAAGATCTTGGTTACTTAAGCCAGGATATGGGGAGATGCCCTTTCAACGGCCCTTTTGTACCCCTATAGTCTTATTAGGAATAGAAGAAGAACCTCATCCTAACATTGAGCTAAAGCAAAGACCTTGGTTATTTAAACCGGGATGCGGGAAGAGGCCCCTTCAATGGCCCTTTTGTGTTTCTATAGCCCTATTAGAAATAGAAGAAGGACCTCATCCTAACATGAGCAAAGTCGAAGGCCTTGCTAACCTAAGCTAAGAAAAAAAGGAGGGAGGGGGGCCTATCCAGTGGTCCCAAATGAACTCCTGATCTAAAATAAAGAGAAGGGAGAAACCTTGTCACCGATCCTTGCACGTATTTCTCCTATAATTATCTGACCGTCTGAGATGCAAGAAGAAAAATCGCTCTCAGGTCCGCAAAAAGGATCTTGGATAGGCATCCACAACAATCACTTCATTAGAAGACAATGCAAAGAAAAATAAAGTGAAGAAAGTAGAGCCACGAGCAAGCTTCGAATTTGTGTGAAACAAAAATAACAAAAAAGGTATCATTTTATTATAAAAATAAGTTCATTACAAGCAAAACATAGGTTGATAAGATTGATTACACTAAAAAAAAAGGAAGGAAAGAGAAAGGCTGCCAAAATCCTAGGAAGGGCCAGACTTCTCAAACTTTGAACTGGTGGCCATTACCAAAGATTTCTTTAGACAATCGATCTCCTTCTCGAGCTCTCTCCACCTCATCATGTTATCATGGAACATCCTATCGGCTCGATGGTAGTTCTCCTCTGACTCTCACAGCCTCCCCGTCAGGACCTCAGACTCGGCCTCTGCATTCTTGGTGGCCTGACGTTCATAAGTTAGCTCGAGCTTCAACCGCTGCACCTCAGCCTTTTTCACATCGATCGACTCCAAGAGTTTGCCAATAGTCCTCTTCAAGAAGGCGATCTCATTGGCCTTCCTGTTTGTACCAGCCCAAAAGCCATCATTAAGTCACCGCTGGAGCTGGGCTATTTCATCATTAAAGGCATGAAGCTTTTGTTCTAGCTTGGATATCCTATCACTCCATTCCAATCGATAAGTCTCATATGTGAGCTCAGTATCATGCAGTTGCTTCTGAAGTGCAGAGAATTTCGTTGACCAGTCCCACTTGAATCGCACCTTGTTGGAGGACCACGGCGAGCTCCCCTCCAGAAGTTGAATCTTCTCCTTCGCCGCCTTGAGTTGAGTCTCGAGGGAGTCGATCTTCACCGTCAATGCCTAGGATTTATCGCTTGCATTCTTTCAAAGTTCGGCCAGCTCCCTCTCAAAGCTTCCCTTCCGAATGCTAAAACTCGTGGAGTCCTTCATGTGCAAGTTTTGGAGGAGAGTGACCTCTTTGCTCACCTCTGAAGCATTCTTCTGTGAAACTTGAAGGTCGTCTTCTATCTTCTTCAACTTCTTCTTCAGATGATGGACTTCCTTCCTCAGAATTTTTATTAAAGATTTCAGGAGAACCCTTGAGGTAATGGATCAGTGTTGATGGGAGACTGCATTTAAAGTATGAAAAATGCTCAAAGGTATAGACAAAAAGGAAATTCACTTTCATTTAATCAAAAATTTTGAGTGCAAAGTTGAAAAAAAAATATACAACTACTCGAGGATTTCAACCTTGGAAGGGATGGCGGTAGGTGAAGTCGGAGCGCTCTCGACTACCTTAGGTTCCTAAACTGGCTCAGGCACCTCTACGGTAGGTTCGGACGAACCAAAAGTAGGCTCAACGAAGGAAGGATCAACTGTGGCATCGGACAGTTCCGCTTCTGCATCGTCCTCCTCCAAAAATTCGAGGTCGAGCTCGGGGAACCTCCAGGTCATCCTGCCTTCGCAGAGCTCAAAGCTCTTGATGAATGCCTGCTGGCTGAAGGTGATGTTCAGGTCCTTCATTTCGAGGGAGGCCTTGAACTACTTCATGGCCCGGACCGCTGCCTCCGAGATCAACTTCGACATTTGGACCTCTAGACCAGTGATCCTCTCCTCGGCTTCTTGCCTCCTCTCCTTCTCCAGAGCAAGCACCACCATGAGTCCAATCGAGATGAACTCCTCCTTTCGAAGTACACTATGTAGGCTCTCACTTTCCACCATCTTCTCCCCCATGAGGTGCTCAACCTCGACAGCCATCATCTGAAGGCGATTGATCTCAGCCTGAAGGCCTTCCCGAACATTCAGCATCTCCACCTCTAGATGATTTGCCCTCTTCAGGTGGGCAAGCATGTGGTGGCCCGACTGCCATGAACAAATTGCTATAAGATGAAGGAAGAAAGGATGAGAAAATGAAAAAAAGTATGGCAAGATGATTACCCTAAGGATAGTCCTGAGAGACTCCCAGATGAACTATCTTTGGTCAAGGTCAGCCAGGCGGTCCACTTCTTTTGGCAGGACAAACTTTCTATCAGGTTTTGGATGATATCCAAATTATTGAAGGGGTCCGTCCCCTGGTCATTGCCGCTGCTCCGACTGGGCTCATCCTGATGCGCCTTGTAGGCCTTTTTCGTAATGGTCACTTTTTCCTTCCTCTCCTTCCCTTCGTCAGCATAGGGATCAGGCGTGCAATCCTCGATGGGGAGATTTGCAGGCTCGGGGGGGGGAAGAGATTCCCCTTCTACGATGTCAGCATGTGTGGTCGGGATGACCTTGTTTCTGGGGTGGACCTCGGGAGCGACATCGGTGGCATCAGGAGTCATAGGATTGGAGGGGCCGACATTCACCCACTTTGAGCCTTCGCCTGGAGCCTTCCCCTTCCTCTTCTTTCGGGCATACAGGCCCTTGGTGAGTCTCTCTATGGCATCAGTATCCATTTCTGCGATAAAAAAAAATGTATGGTCAACCAAGGTACATATGAAACTTCATAAGAATTCATATACATGTATGTATGCACGACTAATACAAGTAGGGTCAAGAGGACTCAAACCAAAGTCGAACAAAGTTTGTTTCCTCAAAGGTCTGGAAGAGGAGCTCGGTACGCCTTGAGTCGATTAGAAGATTCAAGGTTGGGTTCATCTAAACTAGGGGCTCAATAGATAGATTCCCTAAGGAAGTCCCAAGGAGGAAGGTCAAGTAGTAAGGTGGAGCATCGGATGAAGAAGTACTTCTCTTTCCAATTATGAACAGAAAGAGTGCCTTTTAGCAACCCCTTCTTGCCAAACTAGGGAGAGAAGTACCACCAGTCCTTTGTGAAAGGATGGTGTTTGAAGATGTAGAAATTTTGGAATAACGAGACAGTCGGTTGAACTTTAGTCAGATGGCAGAGGGAAGGAAGACTTATGATGAACCGAAAGAAGTTTGGTACGATGGAGGCGAAAGAGATGTTCAAAAATTGGAAGAGGATAACTACAAAGGAGGGTAGTGGAAGCCTAAGCCCGCCACGCAAGATCTCTAAGTACAAACAAAATTGATCGATCGGAGGATAACTGACTTGGTCATCTGAACTAGAAAGTTCGAGGTCATATTTTGGGAGGATCCCATATTGAATACGGATCAGAGAAAGATCATTCAGAGTAAGAATGATGGGATGGTGTCTGGAACAAAGGATGAGTGAGACATGTTCCTAGATTTGACCTCGGTCAGGGGTGTAGGGTCTAGGAAAGTCGGTTTGACAAGCCCCAAGAATCGATGGAGTGGGAGGTTTCAAAAGACATTCAGATCGAAATAATATCCCAGAAAAACTCCCAAAAAATAAGAAAAAATATAGGGCAAATACTGCTATAGAGAAATTGGAAGAGCAAGAAGCTAAAAAAGAACGAATACCCAAAGAGAAGGGTTGGAAAACTGACCTAAGCTATTTGGAAAGGACAGAAAGATGGTGGGTGCAACGAGAATCAGTCGAAAGGACATCTAGAACCTGAAAAGATGAGGGAGGAAGCTAAAACCCTTGGGAGGAAGAAGAATAGGGACCGATGGAAGAAGAAGACTCGAGCAAGAGTGACATTCTGATGAAAAGAGAAGGTCTTAAATAGCCAAAGAGAGGCCCAAGGTGGTTATGATTGTAAGTCGCCTTCGGCCAATCTGTGTGCGCTGCATGTCCCACTCATCCTAGTCGAGGAGTGGCAACAGGCAAATCTTTAATTATGTCGTACCTAGGATAGTGTTGCAGCAGAAAATTTGAAGGATCATCTTCTCAAAGTCATTTCAAATTTAAAGAGCTTCACAGCCAGCACGGTAAACACCAAAACGTCTCATCGTGACGAGCGCAGGAAGCCAAAAGAACTTCGGCAACCGCATCTACACTCTCTTTCTTTGAATTTCAAATTCGAGAGTGGGGGGACTATTGTTGGGGGCGAACCCGCTGTTGCAAAAGTTCTGCCGAATATCTGATTACTGAATGATTCCATCCAATAGCGACGACCAAGATTGACCCTTGATCGAATTCGCAAGATCCCTCCAGACCTCGCCCAGATGATCTTGAATGGCGAGGGTGGCCGAGCTCCTCCACCCTAGGCATCAGCTCTCCCTGATCGCAAGTCTTCCAAACTTCTCCTTCAACTGGACTTCTCCATCCTAGGTAGGCTCCTTTCGACATTCCTCCAGCCGACTTTCTCCGATCGCAAGTCTTTTGAACTTCTCCTTCACCCAGACTTCTCCATCCTACACAAGCTCCTTTCAACATTCCTCCAGCCAACCTTCCCTAATCGTGGGTCTTCTGAACTTCTCCTTCAGCTGGACTCCTGCATCAATCAGACTCTTTCTGGACTTCACCCTCAACCAAACTTCTCCATCGATCGAACTCTTTTCGAATCCTTCCAGTAGACCTCCTTCCGAATTCCTCCAGCAGACTTCCTTTAGAATTTTTCCAGTGGACTTTCGAACTTCTTTCGACCGAACTCCATGCAGTCATCTCGGAGGGCCTCCACACCTACGCGGATTCAGCAATCTGCACAGTATGAATCCACTTACACACAAACGATCCTGAAGGAGTCTGAACTCCTCTAAAATTGATGAAACTTGGAGCTCTTCGTCGCTAGTGCCTACCTCCTCTGAACTTCAACTATTAAATTCCAACGGACTGGCATGTCAAGATAATAGACACCACCCTCCGTAATAAACTCCACGTAGCCTCGAATGCCCCACTACTCGGTAGTTATGGCTGTCACCATCAGTTTGTTACAGGCTCCATTTATAAAAAAAACCCTCCAGATACGTTTTTCTTAGGCACTCTTCTCCCTCTTGATACTCTACCACTTTTTTTCTGAGCACTCTATTTCTATTGGCCGAAAGAGCTGACTTGATCGTCGAAGGGTCTTACTGAAGCCTCCATCCCCAACTCCGAATGAGATTTATTTTGCATGTCACCAACGGCAGCCTCATCTTCTCCGACTCCAACCTCGAATCCGGCATCAATCAGATTTTGCACCAACACTAATCAAATTAAAAATTAGGTGCACTAAAGTCCTAATCAAATAAAAATTTATTCTTTCTTATAATTAACTTATCTAATAAATCAATTAGACTTAATCAAATTAAATTCGAATTAATCTAATTGAATCTAATTTAATTAGACTTGATCTCAATCTGATTGCTCAATCAAATTGAGCCAATTAGCAATCCAATTGCTAATCGATCCTCTTGCAATACTTGCATCAGGTTAAACATCAATTGTATTGATTATTTGACCTTAGACTGATTCTTAATTATCAATCAACCATCTAATCAGATAACAATCTCTTATGTGTGTGACCTCATAGGTTTGAACCTAAGCTGATGCCTGACGTCTGGATAGATCGAATGTATGTAAAGCAATATTTTTAGAACCCTAGCCTATGGTTATTATATAATTCATTTCTATGACTAATAATGCTCAAGATGACTTTGAGTTAGCTGTCGGTACTCATACAGTCATCCATATTATATTTCAAAGTTTATAAATCCCGTGACTCCTCACGAGGATTACTTAAGCCTAGATTTTGCTAAATTAAAATACAGCAAGACATTCATTTTCTGAAGTTAATCAGGAGTGGTCAATCTTATTTTGACTCACACATCGACTCTACAAGTACTTGACTGTACCTAAAAATTTTTCGTTGCTATATTAGAAATATAGGTAGGTTGGTACCAAAATACAGTGAGTTGTTTGTAAGTCATCATGATGGTCTCAGGTCGGAAGGACACTTATACCTATCGACCTTAACTAGCTACTCTTGATAGTAGAGTGCTACATTGGTCATGTTCAGTGCAGATATACTCCTACATCCCACCTCATGTCATACCAGTATCTCTATACCATTTGGTTGCAAGGACAACCAATGCATATGACAAACAGCGACCTACACTTGATAAGTTATCGTTCTTATTAATAACTTATCATTTAGTCATGAATAATTTAAGAACCATCTGATAAATTCTTTTTTATCGATTGATTATGGTTCTAAGAATTTCATCATAAGATAGAAGTTCATTTAAGTAAGATAGAACTTTGATGATGAATAAGCCAAATAACTATTATTATTTAATAATTCATATACTAATTTCAATTATCTATAACTTAGATGATTGGCTTTAGGACATATTTTCTAACATCTTTCGCTTGGACTAAAGCCAATCAGAACAATATCAAATATCCTATCTTCCACTTAAGCTCATAGAACTTAGTTTTGAGGCTTTAGCAAATGGGTCGGTCAAGTTCTCCTTTTCTATCAATCTTCTAAAGGTTGATGTCATCCTGATCAAAATCTAAGGTGATAGCAATACAGGGTATGCTATTCCTATGGTGCATCTTTGGTTCTTT
The DNA here is from genome assembly GCA_006176705.1 of Cocos nucifera. NCBI lineage: Eukaryota > Viridiplantae > Streptophyta > Magnoliopsida > Arecales > Arecaceae > Cocos > Cocos nucifera. The sequence continues at coordinate 991,071 of QRFJ01000375.1, forward strand.
AGCTTGAGCTATGGCTCCAATGCTACAATAGGACTAGACCATCGTTGGAAGGTGCCACTCCCAACCTGCTAATGATCTTTAGCAATTGCACACTCTACATGACAGCATCAGATGCCTGATGTACTCTACATCACTAATAGAATAGGCTATAATATTCTGCTTAGAACCTTTCCAGCAAAGTGCTGCTCTAATTAGGATAAAATTCATGACCGACACTCTCTTGCGTGTATCTTGATCTGACTAAAAATTGGAATCAAAACATCCCACAAGTTTTAAGTCAATATCCATATTTGAGTCACTGGACCTTAGTATTTCTTAAATACTTTGAGGATTGTCTATATGATCTTCCAGTGGTTCTCATCTGGATTAGATTAGTATCTGCTCAATATCTCTAGTGAGTATACCAAGTCTGATCTCATACATGGATTGGGATAAGATGATAGCTAAATCTTTATTTTTTGTAATACTGGAATGTCATTCTCGATTAAGAGAATATCATTTACAGGCAGCATAAGTGTTGGTGCAAAAATTTGTAAGGACGTCGGAGGTAGCTGAAGTTGGAAAGATAAGGCCACCGATTTGACCTACAAAACAAAATCCTAATAAGAGGTGGGTGGTTTCGGCAGGATCCTCCGATGCTCAAGTCAGTTTTCTAGCCAACTGAAATGGAGTGCTCAAGAAAATAGAGAAGCAGAGTAATAGAAGAGAAGAGAGCTTAAAGAAAAATATATCTGAAGGATTTATTTTATAGACGAAGCATGTAACAAACTAATGATGATAGCCATAATCGTCTGATAGTGGATTGCTCAGGCCACATGGAGTTTGTTACGGAGGATGTGTTATTGTTTGTCATGACTTGTAGGCGGTGGAGATCCTTTTATTGGAGTTCAAACATAGGTTGGAGACTTCGGTATATGTGGTGGACTTATGATCGGTTGAGGTCCATTAGAAGCAATGTCTAGTGGCTTTAAGGAGTTCGGAAGTAGGTGCCCCCTAAATGGAGATCTGAAGTTCTATACTCCATCCTTCATGGAGTGGTTGCTATGTATTAGTGATTTGATGAGATTTCTTTGGATGGCTCCAGGTGATAGGCATGGTAGGGACTAAGTAGGTTCGCGACTAGAACGAGCGTTGTCGGGAGGAGCGCAACTAGAGGAGTTCATCCGAAAAGAGTGTGACTGAAGAAATTCATCCAGAAGAAATTTGATTGGAGGGAGCACTATTAGGAGAAGCATGACTGGAGGAGTTCATCTAGAAAGAATTCAACTAGAAGGAGCACTACTGGAGGAGTTCATCCAGAAGAAACATGACTGAAGGAGCACTGCTGGAGGAGTTCGTCTGGAAGGAGCGCGATTGAAAAAATTTATCCAAAAGGAGTTCAATCGAAGGGAGCGCTACTGAAAGGAGCACGACTAGAAGAGTTCATCTGGAAGAAGCGCAACTGGAGAAATTCATTTGGAAGAAGTTCAATTGGAGGGAGCGTTGTTGGGAGAAGCACGATTGGAGGAGTTCATCCAGAAGGAGCACAACTAGAGAAATTCGTCCGAAAGGAGTTCAACTGGAGGGAGCATTATTGGGAGGAGCACGACTGGAGGAGCTCATTCGGAAGAAGCGTGACTGAAAGGAGTATCACTGGAGGAGTTCGTTCCAAAGGAGTGCGACTGGAGGAATTCATCTAGAAGAAGTTTGACTGAAGGAATTCATCTGGAAGGAGTTCGACTAGAGGGAGTGCTGTTAGAAGGAGCACCACTGAAAGAAGTACTGCTGGAAGAGTTTGTCCGAAAGGAGCATGACTGAAGGAATCATTTGAAAGGAGTTCGACTGGAGGGAGCACTATTAGAAGGAGCATGATTGGAGGAGTTCATCTGGAAGGAGTGTAATTGGAGGAGTTCGTCTAGAAAAGGCATGCTTGGGGGAGTTCGGCTGTAAGGAGTGCATTGTCTATGGTATATAAAACTTCAACTACCTTCAAAACTCATCACTAATCAAGATTGAGAGGATGGAACTTTGGTCCTATCATTTATTCTAAATTAAGAAGCAAGGTTAACTAAATAATGGTTCTCCTTTACTGTTCAAGATCATCCGATCAGGTTTCATTATGTCTCTGACAAGTTCTGCAGTACGGACTCATTGTTGGAAGGATCAACGAATTCCTTCAGAACGGAGGTTGCGACTAAGAACCTCAACAGGAGTTACTTTACCCCTAACACTTGTCCCCCTATTTTCAAGTTTGAATTTTGAATGAAGAGAGTATATAAAAGAAAATGCTGCAGTCGAAGTTCTTCATCAGCTTTTCACTTCTCGAAGAATGAAACCTTTTGGCTTTTTTGAATTAGCACCGAGGTTTAATGCCGAATGACTTGAAAGAATAAATTTTCTCGAAGACTTGTTCGGTGCGGAGCTCCATGTACGGCGTAATTATTGTTTCGCCAGGCGCCAGGATCGAGTGGGACACGGGGCAGGTTGGGGTCGGCTGAAGAAGTCCTATAATCATAACTTTCTCTGGTTTCACCCTTCTATTTAAGCCCCTCTTCTTCCTTCCGACGTCTCATCTCCATCTGCACTTTTTCTTTCTCCTCTCTCCCTCATTCTTCTTCATCTTAGTGCCCAACTCTTTTCGTCGATTCTCCGGCCATCATCAACTGATTTTTTTGCTCTCTCGATCATCTTGCCTTGTTTCCTCTCGTTCGCAACCTTTCTAGCTGCCGGAGTCTCTTTCAGCTACACCTCATCCCTTCGGTCATCTTCTTATCTATCTAGGTTAGTCCTTAGTTGCTTTCTCTCTTCTTTTCTTTTGTGTTTTAGCTTTTTAGTCTTCTATACAAGTTTTGGTATTCTTTTGCCAAGGTTTTATAATCCTTTCCTCATTGCTTTCTCAGAGATTTCCAAGTTTCTTTTAATTCAAATGTCTTCCAAAACTTCGTGGTCATATGATTCTAGGAGTCCATCCAATCCATCTTTCCAAAATCCTAATTTTCAAGAAAAGATTGAACTTAAGGATGTACCCCGGCTGAACTTCATACCTGAAACTATTTTGTGTTCCTTGTCCTCGGATGACCTTTCCTTAATTAGGATCCGCTATAGAATCCCTCCTGATTATGAACTGAAACTTCCTGAGCCAAGCGATCAGGCTTGTTCTGCTCCTCCAAGGCATTTCTATTTGTACTTAGAAGCTTTTCATACCGTATTGAGGCTTCCTCTCTTCTTTTTGTAGTAGCCCTTTTCTTTATTTTTTAAATATCTTCTTTGCTTCCGTAGTGCCAAACTCTTTTAGATTCATTATTGGATTCATCTTTCTTTGCCTCTCTGCTGAAGTTCGTCTAACCATTTTTCTATTTTGGAACTATTATACTTTTAAGTGCCTTCCTTCTGTGAAGGACTGATAGTACTTTTCATCCCAGTTTAGTAAGAAAGGACTGTTAAAAGGTGCCCCTTCTTCTACCCATAACTGGAAGGAGAGGTTCTTCTTTGTATCCTGCCTAACTTTAGAGTTAGGACTTCCTCCTTGGGGTGTTCTTAGAGAATCAGTTCGTCGAGCTCCTAGTTTAGAGAGGGATGACCTTGACTCTGCTAATAAACTTAGGAACTACTAGGCCCCTCCCCTCTTCGAACTTCTAAAGGACCAAACTTTGTTCAATATGGGCCTGAATCCTCTCAATCCTGCTGGTATATCTCCGCACTTCATGAAAATCCTTCCTTTGTTCTCTCTTTTTTTCTTTTTTCTTCTTTTTTTTTGACCATTCTTCCTTCTTTATTGTAGAGATGGATGCTCAGGCAGCTAAAATGCTTGCTAGGAGGCTCCAAGAGCACAAGAGAAAAGAAAAGGCTCCTAACAAGGCTTCAAAGAAGGTGAGGGTTTACACTTTGAGCACCGTCGCAGCTCCTACCACTGCCACTACCGCTCTTAAGGTCTCTGATGACGTCGAGGTTGTTATGGTTGCCGAGGTGGGTGCTACTGATGGGACCGTAGTGCCCCCCACATCCTTGAGTCCTTCCGTCGAAGTAGGAGTTTCAAAATTTCCTATAGGAAGAGAGAAGAAAGAAAAGGAAAAGGAGAAATAGAAGTTAGGTACTATAAAAGTTCAGCATCAGGCTCATCCCAGTAAGTCCGATAATGGTGATGAAGACCTGAAAGAAAATTTCTTCTACAATCGGAACATCATCAGGGATTTAATTGACAAGTTCACCCTACCCGAGGTGGTAGCAAGATCGCTGACTTTGACTATGAGCAACGCACTTGAAATTTCCTTGGGGCCTTCCTTGAGATAATTACCTTGTCCCTTCATTCTTCTCCTCCCTCCTTTTTTTATGTATATATTTGCCTAAGCCAATTTACTTCTTACAGTCGGGTCACCAATTACTCGCTCACATTAAAATGGTGAACTGCTTGAGGTTAGAAGCATTAAAGGCTCAAGAGGATCATTAGGCCGAAGTCAGCCACCTCCAAGAAGAGAAAGCCACCGAGGTTGATCCCCTTACGAAGGAAAAGGCTGCTGAGATCGAAGCTCTTCAAGAAGCACTCAAAAAGGAAGAGCAAACATCGATGGAACTGAAGGCTGTCTTGGCCTTGGAAGAAGAGAGGAGGAAGAAAGCTGAAGCTGAGATCACCAAATTAAAGAAGCAAGTTTCAAGACAGATCTCGCAGGTGAAGGCCCAGGCAGTGGAGGAGTTCAAGGTCTCCTCCGAAATGAGAGATCTGAACGTCAAATTAAGCCAAGAGGCCTTCAATAAAGGATTCGAGCTCTATAAGGACAGAATGGCCAGCAAGTTTTTCGAGCTTGACCTTGGTTTCTTGTATGAAGGAGCTCCTAAAGGCGAATCGGAACCATCCACCACTGTAGTCAATCTCCCCCCTGCCGAGCCAGCTAATGAAGAGTTGGGACCAATTGATACCGGGATGAACTCCTCGACTGCTCTCCTAAAGGTCTGAGATCTCTTTTCATTATATTTTCTTTCCCATTTTTCCTTCTTATACTTGGACATTTGGAATTAATGAATTTTTTTTTTTAATGTTTATGTCATGGTATGCTTGTGTTTTAGAATGCTCATAGCAAAGATAATCATGACTCACCTCCTCCTACCGAAGCCACATCGTTACTCTAGGGCCTTCCTCTAAAATCTATCATTAAGGACCTGAAGAGGAAGGTTCATCAAACTAAGAAGAAGTTGAAGAAGGTAGAGGATGAGCTTTAGAGGTTAAAGAAATATTATTCGGAAGTTACTATTGAAGTCACTCATCTTCGACAAGTCCATAAAAAAGATGCTATGGACTACATCAATAAGAAGCACCATCTGATAGAAGAGTTGGAATGGATAAAGGAGCTCGGTAGCGATAAGGCATGGACTCTAATGACCAAGTCAAGCTCTCTAGAGGTCAAGTTGAAGGCTACGCAAGAAAGGATTCGATTACTTGAAGGAAGCTTGGCATGGTCCACCAATTGGAAGGAATATAGCTGAGATTGGATGAAGAAATTCTTCGAACTCCAAAACCAATTACAAGCACCCAAGGACTCTTATAATGAATACAAACATGATTGGTGTGGCTAGGTTGCCGACCTTAAGGGGAAGCTTCGAAGGGCTGATGATGAGATCACTCGACTTCGATGACAATTGTCTAAAGGAGCCCAAGCTAGTTCAAGTAAGGACTAGGTGGAGGTTCTATCTTTATGGAGCTCTCTAGAGAGCTTGTCTACTTTGTATGAGAATAGCCAAATGAAAGTATGGGAGTTGAAGATGCAGTTGGTCTATCAACAGGATGCTATGAAGAATGCTAAGGTCGAGTTGGCTGTGCTAAGAAAGAAGCCGAGGAAAGTTGAGGATGACTCACGAAGGTATAAGAAGTTGTTGAGTGAAAGCCTGGCAGTTTGGTGGGAGCTTGAAGAGAAGATTAAAGACTTAACATTTTTCTTGGTATTGGCCGGTGCTGGCAGTTCGAAGTCCAGCTCTGAATAGGGCCTTGGCATTTTTTTCTCTTTTTTTTTTATAACTGGTCTCATGGACCTTTCCATGTATTGAGCTTTTTATTTTAATGGAAACATCATTTTGATTACTTCATCTTAGTTGTATGCTCACATAGTTTTTCACTCTTCCCTCCTCCTATCTTAAACAATTGAAGGTTTCATCCATGTCAGGATGAGATTCTCCTTTTGTTCCTAACATGGTTAGCCTTTATCTTTATTAGGATGAGATTCTCCTCCTATTTTTAACAAGATTATTGGAGCATGAAAGGACTTTTAAAAGGACCTCTCCCCTTTGATCTATGTTAAGATGAGGTTCTCCTTCTATTCCTAACATGGTTGGCTTTTACCTTTGTTAAGGCAAGGTCTTCCTATCTCTAATAAAATTATGGGGCACAAAAGGGCAGTTGAAAGGGCCTCTCTCCTTCTCTATCTTAAATAACCAAAGGTCTTCATCCATGTCAGGATGAGGTTCTCCTCCTACTCCTGACATGGTTAGTCTTTATCCTTATTAGAATGAGGTTCTCCTTCTGTTCCTAACAAGATCATCGAGGCACAAAATGACCGTTGAGAGGGCCTCTCTCCTTTGACCCATGTTAGGATGAGGTTCTCTTCCTATTCCTATCACGATTGGCTTTTACTTTTGTTAAGACGAGGTCCTCCTCCTATCCCTAATAAAGTTATAGGGATACAAAAGAGCCTCTCCTCTCCTCCTATCTTAAATAACTAGAGATCTTCATCTATGTCAGGATGAGATTTTTCTCCTATTCCTGATATGATTAGTCTTTACCCTTGTTAGGATGAGGTTCTCCTCCTATTCCTAACAAGATCATCGAGACACAAAAGGGCCATTGAGAGGGCCTTTTTTCTTTGATCCGTGTCAAGATGAGGTTCTCCTCTTATTCCTATCATGATTGACTTTTACCTTTATTAGGGCAAGGTCTTCCTCCTATCCTTAACAATGTTATAGGAGTACAAAAGGGTCATTGAAATAGCCTCTCTCCTTCTCTTGTCTTAAATAACCAGAGATCTTCATCCATGTAAGAATGAGGCTCTTCTCCTATTCCTGACACGATTAAACTTTATCCTTATTAGGATGAGGTTCTCTTTCTATTCCTGATATGGTTGACTTTTATTTTTCTTATGATGAGGTCCTCCTCCTATCCCTAATAAAGTTATAAAGGCATAAAAGGACCATTGAAAGAGCCTCTTTTCTCCTTCCATCTTAAATAATCGAAGATCTTCATCCATATCAAGATGAGATTCTCCTCCTGTTCCTGATAGGTTAGCCTTTATCCTTATTAAAACGAGGTTCTCCTCCTATTCCTAATAAGATCATCGAGGTACGAAAGGACTATTGAGAGAACCTCTCCCCTCTTTGACTTATGTCAGGTTGAGATTCTCCTCCTATTCTTGATATAGTTAGCTTTTACCTTTGTTAGGATGAGATCCTTCTTCTATCCCTAATAAAGTTATAGGAGCACAAAAAGACCATAGAAAGGGCCTCTCCCCTCCTCTTATCTTAAACAATCCAACGTCTTCATCCATGTTAGGACGAGATTCTTCTTCTATTTCTGACATGGTTAGCCTTTATCCTTGTTAGAATGAGGTTTTCCATCTGTTCCTAATAAAATCTTCAAAGCACGAAAGGGCCATTGAGAGGGCCTCTCCCCTTTGACCCATGTCAGGATGAGGTTCTCCTCCTATTCCTGACATGGTTGATTTTTATCTTTATTAGAATGAGATCCTTCTTCTGTCCTTAACAAAGTTATAGAGACACAAAAGGATCGTTGAAAGGACCTCTCTCCTCCTCCTATCTTAAACAATCGGAGGTCTTCTACTTTATTTAAGGATAGAGCTCGATTAAGTCATTTCTTGCCATCATGTAGTTTTGCGCCAAGGAACAATAGTATTGAAATAAAAAAATTTTATTGAAGCAAGGTTATTGATATAACACATTTGCAAGTTCTCTGAGTTTCAAGGTCGCGGGAGTGCTGATCCTCCGAGCTCTTTTGGCAATATGTTTCCAATTGGATGACTTCTACGACCTTATAGGAGCCTTCCCAATTTGTGATGAGCTTTTCTTGATTTTGAGGTTGTGAAATATCTGCTTGCTGAAGCATCAGATCTTCTATTCTGAATGTCTTGCTTCTGACACTGGAGTTTGGGCTACTTTTTGCTTATAGACTGCCATTCTGATTTGAGCCTTCTTTTGCCTTTTTTCCAATAGGTCGAGATTTGCCCTGAGATCTTATGAGTTATTCTGTTCACTAAAAGCTTCAACTCACATCGAAGAAAGTTCAAGCTCAACTAGGATGACTGCCTTTATCTCAAAAGCCAATGCGAAGGGGGTTTCTTTAGTTGGCAACCTTTGAGTGGTTCTGTAAGTCCAGAGCACATGATAAAGTTCATCCATCCAGGTTTCTTTTGCTCTTTCAAGCCTGGCCTTTATCTCTTGAAGCAAAGTTCTGTTAGTTATTTCAGCCTCACCATTCGCTTATGGATGAGCTACTGATGTAAAGTGATGAGAAATATTCAAGTTTTCATAGAATTCAATGAACTTCGCTCCTACAAACTAGCATCCATTATCAATAATTAATATCCATGGTAGGCCAAATCTGCAAACTATTAACTTTCAAATGAAGTCCTACACTTTGGCTTCAGTGATCTTCGTCAGAGATTCGGTCTCAACGTACTTAGTAAAATAATCTACGACCACCAATAGAAACTTTCATTATCTGAGGGCCATGGGAAAGGGCTCAAGTATGTCCATCCTCCATTGTGCGAACGGCTAAGGAGCATCTAATGGTGTGAGCTGTGAAGCTAGCTATCTCTAAATATTTGCATTTTTCTAACATCTATCATATTTTCTTATATAATCTATCGCATCTTGGTGCATCGTTGGCCAATAGTATCCTTGTCGAAGTAACTTATATGATAAGAACCTCGCCCCTAGATGATTTTCGTATATTCCTTCATGAACTTCTCTCAAGACATAATCAGTTTCAGAAGGTCGAAGATATTTATGGAGTGGTAAGGAGTATGACCTTTTGTATAACTTATTTTCATATAAAACATAGCGGGAAGCCTGATTTTTTAACTTCCAAGCTTTTTTGTGGTCTCTTGGAAGAACTCCATCTCCGAGATAAGAGATCAACGGATCGATCCAGCTGGGCTCATGATCGACTTGCATTACTGCCTGAAGTTCTTCAAAACTTGATTGCTGCAGAATTTTGTAGAGGACTTCTTTTGGTAGTTCATTTAGGGCTAAGGTGGCTAACTTAAAGAGGAGATCAGCTCTGGTATTTTTTACCCTAGGGATCTACTGGATATCAAAACTAACAAAGGCCAAACTTAAACTCTTCACTCTTTCTAGGTACTTCTTTATACTTTTTTTTCGAGCTTCAAAGGTGCTTCTGACTTATTCCACCACTAGTTGAGAATCATTATAAATCTTCAAATGTTTTGCTCCCAATTCTTTGGCTATTCTCAATCCCGTAATCAGGGCTTTGTACTCTGCTCCATTATTGGTAGTGGAAAACTCGAAGTGCAAAGCATATTCGGCTACAACTCCTTTTGGATTGATGAGAATCAGATCCGCGCCTACCCTAGAAGCACCCTAAAAGCGTTAGATGAACCATCCACATATAGTTGCCCAGAAGTTTTCAGAAAGATCAGCCTTCCCTTCAGGGGAGCTAGGGCATGAACTTCTTGCTACTCTGGTTCGGTAGCATTCGGAATGGTGCACTCCACTATAAAATCGATCAGTATTTGAGCTTTAATGGCTGGCCGAGGTTGAAAATGAATATCAAATTCAATCAACTCAATTGTCCATGTTGCCGCTCTTTCGAAAATAAGGTCGGTGAAGAACTACTTTGATGGGTTGATCAGTAAGGAGGGTAATGGTGTCTTTAGAAATAAGGTCAAAACTTTCGGACTATAATCAATATGGCATAAGTTAGTTTTTCTAATTTAGTGTACCTTATTTCTACATCCATCAAGACTCTGCTTATATAGTAGATCAGCTTCTAAACTTTGGCTTCTTCTCTGACTAGTACGGCTCCAATAGCTACAGGGGACATAGTGAATTACAAGAATAACTCTTCTCCAGGTTCAGGTTTGGCTAGAAGCAGGGGTGAACTGAGATAGTTCTTTAATTCTTCAAGGGCTTGCTGGCACTCAGGAGTCTAGTTGAAGTTCTTAGACTGTTTGAGTACTTGGAAGAAGGGCATGCAGTGCTCTGTTGACCTTGAAATGAAGTAATTCAGGGCCGCTACCTTGCCTATGAGGCATTGAACTTTTTTTATTATTTTTGGGGTAGTCATCTCTTGGATGACTTTGATCTATTCTGGGTTGGCTTCAATGCTGTGACTCGATGCCATGAATCCCAAGAACTTTTCTAAGGTTACTCTAAAAGTACATTTTGTAGGGTTCAGCTTCATCTTGTATTTTTGGAGGGTGTAGGTCTCCTCAAGATCGGTAATGTGATTTGGTGAAGATCAGCTTTTAACCAGCATATCATCTACATAGACCTCCATGATTCGGTCAATCTGCTTGTTCAAGATCTTATTTACCATGCATTGATAGGTTGCTCCTGCATTTTTAAGCCCAAAGGACATCATCCTATAACAATAAAGACCACAGTCAATGATAAAAAGTAGTCTTCTCCTCATCCTCTGGTGCCATCCGAATTTGATTATATCCGAAGAAGGCATTCATGAAGGTGAGGAGTTCATGGCCTGAAGTTGCATCCACCAATTGGTCAATCTTGAGCAGAGGGTAGCTATCTTTTGGACAAGCTATGTTTAAGTTTATGAAGTCTATGCACATCCTCCACTTGCCATTTACTTTTTTAAAAAGAATAATATTTACAATCCAATCTAGATAAAGCACTTTCCAAATGAATCCTGCCTTAAAGAGCTTGTTGACCTCGTCCATTATAGCCTTCTACCTCTCTGGTGCAAAACTATGCTTTTTCTGCTTTACTGGCAATGTTTTAGATCTACTCTTAGACGGTATTCCATGACCTCTGCATCAATCCCAAGTATATCTACTGGCACCCAAGCGAAAACATCTACATTCTTTTGCAAGAAGGTGACGAGCTGCATTCTGACTTCTCCTTTAAGACTGGAGCCAATCTTCATGATATGTTCTTTATTTCCATCATTCCAAGGAATCTCCATAAGGTTGTCGATGGGTTCTCCTCTTTCTTTAGATATATCATCATGGGCATCAAGCCCGTCCATCGAATAAGGGTCTGCTTGCCTTCCCTCTTATAAGGCAATATTGTAACAGTGCCGAGCTAGTGCCTGATCTTCTTTAACTTTTCCAACTTCATGTTATGTTGGAAACTTCATTTTTAGGTAGTAAGTCAAAACCACAACCTAGAGTGCATTCAAACTAGGTTGGCCAAGGATCATACTATTGGCAGAAGGGGCTTTAAAAATTGACTTAAGCTCTAGATTGTTTTGGATATCGACCTGCTACTACAGGCAATGTTATTATTTCTTCCACTGGCATTACATCACCTATGAATCCTACCATTGAAGAATTCATCGGATCCATCCTATTAACAGATATGGATATTTTAGAAAAAGTATCATAAAATAAGACATCAGCAAATCTTCCATTATCAATTAAAAAATGGTGTACATCATAATCAGCAATATTTAAAGTAACTATAACCACATCATTATATGGAAGTTGAACTTTTTGAGCATCTTCTTTAGTGAAAGTGATGGATTTTTTAGTCCATTATTTCTTTGCTGGTTCTGCTAACTCATTGGTCTTCCTCCATCAATATTCTCCAATTAAGGTGTTGATGATTCCAAGGAGAGGCCGTTCTCCTTGTGATTCATTGTTCCAAGATGGTTTGGGCTATGGAAGCACTCTTGGATGATCTTCTCTTCTCTCTGGCCAGCACCTAATAAATCAATCCAACTGACCTCTTTTGATTAGTGCCTCAATTTCATCCTGAAGTTGTATACATTCTTCAGTATCGTGACCATGGTCACGATGGTAGAGACAATACTTGTCGTAGTTACACTTGGCCGAATGAGTCTGCATCCTCTCTGGTCCTGGCAGCTGCTCTCTTATCTCCATTAGCACTCAGGTCTTTTAGGCATTCAAGCGAGCATAGTTGTTGAATCTTCTAGGAGGGGAGTTCCACCAAATCCTTCGATCCAGACTTTCCTATCGATGAGCTTGGGGAGGAGTTCGAGCTCGTCTATGCTCAAGAGGAGTTCAGAAGCACGACTGTGCTTCACTCAGCTTACTTTCAGGTGCGGACTTGCTGGATTCACCTGCCTGCTGCTCTCTTATGGCCTCATCATTCTTCAATTTGAAGGCCTCCTTAACTCGGGTGTAACCTTCAGCCTGGGCCAACATATCAACAAAATCCTATGGCACTTTCTTTCTAGGGCAGATAGAAGATCATTCTTCTGAAGATCATCTTTCAGTGTGGCCATGGTTACAAATTGGTCCAAAGTCCAGACCTCTAGTGCAGCAGCATTGAAATGACTGACGTAAGCTTGGATAGATTTTTCTTTCTTCTGCTTTATGTTGATGTGGAAGTTTGAATCTCATCTCGGGCATCGACTGCTTATGAAATGAGCTACAAACTGATGGCTCATCTAATCAAAAAAAAAGATCATACCTGACTTAAGGCTTGAGTACTAGTTTCTTACTGCTTCCTTTAGAATAGAAGGGAATGCTTGGCATAGAATGGCATCCGATGCACCATAGAGCAGCATCATTATCCGAAAGACCTCAAGATGGTTGACTAGATCAAAAGTCCCATCGTAACTCTTAAACTAGGGAAGCTTGAAGCTTGACGGGATGGGGTCCTATATGATTTTGGTGAAGGGGGGATCGGTGCAGATGTCATCATGGTGGATCGCGGAAGCATGGTGGAACTCCTCAATCTATTGATTGATGTCCTAAAATTTTTGATCGAGAGTGTCATCTCGACCATGGATCTCGAAGGGCTGCCAGCTATAGATAGAGAAAGTCTCCTCAAGAGAAGAATCATGATCGGAGCAATGGCTCCCTGCTCTTTGCTTTTCCTTTTCAAGGGTAACGGGCTTGCTGACCCAGGTTGCCCTTCTCTACACTGGCTCTTAAAGTTTTAGTGGAGGTCTCTCTAGTTAGGCTGCTGCTGGAGGCTAGTGCATAGCTTATACCATTTTGGTGAGGCCTCGAATCTACTACATTGGCAAATTAAACTGCTCTGGATCCACCATGGCTGTCGGTGGAGGAGGTTGAGGAGTTGGTGATGGATCCAGAATGGACGAATTTATTTCAAATCTGATGGCAGAAGTAGTAGATCACTAGGTGGTTGTCTTCTTCAGAGGCATTTCTAGAGCAAAAATAGATTAAATGAAAATGGATTCAAAGAGATTAGGAGAGAAAGAAAGCAGACAAGATCGATTGGGCACTCCTTTTAGAACAAGGGCTCAGAACCCTTCCTCTAGCGTTAATCCTATTGGTGCAGAAATTTGTAAGGACGTTGGAGGCAGTTGGAGTTGGAAAGATGAGGCCATCGACTGGACCTGCAAAACAAAATTTTAATCAGAGGTGGGTGGCTCCAGCAGGAACCTCCAATGCTCAAGTCAGTTTTTTGGCCAACTGAAATGAAGTGCTCAAGAAAATAGAGAAGCAGAGTAATGGAAGAGAAGAGAGCTTAGAGAAAAATGTATCTAGAGAATTTCTTTTATAGATGGAGCGTGTAACAAACTGATGGTGACAGCCATAACCATCTAGTAGTGGGTTGCTCAGGCCAAGTGGAGTTTGTTACAGGGGATGAGTTATCATTTGTCATGACTTATAGATGGTGGAGATCCCTTTATTGGAGTTCAGACATAGGTTGGAGACTTGGTGTATGTGGCGGACTTATGATCGACTGAGGTCTGTTGGGGGTAACATCTAGTGGCTTTAAGGAATTCGGAAGCCTCTTGGGCCGCACGCAAGTAGGTGCCCCCTAAATGAAGATCTGAAGTTCGGTGCTCCATCTTTCGCAGAGCGATTGTTATGTATCCATGATTTGATGAGGTTCCTTTGGATGGCTCTATCTGACAGGCATGGAAGGGACTAAGTAAGTTCATGACTAGAAGAAGCACTGCCAGAAGGAGCATGACTGGAGGAGTTTATTCAGGAGTGCAACTGGAGGAATTCATGTAGAAGAAATTTGGCTGGAGGAAGCACTGTTGGGAGGAGAGTGACTGGAGGAGTTCATCCAGAAGAAATTCAATTGGAAGGAGAGTTGCTGAAGGAGTTCATCCGAAAGGAGCGTGACTAGAAAGAGAGCTGCTGGAGGAGATCATTCGAAAGGAGCATGATTGGAAAAATTTATTTGAAAGGAGTTTAGCTAGAGGGAGCACTGCTAGGAGGAGTGCAATTGGAGAAGTTCGTCCGAAAGGAGTGCGATTGGAGAAATTCGTCCGAAAGAAGTTCAACTAGAGGGAGCACTGTTGGGAGGAGCATGACTAGAGGAGTTCATCTGAAAGGAGCATGACTGGAGAAATTCATTCGAAAGGAGTTCAACTGAAGAGAGAATTATTGGGAGGAGCACGATTGGAGCAGTTCATTCGGAAGAAGCATGACTGGAGGAGTTCATCCGGAAGGTGTGTGACTAGAGGAATTCATCCGAAAGGAGTTCAACTGAAGAAATTTGTTCGAAAGGAGTTCGCTTAAAGGAAGCGCTATTGGAAGGAGCACGATTGGAAGGAGCGCTACTGGAGGAGTTCGTCCGAAAGGAGCGCGACTGGAAAAATTTGTCCGAAAGCAGTTCGACTGGAGGTAGTGCTGTTGGGAGGAGCATAACTGGAGGAGTTCATCCAGAAGGAGCATGACTGGAGGAGTTCCTCCGGAAGGGGTGTGCCCGAGGGAGTTTGGCTGTAAGGAGCATGTTGTCCGCGATATATAAAACTTCAACTATCTTCAAAACTCATCACCAATTAAGGTTGAGAGGGTGAAACTTTGGTCCTGTGATTCGATCTAAATTAAGAAGCAAGGTTAATTAAATAATGGTTCTCCTTTACTATTCAAGATAATCTGGTTGGATTTCGCTGTGCCTTTGACAAGTTCCATAATATGGACTCGTTGTTGGAAGGATCAGCAAATTCCTTCGGAATGGGGGTTGGCGACTAAGGTCTTTGATGGGGGTTATTGTACCCCCAACAATAAGGAATAACACTATAGAACTTTTTGTCCACTCATTAATGCATAGTTTCTCTTTGTTCATAACAAAGACATACGCTCAAAATGTATGTTCTAACTCCAAGATGATAGCCAAACGGACTTTACAGGTCTCTACCGTCCCGTCTGCACTGCTTTGATCCTTTAAAAATTCATTCATACCTAAGGGATTTTATTTCTTTAGGTGAATCAACTAGTATCTACACACTATTGATTTCTATGGACTTCAATTTAGATTTTATGGCTTCAAGCCATTTCTCAGAGTTGGACCTCTACATAGCATCCATATAGATAATCAGATTCTAGTTGTTCTCATTGAGCTCAATAGAACCACCATTTCGAATTTAGATACCGAATTATCTATCCGGCTAATGTGATACTTGTTAGATGTATATCCTAGAAGCTAGATTGGCTAAACACTTGTAATACACTTCTAAGGGCAATTTTATAATTTTGACTATAAATTAATAAAAAAATTATTTTCTATCATAGTGTGTATTTAAAGTCTCTGTGATACATCCTTTGAGTTAATAGAATGACAATTCATATTTTCAAGAGTTGAAAATTTAAGACATGAATTTTCATAATTAACTCAAAAATTATTTTTGACCGTAGGATCATCACGAGGATGGTAATCGATCCAGAAGGTTGGTGTATGATTGCTTCTTTAGAATAGATGAGTCTTAAGTCTACGGTGTGAAGACATAGGAGCGAGAGTATAGGTACTTATTAGAGAATAAGGGCACTAAGCGTGACCACCTCGAGCAGTCATAAGAAAGTTTATCTTCTTGTCGATGACTTGCTCGATACTGTAGTGGTGTGTCTAGTTCTTTGATCTGAGGTACATTGGCAGTTCATCTTGAGGATGTTATAATTTGAATATACCATAACTCGGTTTCCTAACCATTTGGAATCCTGAGGTATATGTTGGCTATAGCATGTTCATTATAAGAATTGGATTATACCAGTAGGGGATCTATCTACCTCGATAGATGAGAAGTAGTCCTATGATAATTATGAGATCGAGTCCTTAAGCCCATGGCCATAGCCGTGTGAAGATAATAGAAAGAGTTTCTATTAAGATTTCACATCGAACTCGAATCAAATAATTAATTCATATGACGGATATTGGGTTTGGTGAGTTTACCTTAATCCTAATCCTATCGGCATTCGAGATAGAAGAATCCAATCATATAGGTAGTTGCATCAAGAGGTTCGCTTTCAGTTCTGATGGCTTGTTATCATATACTGTTAGGTGTTACTAGTGGATTTTGGAAGCAATTAGAATGATCTTGATGATCGATCATTTTAATCGGATGAATCAAAAAAATTTTGATCCATCGAAAGGTGTTTCGATGATGTCGATGATAGAGATCGCGACATATCTTATTACCATATAAGATTGAACCTAATTGGATCACACAAATAAGGATTTGGGTTTGGATGTCACCAATTGAGATAATCCAGTTCAGTTGATTTGGATTAGAACTAATTAGGTTCAAAAAAATCATGCTAGCACACGATTAAGCCTAACATTCTCTTTCTGTAATCATTTTGGTTCGTCTCGACTGAGCCAAATTTATTTGGTCTTACTCAAGAATCTTGTCTTAGTCTGACTGGAGTTTGTCCAGGTCAGAAAAGGATTATCCTAATTCATTAGATGATTTTAAGACACCACCTATCAATTTCTATCACCTACCATTTTCTAGTTTCGGACATTGGTCGAGTTGACCTTGGATACTTGGACAAAGGGCCATGTGGCATGCACCCATTGGAGAGCATATGGTGCTCTTGTCCCCTTGCTAAAAGAGGAAAGAGAGTGGGTGCACACCACCCTAGGCATGTGCCCCATGTGGACAAGATGGAGTCCCATATAGATGGGACTCCAAGGACATTTGATAGAGATGGACTCTTAGGCGCCAAAGAAGTTGGGCCTATCCATCTATGGCGCCACCTATGGAGAGTTTGAGGGGGCTCTTACCTAATTGGATCAGGTGACATCACTCTACCAATCATATTCAGATCTGATTAAATCATGCAATTTGATTGGCCGAGGTGATGTTGTACTACATAGTGTAGCAGGGTCTATTTAAACCTTGTCTGCACCTAGGGTTCAAGTGCTTCTCCCTTTCACCATGCTGCAAGACTGGCCTCCTGTCTTCCATGCCTCCCTTTGATCCTCTCTCTCCCCTCTCCATGCCCAAGGAGTTGGGCACAAGTCTAAGAGCCATCCAAGAAGCATTGGTGCCCAGATCAAGAATAAGGCAACACTGCTGAAAAAGAAGACTGCTACTTCTTTAAAAGAAGTTTTGAAGAACTTCAAGATCAGATCCAGATCTGATCTTTGGAGCCTTGATTTAGAAGGAGAAGATCTCTAGATCCTGCTCGAGTGGACTCTAGTAGAGGCCAGGCACGTGTGTGGCTCATTCTAGAACCTCAAGAACGATCAGGATCATTGCAGGATAATTAGATTACCCTAATCAGGTACATGAGATGTTCTTCATTTAAAATTAATTTTTGTATTTAATATCAGATCACCTTGATCAGATTTGAGAACTCTTAGATCTGAATGGATTATAGAATTTTTTTTCAGAAAAATCCACCTCAGATCAGGATGATCCTATAGCGAAAAATCAAATTTTTCTTCAGCACTCTACTGAATCTCCTTGATAGTGCCACTTTAATGGGCTCCGATTTTGATCTAATCAAATCCAGTTTTGTAGGTTTACTAGATTGGGTCGGTTCTTTCTACCCATTGAACTTCCTCAAGTTCAACTTTAGTGGCATCAGTGTTGGGGGTATCAACATGCTTTGATACTACTTGTTAAAGATCTAGTACCAGTGGATTACGACAGGAAGAAAGAAGAAATCAAAACAAGAAGAAGCAAGTACGTGGATCAGCCTAAAGGATCTCAACTCATGTATATAATTCTCTCAACAAGAAGTTATCCTAAACAAACTCTCTCTTGGAGACCACCTGAAACGACCGCAGTCCATCGTCTAACTGTCTGCCCAAAGCTTTTCTGCTCCTGCTATTGCTAGCACCCTCTCTCTCTGCTCTCTTTCATATTTTAGATTCTCCAAAATCACTAAGCCACTGCCATAGCTTTTAGCTTTCGGTCTGCTACTTATAAAGGCCATGGATACAGTACAAAACCCAGTAAAATGCTTTTATGGAGAAAGAATCCCGTAAGATGCGATAAATTTTTGGTCCACATTCTCTGGCATGTAGACCATGAAAAAAACTCCTACGCCCATGCGATCGCGAGGCCGCCTGGGCCCAAGCCGCTTTTCATGCGTGTGTGCGCCAAGGCCTAGGCCGCACACCTGCACCTTGGCCGCGCCCGCACGCTGGCTGGCCCACACACCAGTGCACACCTGGGTCCCACCTCCAATGTGCTTGTCGGTCGTGGACCCTACTTTGGCTTCCACTGCGATACTTCGAGTGCTTTATTCGCACATATCTTTCTCATCCAGACTCTGATTGAGGTGTTCTTAGGCCTGTTGGACTCTGTTAGTTGTCCTAGACCTCGCTGTTTCTTAATATAGAAGAATTCAAGGCATTATTCTCAACAAACAGTTTCTTCTCTAAGAATTTTTTTTTCCAAAAGGAATGCCTTAATACTGATGAACATCTTATATTCTTCAGCATGGTAGAACTAATAACCCTTAAACACCTATGGACTAGGATCCAAGTTTATCTATGTGCAAACTTTTGACATAGGCCGATCGACCCTAAATTTGAAGGTGAGAGAGTCTAGACCTATGTTCGATCCATATCTCATTTTGAGTCTTTGCGATAGATTTACTTGAAATATTTTTAAAGTAAAATGAGTAGTCTCAAGAGCTTAATCCTGAAACAGGCAGACTAGTAAATCTCATCATGGATCGAATCATGTCTAATAAAGTTTGATTTCTCCTTTTCAATATATTGTGTTCCGAAAGGAGTCCACTATGAGAGAATTTTATTCTCTCATAGATATGTCAAAAAACTCAGTATTCATCTCCTCGATCTGATCAAAGAATTCTAATATCTTTTTTAGTTTATTTTTTATTTTATTATTAAATTATTTAAATATTTTAAATGATTCAAATCAAACATACCCATACCTAAATAGGTCATCTGCAATTGTAATGAAATATTAATATCCTTTTCTGGCACTTATGTTTCATAAGTCCACATACATCACTATGTATGAGACTTAGAATTTTACCAGCTATTCTATCTTTTTCAGTAAAAGATGACTTTGTCATCTTTACAAGAAGATAAGACTTACAGATCAACAGTGATTCATAATCATTGATATTGAGATTTTCCTCTAAGGTTAACCTGTTTATCCTGTTCTTGCCAAGATGACTAAGCCTATAATGCCAAAGGTAGACATCCAGGATATTATCTAACTTGGATATTTATTAGATGTGTACATTACACTTAACAGGCTATGTAAATATTAAATATCATTTATTTATTATCCATATAGTATTATAACATCATTCATAATGATATTATAATAATCTTCATTTATTAATAAATGATAATCATTTTTGGCCAAAAGGCCATCAAAGATCATATTCATCATAAATGATGGACAATAGTGACAGTCACTCTGAACGATAATATTTCTATTGAAAATCAGCTTGACGATTCCTAAAGCTAGGATTGGAACTAGACTTCCATCCCTAACACTCAAGAATCTCTCACCATTTTCAAGCATTCCACTTATTTAAAGTCCTTGCAATAAATTGCATAAGACTATCGGTATCCAATACCTAGATAGTAGAAGCACATGTAGAAAAATTATATGGTATTATCATATAACATCCCTGATGAGCAACTCCTTGCTCTCTTCTCTTATTCAGCCTATTGAGGTTAAGAAAAATAAGATATTCTTCTTCCTATGACCATGCTTCTTATAGTAGAAGCACTCTGCTTGAATCTGGTTAGTCTTAAAACTTTTATTTTAACTAGACTTGCAAGCCTTAGCATGAACCTTTTCATGTTGCTGAATCAAATTCAACTTCAGATACTAATTATCGAAGTTGGATCCCATAAGTATATCACTATTTGATAGTGATCGGAGCAATTAGGGTTTAGCCATAATCTAAATAGAAAAGAGAATAATGACCTATTGTATATGAATTATTTTACACCTGAAGATTTTAGACTTTTAGTCTAAAGGTTCTTCCACTATTTTATTCAAATTGACAGCCTCTATCTCTAATTTAGAAAATTACTACTAGTCTATACTAGAATCTATATAGACTGCATACAAGTCTAACTTTGGCCGGTTAACCCATGTGCATCTATAAGTAGGTTCTTTAACCAATTATTTCTCCAAACAACTTCTAGTAATTTAATTTTATTCCAAAACCTAATCAGTAGGCTTTGGTCTCCACTGCAAGGATCCGATTAGGTCCAACCTTTAACATGACCATACTTGGTGCATCTAACCAATGAATAATTAAGTTCAACTTTGGTTGGTCAACCTAACTACCATTAGAAAGACACATCCAAGTTATCATATTATGAATGATAATTCCATTAGTCAATAATCAGGCCTTTGGGCCTCCAATGATTATTAAGTTAATGGACCCATTATCATCCAACTTAATGGAAGGCTATGACTCAGTTATCTCCATAACTTTAGCATTTTAAGAATCTAATAATTTTAGAGAATTTAAATTATTAGTGATTTAAGGATAGAGAAAATATTGACCAAATTTCTTCCATTGACTTCACCATGTCAAATCTTCTCACTAACTTCTCAAGTTATTGATGAGAACTCAGATCAATTTAGATCCATGGGCATCTAGATCAATCCCACTAAATAAAATCAGTCTCACTGATTGTTTATGTAATATGGGTTAGTATGAATCAATGAGCAATCTAATCAAGACTTGATTAACCATATTGGCTAGGTAAGTGAGATCGGTGGGAGGCACTGCCAAGGCTTGCCTTAGACACCATAAAAAATGGCCAGGTAAGCAGGCTGCCAATTAAAACCACCAGTCTGAGAATGCTAGACTTACCTTTGATATCAATTAGTTTATTAATTTTGATTTCGTCTGTCTAAAAACTCGGGCTCAACTATTGAGCCATGATCAATATCCATTTGTTAAATGTATGGACTTTGATCAACTACAACTATTAAATTATTCTATAGAAATAAAATGACCTAATCATAATTAACTATTAATTAATTTGATCAATTTCTTAACTTAGTTCATATTTAATCTAATCCTAGATCTAATCTAGTTAATGACCTGATCAAAGCTAACCCATTACCCTTTAACCCATGTTTTATGAAATTGTCTTAGAATCTTCAAATCACAAATCTAGATCCTAAACAAATACTTAATTCTCAATTAAGTTCAAGGCTTATGGTTTGGGCTTTGGAACCTCAGAACTAGTTTTTGATTTCAACTTTTGAAATATTTTTAGGTGTAAACAATTTATATTGAATTAAATTCAATTCACAGTTTTAGATCTAATTTATTTTAATATTTGGATTATATCCTAGAATTTTGAATCTAGGATTTTGTAGAATGTAAGTTCTCAATTTAAATTTTATAAAACATATATATCATACATATGCAAACTAAATTTAAAAGATATAACTACATATCAACATATGCATTAAGAGGATGTAAATCAAAACATGAAACACATCATATGGATCTCATCTGAATAATCAAAATCAGATCATAAATTATTTAATTTTAGATTTAAAATTTAAAAATAAATCATAAATTATTTTTAGATCTTATCTAACATATTTATGATTTAGGTTATTCAGATCAATACATACTAGGACAACCTCTCCATTGTATGGGGTAAATCTTACAACAGGACAATCTTATAATCAGTATGTGTGATCCAATATTTTTTAAATCTAATCTAAATAATCTAAAATAGATCTAACATCTATTTATTTTAGATTTAAAATCAAAAAAATGAATCATAAATTTTCTTAACGATTCAAAAATTTAGATCAATACATACTAGGATAATCTTTTCATTATAAGGGGTTAACCTTACAACAGGACAACCTTATGATCAGTATGTGCGATCTTCAAGATTTTATTTTTAAATTTATTTTAATGCAAAATATGATCATGTCATAACAGAACCTAGATGCTCTGATACTACTGTTGAAAAATATGTAGGATTTCATGCATATATTTTGAAATTTTTTCGAATTTACAAGCAGCGAAAGATATAGATTAAATAATTTAATCTAATTATGCATATGATCTAATTACTAAACCTTACATCTAAGATCTATGAAATGTCATGTTGCAAATATAAATCTAAAAATAAATCAAGCATGGTTGGTATTGATCAAATCAATACCTAGATCTAGAACTATTCTAGAAATTCTAGATCATATTTAGATCCTGAAGAGATTAGATCTCTTACCTTCACACGGATCGAGAATACCATGATCGATTTTATTATAGTTCTTTATTATTTGGAGCCACACAATGCATCCAGTCTCTATGGATAGTCCACACAAGGCTCCAACATAGATCGGAGATTCGTCGAACGAATATCCACTCAAAGTACTAGCTTCTCGTGGATCCCTCCTGATGGTTAATTAAAAATATTCTTTAGATCTCTTGGACATTTCAAGAGATGAAGAACGAGAGGAGGAATAAGGAAGAAGACCATCTTTTGGTTCTCCCAAAAATTAGAAAATAAAATATAAGAGAAAAGCCCTAAGAGAAGACACATCTTCTCTTTCAGGACATCAACCATTGATATCCTAAATACATCTCTATGTCAGAACAAGAGGAAACCTTCTCTTTTAGAATTTTCTCACGCTTCCAGATTTATTACTCTCTAAATTCTCCCAAGGAAAAATCACACAAAAAATTGGAAAGAAAGAATTCTCGAAAGAATCCTAAGAGAAGACCATCTTCTCTTCTCTTTCTTCTCATCGAGACATGATTAAATCATATCCAAAGAAGACCACCATGCTCCAACTCCTTGGAGCACTTATCCTCCATTCCCTCTCCCTCTCTCTCTCAGATTTTTCTCAAAGAAAAAATCTAACAAAAATAAGGAAGAAAGAACTTTAAAGAGAAAAACATGAGAAGACAATCTTCTCTCTTACCTTTGTCTCTTCAAGACAACAACTTTTGATGTCTAGATCAAGGCCTCTTCTCCAAGGAACTTGGTGCCCATAACCTCCACGCCCCTCCTCTCCTTTCTATGATTTTTTGCATGGAATCCCTAGGGATTCTGACACCCAACTTTCCCTAAAAATGTGGCGTTACATATTTAAAATAAATACTAGGTCAAACCTAGTCAAAATAGGAAAGACCAAGGGGTTTTGGGGGCGTCCAACTCTTGGATGCCTCCCCTAAATTTGTGGCATGGAAAACCTGGAACCAATGCACAAATGAAAGAAAAATAGGGTGACAAGAAATTAGTGGGTGTGGGAGAGAAAATTCTAAAAGGGAAAGGAGGTCATTTGAATTTGAAAGACTTTTAAATGGAATCAAAGGGATAACCACTATCAAATTTGACCAATTCAAATTTCTTCCAAACCATGAGAGATATGGGGCATTGGAAACCTTCATTTAATGTGAGAAACATTCACATAAAAAATCTAGAATTAAAACATGGGTGTGGAGTCTCTTAAGCGGTGCAAGGAAGAAGGGAATCCTAGTCCAACTAGGATTCTCTTAAATAGACTAGGTCAAACCAAATTAAAACCCATTTTAATTAGATTTGATTCAACCTAATTAAAAAGGCATTCCTAGTCCAATTAGGTGCTCAATTAAATTAGATTAAATTAAATTTAAATCTAATTTAATTTTTAATCAAAATAAAAATTAGGTGCACTCCTAGTCGAACAAAGACTTGTTCTTTCTTGCAATTGACTTATATCCAATAAATCAATTAGACTTAATCAAATTAAATCTAAACTAATTTTAATTGAGTCTAATTCAATTAGACTTAATCTCAGCCTGATTGCTTAATCAAATTGAGTCAATTAGCAATTCAATTGCTAATCAATCCTTCTGCAATACTTGCATTAGGTCAAACATCAATCATATTAATTATTTGATCTTTGAACGATTCTCAATCATCAATCAACCATCCAATCAGGTAACAACCTATGTGTGTGACACCATAGGTTCGAACCTAAGTCAGTAGTAAAAAAATTAATTTTATACCAATTGAAATGATTATTTAGCAATGATACCCGATGTTCGGATAGGTCAAATGTATGTAAAGCAACATTCTTAGAACCCTGGTCTATGATTATCGTATAATTCATTCCTATGATCAATAATGCTCAAGATGACTTCGAGTTAGCTATCGATACTCATATAAGTCATCCATATTATGTTTCAAAATTTATAAATCCCATGACTCCTCATGAGGATTATCTAGACCGTGGTTTTGTTAAATTGAAACACCGTGAAACATTCACTTTCTGAAGTTAATCAAGAGCAATCAATCCCATTTTGGCTTACACATTGACTCTACAAGTACTTGACTATATCTAAAAGTCTTTCATTGCTGTATTAGAAATACAGGTAGGTTGGCACCAAAGTAGAGTGAGTTATTTACAAGTCACCATGGTAATCTCAGGTCAGAGGGACACTTATATCCATCGACCTTAACTAGCTACTCTTGATAGTAGAGTGCTATATTGGTCATGTTCAATGCAGATGTACTCCTACATCCCACCTGCATGTCGTACAGTATCTCCACACCACTTGATTATGAGAACAACTAATGCATATGACAAATAGTGATCTACACTTAGTAAGTTATCATCTTTATTAATAACTTATCGTTTGATCATGAATAATTTAAAAACCATCCGATAAATTCTTCTTTATCAATTGATTGTGATTCTAAGAACTTCATCATAAGATAAGAGTTCATTTAAGAAAGAGAAAACTTTTATAATGAATAAATTAAATAGTTATTATTTAATAATTCATATACTAATTTCAATCATCTATAACTTAGATGATTGATTTTAGGATACATTTCCTAACACAAGTCTCTCAAAAATTTTTTAAGGCTTAGATGCATGATGGACAGTCAGTCCAAGATTATTATTTGATAATATTCAAGAATCTAGAAGAGCTTGAGAAGCTTGGTGTCATGCTTGATAAGGACTTGCAAATTGATGTGATCCTACAGTCCTTGACTGATGCATATGGGCAGTTCATCATGAACTTTCATATGCATAAGCTTCAATATACCTTAGCTGAACTCATGAATATTCTGGTTACTATTAAGCTTTCTTTAAAACATTCGAAAAGCTCAATACTTGCCGTAGAATGGACTTCTTCTAAGAGAAAGTCTTTTGAAAAGAAGAACAAGTCTACGAAGAAGCAGAAGGTAAAATGTAGGAAGAAGAAAAAGGAAGAATCGAAGAAGAAGGTCGTGGATAAAGAAAAATATTTTTATTATAATACCGATGGCCATTGGAAGTGGAGCTATCCTTTAAACCTAGCCAGCTTAAAGAACAAGAAGGAGTAGGTCCTTCTAGAGGTATGCTCGTTGTAGAATTTAATCTTATGATTTCTTCTACATCTAGTTGGGTGCTTAACCCTAGCTTTAGTGCTCACTTATGTACTTTTATGCAGGATCTTAAGGAAAGCATGAGGCTGAGGGATGGTGAGATGATCCTGCACGTCGAAAATGGAGAAAGGGTTGTTGCTGTAGTCGTGGAAACCTACCCTCTTCGATTACCATTAGGATTATATTTAGTTCTTAGAGATTATTATTTTATACTTGCAGCAAGTAAGAATTTGATTTTTGTTTCTTATTCAGCATGGAAAGGTTATGTATTTAGCTTTGTTAAGGACCACTATATTATTCTTTTTGAAAGAAATAAAATTATAAATAATTTTTTAATTAACGATCTCTATCAGTTTCATGTTGATGTATCTATATTAAATATCGAGCAAAACGTGAATGCCATAGGATCTAAGTGACCTAGGGATAGTCTAAATGATAGGTATCTATGGCACCATTGGCTAGATCATATAACCAAGGATAAGATTAACAAATTAGAGAAATCCAGACTATGAGTCCATTGAATTTTGAGTTATATCCGATTTGTGAATCATACCTTCAGAGCAAAATGACCAAACTTCCTTTTGTAGGATATGGAAAAAGGGCCACGAACCTACTTGCCCTGGTACATATAGATGTACGTGGCCTATTTGATGTGCTAGTCAGAGACAATTATGTCTACTTCATTGCCTTTACCAATGATTTATCTCGGTAGGAGTATGTGTATTTGATGCGACACAAGTCTAAAATCTTTGAAAAGTTCAAAAAATTCAAACACAAAATAAAAAAGCAAATCGAAAAGCCTATTAAGGTTCTTTGATCAAATCAAGAAGGCGAACACCTTAGTCAAAAATTCCTAGACTATCTTAAGGATAATGGCATAGTCTCTCAATGAACTCCATCTGGAATACCTCAACTCAACGAAATTTTAGAATGGAAAAATCAGATCTTATTAGATATGGTCCGATCCATGATGAGCTTCTTGGACCTTCCTGATTCTTTTTGGGGACATAGTCTAATGACCGCAATCTACTTATTGAATATGGTTTCCTCTAAAATTGTTCCTATTA
Organism: Cocos nucifera; assembly: GCA_006176705.1. Taxonomy (NCBI): domain Eukaryota; kingdom Viridiplantae; phylum Streptophyta; class Magnoliopsida; order Arecales; family Arecaceae; genus Cocos; species Cocos nucifera. Next base: position 1,017,845 of record QRFJ01000375.1, read on the forward strand.
TACCATATAAGATATGGCATGGTAAGAAATCAAGTCCGAGTCATCTCAGAATTTAGGATTGTCTGGCCCATGTCAAGAAATAGCAGATGGACAAATTAGAGTCTAGATCATTTAGTCAAATATCCTAAAGAGTTGTTAGGATATTTTTTCTATCTTCTGGAAGACCACAATATGATTGTGAGTCGACACACCATTTTCTTGAATCATCGAAAGATAGATTAGGCTCGAGAAGAAGGTCTCCAAAGAGCAACGAGTGGATGAACCTAAGGAACCCAGTCAATCTCAGCCAATCCAAATACAACCTCATCCACCTTATAGGTCAGGTAGAATTTTTTATCCTCCTGAGAGGTACTTAGAAACCATTTCAAAGGATGTAGAGAAAATATTCCTCATAGAAAATAGGATTCATGGTGATGATCCCAAAATCTATGATGAGACGATATCTAATATCGACTCCAAAAAATGGTTAGAGATAATAAAGTTAGAGATTAACTTAATGCCCTCGAATCAAGTCTAGACCTTGGTAGATCCACCTGAAGGTATTATACCTATTGAGTGTAAATGAATCTTCAAGAGAAAGATAAGTGCTGATGAAAATGTAGAGATATTCAAAGCTAGGTTTGTAGCGAAAGAGTATAGTCAGCATGAAGGTATTGCCTATCATGTGGGATTATGAAATATCCATCTTGATAAGAAATTATCCATATGTTAATATATCTATGACAAGGGCTATAGCTCAGTTAGGTAGAGCACCTCATTTACACATTTGCTAATTCTTTTCAGGGGAGCCCATTATGCATTAAACATAATTGATCTTATTAGGAGATCTTTTTGTCAGTAGCCATGCAAAAATTCATCGCACACTGCTTGCTGTTGTAGCTTATTTCGATTATGAAATATGACAGATGGACGTAAAAATAGCATTCCTAAATGGATATCTTGAAAAAGATATCTATATAAAATAACTGCTTAGTTCATCCAGTAATGATGATCACAAGGTCAGCAAGCTGCAAAAGTCCATATATGGACTTAAGCATCTCGGAGCTGGAATGCTCGTTTCGTTTGTTTTCATCAAAAATGAGAAGAAGCCTTATGTATTCAAAAAGATTAGTGGGAGTGCTGTTGCCTTTCTTATACTGTACGTAGATGACATCCTTTTGATTAGGAATGACATTCCTATATTAACATCCATCAAAATATGATTGTCGAAAGAGTTCTCTATGAAAGATCTAGGAGAGGCATCCTTCATATTAGGAATAAAAGTCTATAGGAATAGACCAAACAGGATGCTAGGTCTATCACAGAAGATGTACATAGAGGAGGTGTTGAAGAGGTTCAGCATGGAAAACTCTAAGAGGGGACTTGTATCCTTCAAACATGGCATTCATCTCTCCAAAAAGATGTGTCCCAACACACCTGATGAGATTGAATGCATGAGCAAGATCCCTTTTGCTTTGATAATATGGAGCCTTATATATGCCATGCTATATACACGACCTGATATTCTGCATGTTGTGAGTGTCACGAGCAAATATTAGTCGAATCCAGACGAAGAGTACTGGACTTCTATAAAGTGTATCCTTAAATACTTGAGAAGAGCTAAGAATATATTTTTGGTCTTTGATAATGGAGAGCTCTAGGTCCAAGGGTTTATGTCTGATATAGATAATTGAAAGTCGACATCTGGAAGTCTGTTTGTATGCAATGGTGGTATTGTTAGCTGAAAGAGTTCCAAGCAGACAGTGATCGCAGACTTCATAATGAAAGCTGAGTATATTACTGCATCGAAAGCTATGAAAGAAGCATTCTGGCATAAGAAGTTCATCGCAGAGCTCGGAGTGATGCCATCAGATGCCGTCCCTTTGTACTATAACAACAATGGTGCCATAGCCCTATCTAGGTCTCACCAGAAGTCGAAGCATATCGAGCGGCGAAATCATCTCATATGTGATTATCTCAAGAAGGATTATATCGAAGTCAAGAGAGTAGACACCGCAGATAATGAGGCGGATCCACTTACAAAGTCGTTGAGCCAGCAGAAGATCGAAGCCCATCTTGAGAAGATGGGACTTAGATTTGTAGCCAATTGGTTTTAGGTCAAGTAAAAGTTTGCTAGATGAGTACCCTAAAAGTCAGGTTGGCTGACACTTATAATATACTTTCTATAGGTATTTTTATAATTTTGACTTAAAATCAATAAAAAGTTATTTTATTCTATCACATTGTGCAGTGTTTGTGATATATCTTTTGAGTTAATGAAATGCTAATACATATTTTCAAGAGTTAAAATTTAAGACATATATTTTTATAATTAACTCATAAACTGCTCCCAATCGTAGGATCATCATAAGAATGGTGATCGATCCAGAAGATTGGTGTATGATCACTTCCTCAGGATAGATAAGTCTTGAGTCTACAGTGTGGAGACATCGTAGCAAGAGTACAGATACTCATTAGAGAATGAGGGTACTGAGCATGACCACCTCGAGCAGTCATAAGGAAGTCTACCTTCTTATCAATGATTGAGCTCGATGCTGCAGTTGTATACTAGTTCTTAGACTTGAGGTGCATTGGCAATTCATCTTGAATGTGTTATAGTTTGATTATATCATAACTCGATCTCCTAGCCATTCGAAACATTAAGATGTATGTTGGCTATAGCATGTTCATTGTAGGAATTGGTTCGCACCAAGATGGGATCTATCAACCTCGGTAGAGGAGGAATTGTCCTATGATGATCATGAGATCGAGTCCTTAAGCCCATGGCCATGGCAGTGTGATATAATGGAAAAAAGTTTATTAGGGTTTCACATTGGACTTGGATCAAATGATTCAATTATGTGATAGGGTGTTAGGTTTGATGAGTTCATCTTAACCCTAATCCTGTCGAGGCTCATGATAGAAGAACCAAATCATATAGATAGCTGCATTGAGAGGTTCGCTTTCAGTTCTGATGGATTGCCACCATATACTACTAGGTATCACTAATAGATTTTAGGAGCAATTAGAATAATCTTGATGATCAATCATTCTAATTAGGTAAATTGGAAGAGTTCTAGTCCACTGAAAGATGTTTCGATGATGTTGATGATAGAGATCGTGACATATCCTATTACCATACGAAACTAAATCTAACTGGATCACACAAATAAGAGTTTGGGGTTGGATATCATCAATTGAGCTAATTTAGTTTGATTGATTTGGATTAGATCAAATTAGGTTCAAAAAAATCATGCTAGCACATGATTGAGCCTAACATTTTGTTTCGGTAAACTTTTTGGTTCATCTCAATTAAGTTAAATTGGATTTGGCTCATCCAGAAATCTTATATAGCTTTGTCCTGGTTTGATTGGGGTTGTCCAAGTCAAAATGTGTTGTCCTAATCCATCAGATGGGAATAGGATAATAGCTTCCAATTCCCGTAACCTTCAGGACAAGACCTATTATTTTCTCGTTTCCTTAAGACGTTAACTTGGCCTTTGCAAGAAAGAAGAGGGGAGGCATGCGCCTCCTATTTTTTATCCAGGGTGCATGCCCCTTAGAGGATTTTTCATGAAGAAAAAGTGTGCATGCCCCATATTGGCATGCGCACATGGGGATAAAAGGAGAGGGTCCCATACGAATGGGACTCTAGGCTTTGTTGATGGGATCAAAGACCCAGGCGCCAAGGACTTATGCTTATCCATTGTTGGTGCCATCTAAGAGAGGTTTTTAGGGCAACTAACCTGATTGAATTAGGTGTGTTGGCATGGCCAATCAGATTAAGATCTAATTAAATCAACCAATGTGATTGGTTGATGCTGTGTGGCACTACATGGTGCAAAAGGATCTATTTAAACCCTACTGCGCCCTAGGTTTTCTGTATGCCCACTTCCCATGCCATAAGGCTGCCGCCCCCTCCTCTCTTCCATGCCCCTTCATCTTCATCCTCTCCCTCTTCTCCATGCCCAAAAGTTGGGCATAAACAGCAAAGAAGATCTAAGCATATTGGCGCAAAGATCAGGTAGAGAGACAACCATGTTTGTGAGACACGAACGCGCTGCCTTCACGTTTTATTTTGCAGGCTCTACTGATCAGATTTAGATCTGATCTTTGAAGGTCAGATACAAAAGGAGAAGATGTCCAGAACCAGCTTGAGTGGACTTCGATAGAGGCCAGATACTTACGTAGCTAGGTCCAGAACCTTGGGCGACGGCAAATCATCATTATGGTAACAATTACCCTAAACAGGTAATATTTGATGTTCCAAATTTAATTTTTATTTGAGAACTCTCAGATCTGATCAGATTAGATCGATCCGATGGTGGAAAAGCTAGTTTTTCTTCAAAAGAGGGTAAAGGGCTTAAACTATACGAGTGGTGGTGGCCTAAAGGTCGAGGTCAGCTGGTTGTAGAGGAGAGGAGCTATGATACTGGTAATGATTGGGCATAAGCCCCAAGTTTGGTAACTGTTGATATATTGGTGATCATTGTTAGATATTGTGGACAGTGGTTGGAGGTTACAGAGTGAAAGCACTCTGGCAAGGGGTGGGCAGACTACCAATGGCTAAGATGGAGAAGGTAGGGGATTGATTGCTTTATAGAAGAAAATATGGGATCATTTTTTTTTTTCCATATTGTTGTGGTGGGGCATTGACAGCGGTTGTGATGATGGTGGATCTAGAGGACAGTGTATTAAGTTGTTAAAACTATAATGATGGAACAATAAGGATGCTTTAATAGTGGTGGTGGATGGAGGCTGCCTCTGACATCCAACTAATATAGGACAACTCAAGAGGCAAGGGGCATAAAATGCTCGAATACCAAATTGATGCAGGACAAAATGAGGAGAGAGAAGAAGTGGAAATAAAGAAACAGAGAAGAGAAGAGAAGAAGGTAGAGAAGAAAGTATAGGGAGAGGGAACCCAATATTCTCTAAACTCAATACCGCAAATTTCTATTCTCAATTTCATAGCAATTGATTTATATGGATCCAAAATCTTAACATGAGTCCGTATAGAAATAAAATATTAGATTTCTCACAAAATTCTAGTTGTAGAGTACTCCACATAAAAATAAAATTTTCTAATTTTAAAATAAAATATTTCTAACATAAGCACGTCCAGATTTCTTATAGGATAGTTCTCTGTCAGTCCTGCTTTGAACCATCATAATGCATTATCAAAACACTTCTTTCTTCTTGTGCTCTTATACTTTCTTTGTTTTTCCATGTAGGTTGGATTGTGTGGAGAGCATGTTGGATATTAAATTTGATTTTATCTTTTAATCTCATGTGGGTTGGGATCTTGACAAGCCCATTAGATCTTAATCAAACTTGAATTAAATATGGGTAATTGCAGGATGGCTGTAGGGACTCTCCCTGGAGGACACCTTATACATCGGAATGGAGCGGTAATGGAAATCTATTAAATGGACCACAGATTTTGGCAAATACACAAAGGACCAACCAACATCCCATCCTTGTAATCTGAGAATGGAAGTTCTCTCGTATATTTTCATCATTTTCAATGCATTATTGCTGAATTCTTCCCCTATTTTTGCTTGAGAACTTGAAAGTGGGGTTGGATTTTCATTTGCCTCTACTTTATCTAACCTTGTCCATGTGGTACTTACAGCCTCTAGTTAAGTTGTTGAGATAGAGTGTAAATAGATTCAAATAAAAAAAACTAACAAAAAAAGAAAGGAAAAAAATGCACCAAGATAAAACTAAGAATTAAGAAAAATAGATGCTAATGAATTCATTGCAAGCATGGATTACAAATCTATAAGTGAGTACTTGATTTCATAGGAAATTAAGCAAAAACCAAAAAGGTAGAGAGAAGGAAAAAGAAATTGAGATGCTATCTAGTGGTGTTGTAGCTCTATATCCTCCTCTACTTTGGAAACAATTCCGATCAGGAAACCTGTTTGCTATTGGTTTCTTTGAATGCGCTATTCTCTTTTGAAGTAGAGGTTTCGAGTTCTACTGGAAAAAGAAAATAGTGATAAAAGTCCACAACTAAGCTTTTAAGATGCTTTGTTAGTGGAATTGCTCATGGAGAGTCATGTAAGAGAAAGAAGCGAACAATAAGTCTCCTTAGAAGCAGAGCTTCGTTAAGCTTATTATTTCTCATAATTTTCTTAATTTTTTCTTCCTATAGGATTTAGACCAGTTTACTCTAATAGTTCTTTAGGTATGTATAAAGATAAGCCTAACTCAACCTAACTTAGCTGGTTATCTTAGTCCAATCAACAAATCTCATAGAATTTTGGATGCATATGTCCAAATAGATTCCGATTGTTTCTAAAGAAACACAAATTATTTCTATTGCTAGAAATAAGAGTGCATTGTGTAAGTGGCAGCTTTAGTGGATTAAAAGACCGGCGAAAATAGGTAGACTAGGTGTTGTATGTGCAGCTGAAATATGGTGTGTTGGTGTGGAGATGGCACAAATATAGTGATGGATGATGCCCGCATATCCTGTATCCAAGAGTGGGTACTAGAGTCAATCGAATTCGTGTCATTCCCATTTCTTTTCTCCTTGCATCATATCTCACATTATCGTGAGCCATTGGTATGAGTGGCTTTGAGTAGCTAATTCCAATCTCTATCCTTAGCTTCTATATTGGAAGAATTTCTACAATATCTGACTGCATCCATTTCTCAAGCAAGGACAAATTGGTCATGCGTGCATGCTTTATTCATGTTTTGTGCTGCTTTCAAAGCCCTGAACCTCTCTCTTCAAACAAAAATCATATGAGGCGAATGCTATAGAATATCATATGGGCGGGTTTCATAATTTATCACATTTCTTTTGATACCAATATTAAAAAATAAGTTTAAAAATCAAAGACTTTTCTACTAATAGAATTATTAGTTTAATCATTGATTAAAAAAATATATGATATTTTCTTTCTTATTCATTTTGAGCATATACTTTTTACCAATACATACATACTAAGCCATATGATACATATTAAACAAATTAATCATCATATAAGTTAATATATACCTACAAATAAATCGAAACGCAGTTTCTAAAAATAAAGTTCACCAATATATAGTATATAGTCAGGTGATATATACTTAATAAATTAGTTATTTAGCAATCCAATATATACATCCAAGCAAATTGATGCATGGTTTCAAATATTATATTCATCAATATACATTACATAGCCCGGTGATGCACACCCATCAATTTTTTCATATATACTATAAGCTTCTTTGATACACACCCAATAGCAATCCAATCCATGTTTTCAAGTAAAAAAATATTTCTTGAAAATTGTATATTGATTTATCTAAAGGTGTATATTAGATTATTACTAAGTGTATATCAAAGAAGCATATAATATGCATAAAAAAACCAATGAGTGTGTATCACCATATCATATAATGTATATTAGTGAATATAATACTCTAGAAACTGTATATCAATTTGTTTGGAGGTGTATATTATATTGCTAAATGACTAATTCAATAAATATATATCCCATGATCCTATACTATGTATTGGTGAGCTGTATGTTCTAAAAATTGTATATCAATTTATCTCAAGGTGTGTATTAGATCACTACTAGGTATGTATCAAAGAAGCTTATAATATGTACTAGAAAGTTAATCAATATATATTATTATACCATGTAGTGTGCTAGTGAATATAATATTCTAAAAAATTTGTATAAATTTGCTTGGAGATAAATATTGAAAGAAAAAATCTGATTTTCCACCATAAGTCGTCCAGATCTGATCAGATCTGAGGCAGATTTTTTTACAAAAATTTCTACGATCCGATCAGATATAAGAGTTCTCAGATCTAATCATTGTGATCTAATATTAAAATTAAAAATAAAATTAAATCAAATTTAATTTTAAGTACCTTGTAGGATAATCTGATTATCCTGCAATGATCCTGTTGGTTTTTGAGATTCTGAAAGGAGCCACGCATACGTCTGGCCTCTACCAATATCCACTTGGGCAAGATCTGAACGTCTTCTCCTCTCTCCTCCAAAGATTAGATCTAAATTTGATCTATAGTTTCTTCAAAACTATTTCTAAAGGCAGCCCGTCCGTCTCATGAACACCATCGCGTAGATCCTGAATCTTATGCCAAAAATCATGGACCTTCAACTCATATTTGTGCCTAACATTTTAGGCTTGTAGAAGAGGGGGAGAGCGATAGAGGGGGCATGGGATATCAGAGGGCGATAGCAATTGGGCGTGGAAAAAATTTTCATGCGATACCACTCTTTGACGTGAGAAAGGTTTAAAAACCAATGCTATATAAAGTCCTTCTTTGACCAAATCACTTATTATTTGATCAAAAAGACTCTAGGAATTATTCTCCACATGAAAACCTAGATCACATCTAGTTTTTGTTGCCAAAAATCAAAAAAAAAGTGGGCAACATGAGTAGATAAGGAAGAGTCCATTGCGCCTAGGACTCTTCCCTTAAGAGTTTGATCCAAATCAAACTCTATCAAAACCCAGTCAAAACTCCACCATAAATAATGAAATTTGGCACACCCATAGCATGACTCAAGCCCTATCACATATTCAAAAATCAGATTAAAAATATTTCTAAAAAATTTTTTAGAAGCATCTGATCAGGTGATCCTCAATTCTCTCAATTGGGTCAACTTTTGACCCTAATCCAATTGCACTAGGAATGGATTTAATTTCTATAATTTATCTGATCTGGACTTATTTCAGTCAAATAAAAATAAATTCATTTAAGATACAAAAATAATTTAAATCAAATTTGACTCGATTGTGATGAATCAAAAAGATTACAGAAGAAGAAAGCTAGGCTCAATCATGTGCTAGCATGATTATCTTGAACCTGACTGGATCTAATCCAAATCAATCGAACTAGATTAGCTCAATTAATGACATCCAGATCCAAACCCTTATTTATGTGATCTAGTTAGGTTCAGTTCCGTATGGTAATGAGGCATATCGTGATCTCTATCATTAACATCATCGAAATACTTTTCGATGGATCAGAACATTTCTAATTCATACAATTATACTGATCGATTATCAAAATCATTCTAATTGCTCCCAAAATCCACCAGTAACACCTAATAGTATATGGTGGCAACCCATTAGAGCTGAAAGCGAACCTCTTAGTGCAACTACCTATGTGATTGGGTTCTTCTATCTTGAGCTCCGATAGGATTAGGATTAAGGTAAACTCATCAAACCCAACATCCATCATATAAATTAATCATTTGATTTGAGTCTGATGTGAAATCCTAATAGAAACTCTTTCTATCATCTTCACTCCGCCATGGCCATGGGCTTAAGGACTCAATCTCATGATTATCATAAGGCTACTCCTCATCTACTAAGGTAGATAGATCTCCTATTGGTGCAATCCAATTTCTACAATGAACATGTTATAGCCAACATACACCTCAGAATTCTGAATGGCTAGGAGATCGAGTTATGGTATAGTCAAACATAACACCCTCAAGGTGAACTATCGATGTACCTTAGATCAAAGAATCAGATACACCACTACAGCATCGAGTCAGTCATCGACGAGAAGGTAGACTTTCTTAAGACTGCTCGAGATGGTCACATTCAGTATCTTCATTCTCTAATGAATACCTGTACTCTCACTTCGGTGTCTCACACTATGGACTCAAGATACATCTATCCTAAGAAAGCGATCATATACCAACTTTTCGGATCGATCATCATCCTCATGATGATCCTACGATCGAGAGCAGTTTATGAGTTAATTATGAGGATTCACGTCTTAAATTTTCAACTCTTAAAAATATGAATTGTCATTACCATTAACTCAAAGGATATATCACAGACACTTTAAATACATACTGTGATAGAAAATAATTTTTTTATTAATTTATAGTCAAAATTATAAAATTATCCTTAGAAGTGTATTACAGGTGTTTAGCCAATTTGGCTTCTAGAGCACACATCTAACAAACTTTCACTTGATCTAAAGCCAATTAGCTATAAATCTAAGTTCCATCTTCTCAAGATGGATTTTGATCTTCTGCTGGCTCAATGGCTTTGTTAGCGGATCTGCCACATTATCTATGGAGTTGATTTTCTTGACCTTGATGTATCCCTTCTCGAGGTAATCATGGATGAGGTGGTATCGCTACTTAATATGCTTGAATTTCTGATGAAACCTCGGCTCCTTAGCTAGGACTATGGCACCGTTGTCATCGCACTACAGAGAGATGGCATCTGATGGCATCACTCCAAGTTCTGTGGTGAACTTTTTGTACCAAAACACCTCCTTTGCAGCCTCCGACGTAGCGATGTACTCTGCTTTTATAGTGGAGTCTGCTATCACCATCTACTTGAAACACTTCCAACTGACAGTTTCACCATTACAAAAAAACAGACTTTCAGATGTCGACTTTCAATCATCTATGTCAGACCTAAAATCCGAGTCTGTATACCCCTAGATCTGAAGTTCTCCATTATCAAAAACTAGAAACATATCCTTAGTCTTTCTTAAGTACTTAAGGATACATTTCACAGAAGTCTAGTGCTCTTCACCTAGATTCGGCTGATATTTGCTCGTAACACTTACAGCATGGATAATATCAGGTCGTGTATATAGCATGACATACATGAGACTCTCTATTGCCAAAGCATAAGGGATCTTGCTCATGCATTCAATCTCCTCAGGTGTGCTAGGGCACATCTTCTTGAAGAGATGAATGTCATGTCTAAAGGATACTAAATTTCTCTTGGAGTTTTTCATGCTGAACCTCTTCAACACCTCCTCTATGTACATTTTCTATGAGAGACCCAATATTCTATTCGGTCTATCCCTATAGATCTTAATTTTCAGAATAAAGGATGCCTCTCCTAGATCTTTCATAGAGAACTTCTTAGACAACCGCATTTTAATTGTAGTCAACATGAAAATATCATTTTCAATTAGGAGGATGTCATCCATGTATAATACAAGAAAGACAACAGTACTTCCACAGACCTTTTTAAAAATACAGGACTCTTCGTTCTTGATGAATCCAAATGATTTAATTACATCATTGAAACGAACATTCTAGCTTCGAGATGCTTGCTTAAGTCCATATATGGATCTTTACAGCTTGCAAACCTTGTGATCGTCATCATTAGATGTGAAATCTAGCGGTTGTTCCATATAGAGATATCTTCCTCAAGATATCCATTTAAGAATGTCGTTTTTACATCTATCTACCATATTTTGTAATCAAAAAAGATTGCAATAGCAAGCAATATACGGATGAATTTAAGCATGGCTACTGATAAAAAAGTATCTTGATAGTTAATACCTTCGTGCTGACTATATCCTTTCATTACGAGCCTTACTTTGAATGTCTCTATATTTCCATCAGTACCTATCTTTTTCTTGAAGATCTATTTACACCTAATAGATACTATACCTTCAGGTGGATCTACCAAGGTCTAGACATAGTTCGAATGCATTGAGTCAATCTCTAACTTCATTGCTTCTAACCATTGCTCAGAGTCAATATCTGATATTGCCTCGTCATAGATTTTGGGATCATCATCATGAATTCCATTTTCTGTGAGGAACATTTTCTCTACATCTTCTGAGATAGTACCTAAGTATCTTTAAGGAGGATAAAAAATTCTACTTGATCTATGAGGTGGAGGAGGTAGTGTCTAGGTTGGCTCAATCTGATTGGGTTTTATAGGTTTCTTAGCTCGTTTCTTATTGAAGACTTTCTTCTCGAGTCTAATCTATCTTCCGATGCCATCATCTTGAATAAACTATTTTTCAAGAAAAATGGTGTGTCAACTCATAATCACAATGATCTTCTGGAAGATAGAAATAATATCCTAATGACTCTTTAGGATATTCAATAAATCGAGCTCTAAAAGATCTAGACTATAATTTGTCCGCTTGTTGCCTCTTGACATGGACCGAACAATTCCAAATTTTGAGATGACTCAGACTTTGTTTCTTACCATGTCATATAGCATACGGTATGGTAGGAACGATTTTAGAAAAAATTCTATTCAGTAAATATATAGCGGTCATCAGACTATATCCCCAAAAAAACTCAGAGAGGTCCGTGAAACTCATCATGGATCAAACCATATCTAATAGAGTCCGATTTCTCTATTTTGAAACCCATTGAGTTGAGGTGTTCTAGGTGGAGTCCATTATGAGACTATGTCATTATTCTTAAGATAGTTTAAAAATTTTTAACTAAGGTATTCGCCTCCTCGATCTGAAACTCAGAGTGGCCGAACTTCAGTCAGACTTCCACGAGAGCCGGACTCCCTCCGTACTCCTTCAATCAGACTCCCATGAGAGTCGGACTCCCTCCGCACTCCTCCCTCTGCACTCCTCCAGCCGGCTGAACTCCCTCCATGCTCCTTCAGTCGGACCCCAATAGAAGCCAAACTTTTGCCGAACTTCTTCTTCGATCGAACTCCTCCAGGAGCCAAACTCCTTTCGGATCACTCCTGCAGACGAACTCCTCCAAGAGCCAAACTCCTTCTGGATATCCCCCTTCGATCGAACTCTTTTCGGATGATCCCCTCCAGAGGTATCCCCCTTAGGAGTCCAAGCTCTCCTAAAATAGATATACGCCAAGGTTCTTCACCTACGGATATTGAATCTCAATGGTATGGCCGCCACTACTAGTCTGACGCCACCTTTTTCTCTGTAACAAGCTCAATGTGGCCCACGATCGAACGATATGGCCACCACTACTGATGACACCACTCTCTCTGTATCCCGCTCCATGCGGCCCATGATCCGCCAGTATGATTGTCACTATCCATTTGATGATGCCTTTCTCTTCGTACCGAACTTCATGCAGCCCCGAGTGGCCCACGATCGAACGATATGGCCATCACTATCAACCCGCTACAAGCTCCGCCTATAAAAAGAGACCCTCCAAATATGTCTTCTAGAAGCTCTCCTCTCCTTCTCTAAACTCTGCCGAACTCATTCCAGAGCACTCCATTTTTATTGGTTAGAAGAGCTGACTTGATTGTTGAAGGGTTCTGCCGGAGCCACCACCACCGACTCCAGACAGAACTTTATTTTATAGATCATCGATGGTGACCTTATCCTCTTCCACTCCAGCTTGATCCAGCATCAACCAGATTCTACACCAACAAAAAATATTACAATGATTCTTAAGAAAACTAATTACATAATCTTCTTATGCTAAAGATAAAATAAAAATTAAATTTCTGCTTGCTGCAGGCACATAAAAATAGTCTCTAAGAACTAGATCTAATCTTGACGGTAATCAAAGAGGGTATATTCCCATGATCACAGCAGCAACTCTTGCTTCATTTCCGACATGTAGGATCATCTCACCATCTCTCAGCCTCCTGCTATCCTCAAGATCCTGCATAAAAGTACATAAGTAAGCATTAGAACCAAAGTCAAGCACCCAACTAGATGTAGAAGAAATCGTAAGGTTAGATTCTATAACAAGCATACATCCAGAAGGACCTGTCTCCTTCTTGTTCTTTAGGTTGGCCAGGTAAAGAGGGCAGTTCCACTTCCAGTGGAAATATTTTTTCTTGTCAGCGACCTTCTTTTTTGGCTCAAGCTTCTTCTTCTTTCCACCTTCCACCTTCTGCTTCTTCGTGGTCTTTCTCTTCTTTTTAAAAAACTTTCTCTTGAAAGAAGTCCACTCCACAGCAAGCATTGAGCCCTTTGAACCTTTCATAGAGAGCTCAGTAGTAACCAGCATATTCATAAGTTCAACCAAGATATTTTATAGTTTATGCATATGGTAGTTCATGATGAACTGCTCATATGCATCAGTCAAAGACTGTAGAATTATATCAATCTGTAGGTCTTGATCTAACATGACATCGAGCTTCTCAAGCTCACCATCAGACAATGTTCTTGGATTGAGTATCCATCATGCATCTGAGCCTTAAAAAATCTTTTGATGACTTAATATTTGGCTGCGCGACTCTATTCACTAAATAACTTTTGTAGATGAGTCAACATTTGGCAGCTAATCTTAATATCTTCATGTTGGAGCTGAAACTCATCAGACATTGAGTCCAATATGTAATACATGGCTTTGTTATCTTCATCCATCCATTTTTTTTGAGATGCTTTCTGATCAGTGAATGAACGTGCTGGTAAAGTAGGAGAATCCTGCTCTAATACATAATTCAACTTCTTAGAACCCAAAACTATTTTGAAGTTTTGAAGCCAATTCTTGTAGTTGGATCCAATTAGTCTATGGGTGTTCAGGATACGGGCTAATGGATTGGATGTAGATATTTTTCTATAGAAAATTAAAATTTTTAGTTATATTTTATAATTAGACTTAACCAATTTATTTAGGAGTTTTATTTTTAAATAAATTAGGCTTTCACTATTTACTCGAATCCCTATACTCTCTTGGCAGAGTGAGAAAATCTTCATAATTATTGATTTCTAGTGGATGGTGCGGTCCCACCAACTGACTTATCACCTCATATAATAGTTATTTATAATGGATCAACTGATGAGTGGACAACTCTTGTCCAATGATTTTCTTTCATGGTGCACCAAAATCTAATCTCTAATTCATAAAGCTCACCGTGCCCAGAATATTGCTCCACTCGTTAGTTATGTCAAACCCACTATTTGTACGAATTAAATTTTTGATTGAATTTCTCACCGTATTCGAAATATTAAGTTCAACCCATCCTCCAACCCGTAGCATCCAATACCTAATAGACATGGTTGCATCTTTTCGGTGTAACTGAACCACTATATCCAACCAAGAACAATCAATCCCAGAAAGAACCCGCACATCTACAATGGTGGGAGATCTTAGACTTAATATTTTTTTAAAAAGATTTAATTTAGATCTCTTTAAACTTGACTTGACTTAGTCATAATAATTATGATTAATCTAGTGGCATGGTTGGCTCGAATTATTAGCCACCTCTAATCAAAACTGGATCGATATAAATGGCTAGGTAAGTGAGATCGATGGAAGGGATATAAGAATGCATTTAGATCGAGTAGCTTTCAATTAAAAATTAGTTGATCGTATCTACCAGACATACCTTAGATACCAAATTATCGAATCAGAACTAATCGGATTAGCCTACAATCCAGGCTCGAACCATGGAACCAAATTAGGTTTTGACTTGATCAAGTCACATCTCAATGTGATTCAATCTTGACCCAGACTTAATTCTATTAGGCTGGTTAATTTTAAGCTTTCTTTGATCCCATCTAATCAACTCTTGATTCGATTTGATCAATCGCTAGACCTAATTGAGCTACCTAAGTTCAAACCCAATTTTATGAAGATGTTTTAGATCTAAAAATTCATAATTTTTAGATCTAATTAATTTTATAATCTTAATTCTTAATTAAGTTTTGGGTTCATGAATAAAATATATAATAAAATTCTAGGATTTCAGAATCTAAAATTTTGAAAAAAATGAGTTCTAATTTTTTATTAAGGATGAACGCATCGCACCCCTACACATCATAAGAACACCCCATTGAATGGAAGAAGAGGATCTTTAAATCCTACTTTATTCTTATGATCAGACGGCCAAGAAAAATATCTTAATCAGAAAATATATTTTCTAAAATAAAACTAGTTAGATCTGAATCATATATCACATATACAAAAGATCTAACCTATACATGTCTTGCATACATCTCATATATCATAACTCAATAAACTATGCATATTTTTAGATCTAAAATATTATATATTAAATCTAAAAAATAAAATTTTAAATTTGATTACATCAAAAATAAAACTATTCTAGATATTTTATAGAACTATTCTATAACTAGTCTAAGCATGCATCTTTCATATCTCATATGAATAAATTAAAAATTAAAAACTATATTTTTTAATTTTTAGATCTGGTTATAATAATTATAATATTAAAAAAATAAAAATAAAATAAATCTAAAATTATATTAAATCAAATTAACAACATGATTATACTAGACTACACATAGAACTATTCTATCCCTAGTCTAGTCATGCATCTCATACATTATAGATCTAAATCATATAATTTTTAATTTTTTAATTTTTGATCTAATTATATCTGATGTGAGATCTAAAATTATTTAATATTAGATCATAAATAAAATTAAATTAGATCTAAAATAGATATGAAGAACTGCTAACATAGCTCTGATACCAATTGAAAAGAAAAATTTGATTTTTCACCGCAAGATCGTCCAGATCTGAGGTAGATTTTTTTACAAAAATTTTTATGATTCGATCAGATCTAAGAATTCTCAGATCTGATTATGATGATCTAATATTAAAAATTAAAAATAAAATTTAATTTAATTTAATTTTAAGTACCTTATTGGATAATTTGATTATCCTGCGATAATCCTATTGGTTCCTGAGGTTCTGGAAGGAGCCACGCACGCGCCTAACCTCTACCGATATCCACTCAGATAGAATTTAAATGTCTTCTCCTCATGAATCTATCCTCTAAAGATCAGATCTAAATCTGATCTATAGTTCCTTCAAAACTATTTATGAAGGTAGCCTGTTCGTCCACGAACACCATCGCGTAGATCTTGAATCTTGCACCAAAAATCTTGGACCTTCAACTCAGATTTGTGCCTAACCTTTTAGGCTTGTAGAAGAGAGGGAGAGAGATGATAGAAAGGGTGTGGGATATCAAAGGGCGATAGCAATTGGGCATGAAAAAAATTTTCATGGGATACCTCTCTTTGGCATGAGAAAGGTTTAAAAATCAATGCCATATAGAGTCTTTCTTTGACCAAATCACTTATTATTTGATCAAAGAGACTCGAGGGATTATTCTCCATGTGAAAACCCAGATCTCATCTAATTTTTATCACCAAAAGTTAATCAAAAAGTGGGTGACATGAGTAGATAAGGAAGAGTCCATTGCGCCTAGGACTCTTCTCTTAAGAGTTTGATCCAAATCAAACTCTATCGAAATCTAGTTAAAACTCCATTATAAATCATAAAATTTGGCACATCCATAGCATGACTCGAGCCCTATCAATATCCAAAAATTAGATTGAAAAGATGTTTATAAATTTTTTAAAAGCATCTGATCAGGTGACTCTTAATTCTCTCAATTCGATCAACTTTTGACCCTAGACCAATTGCACTAGGAATGGATTTAATTTCTACAATTTATCTGATCTGGACTTGTTTGATAAAAATAAATCCATTCAAGATATAAAAATGAGACAAATCAAATTTGACTCAATTGCAACGAATCAAAAAGATTACAAAAGGAGAAAGTCAGGCTCAATCATGTGCTAATACGATTATCTTGAACCTGATTAGATCTAATCCAAATCAATTGAACTGGGTTAGCTTAATTGATGACATCTAGATCCAAATCCTTATTTATGTGATCCAGTTAGGTTCAGTTCTGTATGATAATGAGACATGTCATGATCTCTATAATCGACATCATCAAAACACCTTTCGATGGATCAGAACTTTTTTGATTCATACAATTAGAATGATCGATCATCAAAATCATTCTAATTGCTCCCAAAATTCATCAGTAATACCTAGTAGTATATGGTGGTAACCCATCAGAACTGAAAGTGAACCTCTCGATGCAGCTACCTGTATGATTTGGTTCTTCTATCTTGAGCCTCGACAGGATTAGGGTTAAGGTGAACTCATCAAACCCAACATCCATCATATAAATTAATCATTCGATTCAAGTCCGATGTGAAATCCTAATAGAAACTCTTTCTATAATCTTCACTCTACTATGGCCATGGACTTAAGGACTCAATCTCATGATTATCATAGGGCTACTCCTCATCTACCAAGGTAGATAGATCTCTTATTGGTACAATTCTATTCCTGCAATGAACATACTATAGCCAACATACATCTCAGGATTCCGAATGGTTAGGAGATCAAGTTATGGTTTAGTCAAACTATAATACCCTTAAGGTGAACTGTCGATGCATCTCAGATCAAAGAACCAGATATACCACTATAGTATCAAGCCAGTCATCGACGAGAAGGTAGACTTTCTTATAACTGCTCGAGGTGGTCACGCTCAGTGCCCCATTCTCTAATGAGTACCTGTACTCTCATTCTGGTGTCTCCATACCATAGACTCAAGATACATCTATCCTAAGAAATCGATTGTACACCAACCTTTCGAATCGATCACCATCCTTGTGATGATCCTATAATCGAAAGCAAGTTTATGAATTAATTATGAGGATTCATGTCTTAAATTTTTAATTCTTGAAAATATGAATTATCATTACATTAACTCAAAGAATGTATCATAGACACTTTAAATACACATTGTGATAGAAAATATTTTTTTTATTAATTTATAGCTAAAATTATAAAATTATTCTTAGAAGTGTATTATAAGTGTTTAGCCAATTTGGCTTCTAGGGCTTACATCTAACATATATTACATTGCTAGATGACTAATTTACTAATATATATCATCTTGCCATATATTGTATACTACTGAACTCCATATTTCAAAAACTGTGTATTAACTTACTTGATGATTAATTTATTTAGTGTGTATCATCATAGCTATATAGTATATATCAATAAAAAATATATTATGAAAATGAGGAAGAAAGGGAACACCATAATTTTTTATTTTTAGACTTCATTAGTAGGAGAAATCTTTAACTTTTATATTATTTCTTTAAGATTGATATTAAAAGAAATGAGATAAAATAGGAAGCTCGATCATCCCATATAATATTTTATAGTACCTATCTTATATATTGTTTGTTCTCTCCCTTCCATCCATCGGTAAAGATTACGGGCAAGCATCACACCATGAAGGAAGAACAATTATTCCTCCATCGCATTTGCTATAATGCTCCTTCATATTATTTTATTATAAAGGGCAATTAAGATATTACCCAACCACCATTTTTTTATATTTTTATTATTTTTTTAAAAATAATATTTTATTATTTTTAAATCTTTTTCTTCCTACGGTCGCACATCGTCCCCCCTCCTCCTTCAAACCGGTCTATTTGCACCGCGAATCAAGTAACATTGATGGCACATACCATGGATTGGATGGAACGCCGCCCCGACGCTTGTTTTCGAGACAAATCCAGCGCGCTTAAGGAGACGAAGCACGAAGCGCTCCCTCATCTTCTTTAAAACCCAGCAGCGCTCCTTCTTCCAATCTACCACGCCAACACCAAGATGGCCTCTGATGGAGATCAGAAGCAACCCCCGGTGGACAAGGGAGGAGAAGGAGGATTAATATCCTTTCCAAAGGACGACGATGTCGATGACGGCAAGAAGAAGCAGCTGATGCTGCAGCGGCGGCAGCCAGCATTCCAGAGGATATGGTTTCCCGAAGATGAGATCACCGTCCTCCGATCTCTCCTCAAGCACCGCTCCGAAGATGGTGTTCTCCCGTCTCCCTGCCAACTGCACCCCGTCATCCGCAGTTCCCTCCGGCTCCAGGCCTCCGAATGCCAGCTTGGCTCCAAAGTTCAACGCCTTCGCAAGAAATTCATGCAAAACGTCAACCGCAGCAGGTCCACCTTCGGCGACCCCCACGAACAGCGCATCTTCGATCTGTCGAGCCAGCTGTGGAGTGCTACTGTTGACAAGAAGAAGAAGAACGAGCAGACTAATGCCGGAGCTGGTGTTCAGAAACAGGCAAGTTCGACTGCTCTAAACCATGGAAATCAACACTCCTTGCTTTTCTACTTCTTTAGCTTGTATGGAGGTGATGCTAAGATTGTTGGTACGACTGTCATGAGTCAGAAGATCTCAGATGGAAGTTTATACGAACTATTAGAAATCAGTACTGAGATACGTACCAAAAGAACTACCTAACTGCTTTAGCTAGGCAAAGTCCAATTCTAAGTGGCCAGTCATACGAACATTTGAAAACTTACACATTGATCTCTAAAACCATTGATCTCTATTTTAGCTATTGGTTAACCGAATTGATTCAAATATCATTAGCTTGCAATTATAACTGAGAATGAAATGGTTTCACATAACAAAAAAACCTACTGGACATCGATCTATCGTCAGATATTGTCGCATGAGATATTCAGGTATCCTACCTGAATAGTTCATGAGACAATAACAAACCAATAAACTCTCCAGTAGCCTCATGATATGAAGAAATGTATGGTGAAGAACTAACCGGAGACGCATGAGAACAAGATTGGGCCGCCTATGGATGAAAAGTCGGCGTAGATTATCGCATATTCCAACTTTTTATAAGCATTTTGTTATTCCACGTACATAAAAGGTAATAATAGATAGAAATCCTAAAATAGCGTTAATTTTGCTGGGTCTCATTGCAGCTCCAACTGAAACAATGTACAAAAGATGGCCCTAATTAAGAGTTCAGGGAGAGGCACTACAGTCACGGGAAAAGAGAAACATGGGCATGCTAATACTCTTAGTCCTGGACCTCTCCTAGGTATTCTTTTGGCAAAACTTGTAACCAATGTAGCAGCCAAAGAAGAGCCTTAGAGATCGCAAAAAAAATGGAGGAAAGCCAACACCGGAGGACGGCATTCAAATATGTGCTAGGTGCATTTAGAAGGAAAGTAGAAGCTTCAGAGCGAAGGGGCCACGAGGAGCAAATGCTTGATCAAAGTGGAAGGGTTGAAGCATTGGGTACCCCCCAGGTAACCAAGGTTGTTAAGGTTGCCAGATGCCCTCAAGATGCTAAACCCTACTATCTAGCGCGCTGAGTGTTGAAAAAGTGAGCACTTGATTAAAATTAGGCTCCATTTTTTTAGAAAAAATAAAAAATAAATATAATCTATTTTAAAGCTAAAAATCTTTATTATAATTTATTGTACTAATGATCTAATCTAAAACTAAAAATCTTCATTAGATTTTTTGTCCAAACACTACATCCAAATAATAAAAACTTTTCTGAGTTTTCTATCTTCTCCATGCTTATAGAGGACAGTCTATTATTCTATTCTAAAAGTCTGAAACTAAAAATCTTCATCAGATTCTAAGTACTCTTTAGTTATGACACTTTAATGTCCTTTTTAAAATCAATTTATCTCTTATTTTTTTAATAAATTACTTAAGTACCTTTTTTTTGTTCTTTTAAAAAATTTATCTATTATCCAAAGCTATATTTTCAAATTGAAGTGAATTACAGCTGTTAAATTGGAAGCTGAATAGCCAAGAGACAAAACTAATTTTAATTGGGCATCAAAGATGAGAGCGCCTTGCGCCACGCTCGCCTAGCTGAAGGCGCCTTGCGTAGAGGAGGCTAAGGTGCTTTTAGCCAAGGGTGCCTCTCGTTTGAGTACCTAGGCGAGTGCCTTAATAATACTGTAGGTAATCATTTTTGATTTTTTTCTTTTTTATGCTAAGTTCCTAATATCTTTATGCTAGGTTCCCAATATCGCTAGCCCACTTTGAACCTCTATTCTTTTTTTTTTTCTTTCTGGTTGTGATAGGATCACAGTACAGATAGCCCCCATGATAGTTCTCCTGAGAAAGAAACAGGCTCCTCATCATCCTGCCTCTAGCTAATCAGGTGACAACACCATATCAGCTCTCCAACAAAAAAAAAGCTTGTAGATATTCAAGCAAATAAGAGCTAGCTTCTCTTGTGTTTGAAAACGGTTTTGTTATCAATCTGACAGTGAAACATGAAACCTTTACTTGAGTGAAATGGCTTAGCTATTCTTGATTTTGCTCAGAGATGTTAGATTATTTGACATATTGAATCTCCGCTGGAACTTTGAATTCCTTATATTATTCATGGCCGTTCAACATCACATGTTTGTCTATCCATCAACCCGAAATACCTATAGGCAGTATTTCTATACTTTTATCTGTTCTAATTTGAATGTCACGCCATTGAAATTTTGATTACTCATAATCTGATTGTATTATGAAACTTTGGTCACTTGTAATCTGATTACTTATGCCTGAAATTTGTGCCACCGAAACTTTAATTACTTAAAATCCACATGTTCCACTCATTTGTATGGTAAACCAGCAACTATCCTATGTCGTCATCCTTTTATTTTGAACTTGGTGGTAGATTCTGTCATGAAATGCTTATTTGCAGTTTTGGGTGTCATCATGCTTTTAGGTATAAATGTCTCATTTTGAGGCTGTCCTCGAGTAGTTCATCAGTTGTTCTTTTTCCTTTTCTTTTCTTCACAGAACAATGGTTAGTCCACCTCACGTATCATTGCCACATGAAATAGATTGAAGGCCCGAAAGCCATAAGTAGGGGATGGGGAAAAGCAGAGCCTAGACCCGAAATAAACAACTCTCAGAATTTAGCTTTTATTGAACAAAACCTAAAACTGTTCATAGGGACCTCTCCCAAAAGAAATACATTGAAGTCCAAACCAATTAAGCATAAGCAAAAATAAAAAATATCAGCCCCTAGGCAGCATTAGATAGTTCATTCTTTAATGGAGACAGCATCCATTCCCTGAAGCAACAGAATCCTGAATCTGATCGGGCCTAGTTGCAGAATTCTTGGTGCTCAGGCATCGTCAGACATGCTGCATTTTTGCAATCCCATCTTTTCATGTGCATCAGAACCCTTCTTTTTCTCCCTTCAGAGAGTACGTTGAACTTAGCCACTCTTAAATGTTGAACTTCAAAAAGA
Source organism: Cocos nucifera (assembly GCA_006176705.1). Taxonomy (NCBI): domain Eukaryota; kingdom Viridiplantae; phylum Streptophyta; class Magnoliopsida; order Arecales; family Arecaceae; genus Cocos; species Cocos nucifera. The sequence continues at coordinate 1,040,429 of QRFJ01000375.1, forward strand.
ACTCAAACTGAATGAAAAAGGTCGGTATCATGTTCTTAAGCATCATATCAGATTCGTGGAACTTGTTAATGATGTGGAAAGCACAACCTGAATATTCATGTTATTTTATTCACATTTCAGTGACATATAGGTAATTGGTGTTAGATTTAAGTCCAAATCTTTGTTCTTTTCTACTATATGGATCCTTTTCTCATGGCAAGCTTTCACTGCTTCTTAGTTATTAGTTCTCATACCATCAATGCACTAATATTTTATTATTTTGGATTTCACATTTCTGATTTAAAAGAGTACTGCTAATATCTATGAATTTGTAGAGATGCCCATACAAAAGGAGAAAAGGACAGTTCAATGAGCAGAAGAAATGCAACTCCTTTGGTAGAAATCTTCTTGTTGTGCTCTTGAAATTACGGGTTTTCTTGCATATATAACCCTCACTTCCATCTTGTTTTTGGATGAATGCTCCTCCTATTAGATTTTTGGATAAAAGTGTTAAAAATAACCATTTTGAGTTTCGTTTGGCACTAATTTACACTTTTGTGTTAATAACCATTAAAATATACATTCCTTTTGTGTTGAAAAGGGCTATGTTTTTATATAATTTTATCCAACGCAAAAGGATAATAAAATCAGCAACATTCTAAACAATAACTTATTAACACTATTAGTCCATAATCTAATTGGAGGTGTATCTGTGCACAAACAGGATGATTTGATGGTATATATGCAGAAAAAGACTTGAATTATATCTTGCATCTTCCTTCCATATAAATATATAAATTTAAAGGCAAGATTTCAGTTTTAGGCTGGTTGCAAGATATATTTGCTATGTCCTAGAGGAACAGTTCCCCAGTAGCAGAAGGCATATTTTTAAGTAAGAATCCAAATACAGATGTACGGCCAGGGGTGTGCATTCGAGGAAAAGAATTTTGGGAAGTATTAGCTATGGTTCCAAGGGTGTACACTGAGCCATTGGTACAAAACTGCAGGGGATGCAGTACGTACCAGAATTGCATTGCCTTCAATTAATGTACTTAACATTTCAACATTTTGAATGCAATCAATGAAAGCTCACATTATATCAATATATAACTGCAGCCTGACTTATAAATTTCTGTCTTTTATTTTACAGGTCGTACCTAAATGAAGAAGTAAGATTATACATATAGTGGGATGATGCTGATGAGGAGCTCATTTTCTTCAGTTCCTGTTTTCATTTCTTCTTTCTGTTGAGACAGTTCTGGACATGTTGAAAATTTTTGTGGGAAGATTATCGGAAGTACAATCTTGACTTTGTTTTGGTTTGATATCATGAATTCTATCTAGACATCATGTTTTGAGAATATATATATATATATGTTTTGGTTTGATATCATGAATTCTATCTAGACATCATGTTTTTGAGAATATATATATATATATATATATATAGGTATGGCATGGTTTGAATATTAGTGGGTATAATGATTTGATGCGGCATGGTCTTAATATTTGTTGATATAATGAACGGATTCTTCTATTTCTGATATCTAATAGTATTACACGTTATTATTGCATAAATTTCTTCAACTTCTCTTGGCTTGTGATTTTAATTAAATTTTGAATCTTAATATTTATCAAAATAGTCATTAGCAGTGGATATAAGTTCACAAAATAGGAGACCATATGTTTTTTCACTAAATATGACACTCCAAAGTGATAGCAAGATGGAAGTTCGGTTAGATATAAATAAAGGTTCATCTGATTCATGATGAATATCTGGAGAGCTATGCAGGAGAACTTGCACTGATTCTGCGGGAAAAATCAGTTGGAAAAACTGATATATACGGTATGACGCACCTTGTGGTAAGAGGCTACATGAATGTATCATTTCCTTGGCAAAATACCGTTCAATGAAGCAGGGGACCTTTAGCATGACAGAGGGGAAACATTTAACCAAACACTTGGTAGATCATTGGCAAAACACCCATTAAATTTACAAGAACGTGATGCCTAGAAAAGAGCTTCTGCATTGTCATTTCAATTAGTTTGCAGAAAGTGCATGTTATTTTGCATCACAAGCCCCTGCATCATGGAAACAACAATCACGTTGTGTGTCAGAGATAAAGGTGTAAGAGCTTAGCTTGGCTCGCTCCTTCGAAAGCAGTACGCCTCGGGCGAGTGATCAGGCTACCTTGGAACTCCCCGGAGCTAAATCGGTGGATCTTGACCGACCATGCAAGGATGGATGTATGGCTCAACTCGCGAAGGGCTGGGCAGATAAGAGGAAGACTTGACGACTTGTACATCCTCCCTTCCTGCACCTTAGGCTCAGGCTGCGGCTCCGCTCGGGGCTCTCTTGTTCCTCGGTTTCAGGCCTCCTGGAGGGGTCGGAGCTGGTTGCCTTGCCTCATGAGTAGTCTGCCTCCTCTTTGCCATGGGGAGACCCACCTTGCTGCTTTCACCTGCAGTCTTCTTCTTGGTGGCCCTCTTCGGCACCGCCCTGTCGACCACAACGCCTGCAAGAAGGTACAGGTTAGCTTAGCTTGAAGTAATCCTAGCTCGCATAATAAGAAACAATTGTTAGCCATCGTTAGGTCCGGCTGGGCTCAGACTAGCGTTTATAAGACTCTGTTCGAACAATAGTTCTTGTACACTGGGAATAATAGCTCGGACAGATCCGATGGTATTTTCCCTTTCTCCATGCTGAGGTTCGGGTAGCAGTTCAAAGACCTGCTCGGCAGCCTGAAGCCCCAAAGCTGTTCGAATACGACAGATGAAATGGGTCTTCAAGCTATGAACAGGAGGGGCTGTCCTCGATCAATTTGCACCGTTTTTGAGATGAGGAATATCACCGGCCGTATACTCAGTCGGGTGTTCCTTCAGCACATACAAAGGTTTGAAGAGCTCAACGCTAGCGTTACGCTGGAAATGTGAACACTTTAGATCAAGTTGTCTGATGTTTGGATTATCTTGGATTGATATCAGGATATCGATATTTCGAAGTCAAAATGCCTCTTGCACTCTTTCCCAATCTACAAAGCAATCCAAAGCATTCCGTCAATCCCAATAATTCTATTTCGAGATAAATGGCGATGCAGCTATGATCAAACTATTTTTCACTAAGTTTGAAATAGCGGAAGTAAATAAGAAATTCTAATCACGTCAGAGACGGCCTTCCTATATTGAAAAATAGCCACGATTTTGGAACGACATGATTAGCGGAATGGCATAACAACCATGAAATCTCTTTCTACAAATATAACAAACCTCGAGGACCCAGGTAAGCAAAAAAATTTTCTCAAAGAATCCGTTGTTGCTTGATCGTTCTCTGCTGATTTGAGCGTCAAAGGATTCTTGTCAGAGTCAAATCTTCCGATTCAGACTTTGTTTTACAGGTTACTCCAACACTTCCTGCGAGCAGTCAATCGCTCTACTTCCGAAGCACACAGTTTACAGCAACAACAGATAAAGAAAGGATTTACATTCAAACATGCCATTTAGAAAGGCATCTTCGCGCCTCACAAATGCTACCCCCTCCCATCAGGCAGAGCTCAAAGGCGACGACCTCGCCCAGCCCCCGATGGTAGAAATTCCTCTACCTCCTCAACCGGTCCTCATGATGATGGACCAATACATTGACGACTGCTTTTCAAGCAGTCCAAAACACTCTTGCGCCCCCTTCTGCGGCGCCACAGCCAAGTCAGGCTATCTCAATCCCTGCACCCCCCTCGGCAGTGCAACCAGTTCCTCCTCCGGTGGTCCTGTCTAAACCTCCTGCCACGGTACCGCCTCAGCTGCTGGCCTCCAACCTACAACCGTAAGCCAACCCTCTTCGGACGCATCCTCAAAGTCCGAGAAGGAAGTAGACCTACCAGTGGTCTATTAGCCCATAATCTGGGCACGATTCAACTCTCGATCATCGTTCTCCTCGACAGTCTGAGGCGTACATGATCCAGAACCAAATTTTGGAGAAGAGGCTTTAGGAGCTTGACAAGTAAATTGAGGCCATCAATAAGATCTCTTCTTCCAAGCCTTATGATGGTTTCAGTGGCAAACCTCCTTTCGATAGGAAGATATTGAGTGAGCCGCTTCCACCAAACTTCAAGCTATCCTAATTCGGAACTTACAATGGGATTACTGACCCCATCGATCATGTGGAGACCTTCAAGATAGCATTGCTCTTTCAAGAAGCATCTGATGCCATCCTCTATCGGGCATTCCCCGCAACCCTCAAAGGGGCAGCATAATAGTGGTACTCGAGTCTGAAACCTGCTTCTATTCACTCCTTTGAAGAGCTGAGCCGGTCCCTGGCTGTGCATTTCGTCAATAGCCGAAAGCAACAAAAGAGGTCTAACTACCTCAACACCATCCGCCAGAGGAAAGGAGAGTCGATCTGCAGCTTTGTCAGCCGCTTCAATATGGCAATCCTGAAAGTCCATGACCTTGATCAGTCGGTCACGATGATCATCCTAATAGGTGGATTATAGAAGAACGACTTTAAGAAGTCGTTAATAAATTTCTTCCCCCAGGACTATGCAGAAATACTAGAAAAGGCGATTAAATATTCCTGTCTAGAAGAATCTTTTGATGATGATGTTTCCACCAGCTCTATCCTAGCGGGATCCAATAAAGAGCGCTTCCCTAAAGCACAAAAAGCTTATTGCTGACGCTCCTGATCCCCACCTTGAAAGCAAAGGACAAGAGGTCCTCCTAGGAACCATCGATCTCCAAGTCCCTTAAGAAGGAACCAGCAGTGCTCTCCTCCAAGGCATTATCACAACTACACATCTCTGAATGCCTCCCAAAAATAGGTATTGATGCAAATTTACTTTGAGCACCCCCAATCTTAGAAGATGCGGACGAAGCTTGAATGTCATGATTGTAGGATTTGATGTGGTGCTCCCAAGCCTTGGGAGGCCACAGGAGGAGCCAGGATGTTGACTCTAGGAGAATAGAATGGGTGTGAGTCCTAGGACTAGGATAGGAGTTATCTTAGGATGAAGGCAACGTGTAGCTCTACACAGGCTCAAGGTTCAGGTATGAGGATCTTGAGAGGCTTGGTAGGTACTCCAAAAATCTGAGACATAAGATGGAGCAAAGGACCAAAGCCAAGGAGAAGAATTAGCCAAGATAAGGGGCTAACATATAGGCAAGCTGGCTTGGATATGCATTTGAGCTGGCTCGGACTGAAATCGAGTTGGCTCGAGATGCAGTCGAGTTGGCTATCTCAGATAGATAGAAGATAGGGTTTGGACAAGATGCAGCCGAGCCAGCTTAGCTCCTGACAGAGCGGCTTGATGGTGGTGAATAGAACTGGATAGGATTTTCTATTTGGGTCTAGGATAGGCTTTTATCCTAAGATCTTAAGGTCTGGACCAATAAGATCTTAAGGGGGTTAACTCATGTATGGGTTAGGTTCAGATCCAGGGGATGAGAGCATGTGAGATATATGTACATGAGCTCAGTGAGTGCTTTCATGTATTGGGTTAGCTCAGAAAAATTTTTCAACTGAAGTTTGGATTTATTAGGGTTCAGTGGTATAGCAGAAATCTTAGGATATATAAATTCAGATATTATATCTTTACAATAGAGTGGAATATAATTGAGCTTTTCTTCCTAAAACTCTTTACTCTTCTCTCTCTGATTCCAACTTTAAGCCCTAGATGCCAGCCATCTACTTTATTCTTCTTCTCTCTCCAATAATTGATATCAGAGAGGTACCAGAATCCAACAAGTGGAATTAGAGTCTGGTTGAGCACGGAGGAGGAAGAAGATTAGATTTCAGCAGAGATCAGCAGCGAGATTTAGATCTAAAGGCTCTCTCCAGACTTTGTGAGGAAGAAAAATCTCATAAGATTGCTGTCCACCATTCCTAGTCAAGGTATTTTTTTAGATCCACCTGTTTGCTATTTTTGATTCCTACGATCATGAAGAATAGCGGGTTGAAGATAGAATTTGAAAAATTTGATGAAAAAAAAAGTTTCATGATGTGGAAGGTTAGGATGGAGGATCTGCTAGTTTAGATGAGACTGGATTCGGCCTTAGAAGATAGGTCAGAGGAGATGACAGACAAGGAGTGGGTGTCCTTGAAGAAAAGAGCATATGCCACGATTAAAGCTTGTCTGGCAGATAAAATGCTATATGGCATTGTAGAGAAAAAGACACCCAAGGATTTATGGTCAAGGTTATGCTAAGTTGTACATGGAAAAGAACGTGTGCAACAAATTGATGCTGAAGAAGCAACTGTAAAGCCTTCAGATGCAAGAGGACGAGGATGTTACAGGGTATATTCAATAGTTCGATCGAATGAGCATGAATTTGCTCAACATTAGGGTGGATCTTGAAGAGGAGGATAAAAATTTATTGCTACTATGTTCGCTATCTGAAAGCTTCGATCCGTTGGTAACAACATCACTGTATGGTAAGAAGATGAAGAGGGAGGTCTTTCAGAAAAGTCTCGTGGTTTTAGAGAGACCCAAGCAAGGAAAGAAGATGGATCAGCGAAGAAGCAGCAAAGGATCCAAGAGATGCTTTAAGTATGGTGAACTAGAGTACTTTAAGCAAGAATGTTCGCTTTGGAAGAAGTGCAAGAAAGGAGAAAACTTGGATTCCATCGGTTTAGTCACTGTAAGTGAAGAGTCGGATGAGCTTTTGGTGGTCTCGGAGGAGCCCATCGGGTGCAGTGTATCTGAGATGATTTCGGACAAGTCTATGGAGTGCGGATGGTCTAAAGAAGCAGCGACGGTGTCCGAGGTATAGCGGCAGGCTCAACAGTACCGTATAGAGTGATTGTCCTCGAGGGACTCAATTATAGAGTTGACTTCTGCAGCATCACAAGGACTTTGATTTTAGATGGAGCATCGAGCAGAGGTGGCTTCATATATGGAGAGAGATATGATATGAGTTTAGAGCAAAGGAGTGCAAGAGGACTAATATCCTAGCACCAACGTTGGAGATACATAGTTCTAAGTGGAGCAGCACGTGTGGGAGGACAGGCAAAGTTTTGAGAAGATCGTGTTGGGGTATGCAGCAGGCACCTCACATAGGATTGCTGCAAATGCTCCAAGAAAGTCCAGGATAGTTGATGCGGCTGCCAAGCAGAAGGATGCTTATAACTCTAAGGATAGTGCATAGAAGCAAGCCAAGATCTTCAGTGATGGAGGTGGTCATCCTAAAGGCCTCAAAGAGAGCTCAGTAGTTGAAGAAGAATGGTGTTGGTAAGGTGTGCACAAGTAGCTATCAGGGTGTGCATTGATAGCAGGTTCGTGCAGGAGAACATTGCCAAGCATACCAAGGCTTGGGCGCACCAAGGTGGAGATCGTAGGATTTGATGTGGTGCTCCGAGGTCTTGGGAGGCTATAGGAGGAGCTAGGATATTGGCTCTAGGAGACTAGGATGGGTGTGAGTTCTAGGGCTAGGAAAGCAGTTATCTTAAGATGAAGACAGCGTGTAGCCCTACACAGGCTCGAGGTTTAGGTATGAGGATCTTGAGAGGCTTGGTAGGTGCTCCAAAAATTTGAAACACAGGATGGAGCAAAGGACCAAAGTCAAGGAGAAGAATCAGTTAAGATAAGAGGCTGACACACAAACGAGCTGGCTTGAATATGCATTCGAGCTAGCTCAGACTGAGATTGAGCTGGCTTGGGGCGTAGTCAAGCCGGCTATCTCAGGCAGACAAAAGACAAGATTCGGATGAGATGAAGCCGAGCAAGCTTGGCTCCTGACAGGGCGGGCTCGATGGTGGTGAACAGAACTGGATGGGATTTTTCTATTTGGGTCTAGGATAGGCTTTTTATCTTGGGGTCTTAAGGCCTGAACCAATAAAGTCTTAAGGAGGCTAACTCATGTATGGGTCAGGTTCAGATCCAGGAGATGAGAGCATGTGAGATATATGTACATGGGTTCGGTAAGTGCTTTCATGTATTGGGTTAGCTTAGGAGAATTTTTCAGCTGAAGTTTGGGTTTATTAGGATTCATATGGTATAGAAGAAATCCTAGGATATATAAATCTAGGTATTGTATCTTTACAATAGAGTGGAATATAATTAGCTTTTCTTCTTGAAACTCTCTATTCTTCTCTCTTTAGTTTCAACTTTAAGCCCCAGGTGCCGGCCATCTATTTTGTTCTTCTTCTCTCCAATAATTTGTATCAAAAAGGTACCAGGATCTAACAGCAATCCTATGAGGTACTGCTTGTATCACCGTGACCACGATCATGATGCCAAGGATCACCACCTTCTCTGAGATGCGATTGAAAGACATATTCATGTGGGAAGGCTCAATCACTTTGTTCGAGGAAGAACTCTTCCACACTGATCTCCTCTAAGAGCTTGACAACCACCTCGTCAGCCTCAACACCCCTTACCAGAGCTAGCTCCAGAGGTGGACAAACCGACAAAGGCAGAAGAGAGGCCCCTCTGCGGTGAAATCCACATGATTATTGGAGGGTCATCAGAGTCAGTGGCATAGAAGAAGTTGAGGCTCGAGGATTGGCACGGAGATCCAATAACTTTCATAGAGCAAGATGTAGAAGATGTACAGCAGCCATAAAATGATGCTGTGGTTGTAACTTTAAACACAGCTGACTTTAATGTACATTGTATATTTATTGATAATGAAAGCTCAGTGGATATTTTGTACTTTTCTATCTTCTTTTGAATAGGATTATCTCCTGATTGGTTAAGTAAATTCAATACGTCAATCCAAGAATTCTCCAAAAACTTAGTAATTCCAGAAGGAATGATTAAGCTGCTCATCACAGTAGACACCCCACCACAACGGATGACGTTCCATATCAATTTTCTCGTAGTAAAGCTTCCATCAGCCTATAATGCAATTCTCGGATGATCCAATCTTTGGACATTGAAAGTCATGGCTCCAGCTACCATTTGATGGTCAAATTTCTGACACTTAATGGAGTGGAAAGAATCTAAGGTGACTAAATCATGGCATGGCGATGCTTCACCATCAAACTATAGATGGAAAGTTGGTCCCGATAGGGCTCGATGCCCGAGAGACTTGATCGAGGAGCGTGCTTAGCCATCCAAGGAACTCATAGAGATCCCATTGAGAGTAAAAAATCTCATCAAACTATGAAGATTGGCTCGTGCCTTGACCAGGTAACCAAAAGCCAGCTAATTGCTCTTTTGCAAGCAAATGCAGACCTGTTTGCTTGGTCAGCCGCCGACATGCCTAGCATCGACTTGGAGGTCATGGCCCATTATCTAAAGTTGGATCCAACCTGCCGTCCAATAAAGTAGAAGAAGCAGAGTTTCGCATCGAAGCATCAAAAGGCTATCGCTGAGGAGCTCGACAAACTACGCAAAGCCGACTTCATCAGAGAGGCAATGTACCTTGACTGGCTAGCAAACATCGTGCTAGTAAAAAAGGTAAATGAAAAATGGTGCATGTGTATTGACTTCATCGACTTAAAAAAAATTTGCCGAAAGGATAGCTACTCACTTTTCCAAATCGATCAATTGGTCAACACCACCTCTAGGCATGAGCTCCTCAGCTTCATGGATGCCTTCTTCAGCTATAACTAGATTTGAATGGCACCTGAAGATGAGAAAAAAATGGCCTTTATAACTGATCAAGGATTGTTTTGTTATAGGATGATGCCCTTTGACCTGAAAAATGCTGGGCCACTTATCAAAGGCTGGTGAATAAAATCTTCAAGAACTAGATCGACAAAAATATAGAGGCGTACGTGAACAACATATTAGTCAAAAGCTGCAAAACTTTCGACCATGTTGTAGACCTCCGAGAGACCTTCAGCACTCTTTGCTGATATCAGATAAAATTGAATCCTATGAAGTATACTTTTAGAGTCACAGTTGGCAAGTTTCTCATCTTCATGATTTTTCGTAGAGGCATCGAGGCTAATCCTAAGAAAATTAAAGCGATCCTAGGAATGACTCCATCAAAAATAGTCAAAGAGGTACAACACCTAACTGGTAAATTGGCTTCTCTCTTAACCATTTTGTTTTTAGGTCAGTCGAGAGGTGCCTTTCTTTTTTTCAGATCCTCAGACAGTCGAAGAAATTTCAATAGATCCCTAAATGCCAAGAAGCCTTTGAAGGACTGAAGAAGTACCTCAGTTCTCCATCCCTACTCACTAAGCCATAATAGGGAGAGGAGCTCCTCCTGTACTTGGCCATTTCTTTGATGGCTATCAGCGCATTCCTTGTTCGAGAAGGATGGCTACAAAAGCTAATTTATTATACTAGCAAGATCCTCCATGATGCAGAGACTAGGTACACTAGATTAGATAAGCTAATCTTCGCACTGGTCGTTACTGTAAGAAAGCTCCGACCATACTTTCAAGCCCACATCATGGTATTACTCACTGACCAATCAATCAAGACGGTGCTCCACCAACCAGACACCTTAGGTTGGATTGCCAAATGAACTTTGGAGCTCTCAGAGTTGGATATACACTATCGATCGAAGCCCTCCATCAAGATCCAAATTTTGGCCGATTTCATCCTTGAATGTACTATCCCAGTATAGGAGAATCCAGAAAGGAACATCAGGAAGAGCCCGAAGGACCCCTCAAGCTTAGAAGATAATGAAAATTTGGGACTAAACCCTGAAGAATTATGGAGTCTACATGTTGATGGCTGATCTAATTCATCTGGATCAGGAGCTGGGCTCATCTTATCCAGGCCTAAAGGAGAGGTAGCGGCATATGCTCTACGCTTCGAGTTTCCCACTATAAATAATGAGGTCGAATGTGAGGCCCTGATCGCTAGATTGAAGATCGCTAGGAAGGCTGGAGCCCAACATTTAAAGGTCTTCAGCGATTCACAATCAGTAGTCGGACAAGTCAAGGGCGAGTATGAAGCTAAAGAGGATAACATGAAAAGATACCTCCTCAAGGTAAAAGGCTTAACCTCTTCCTTCATACACTTTGATATATAATAGGTCCCAAGGTCTCAAAATATCAAAGCTGATGCCCTCTTAAAATTGGCATCATCATTACCTACTGACTTGAAGAAAGAGACCTACTTCGAAGTGCTAAAGATTTTGAGTCTGGAAGAATCCACTATCATTCAGTAGATCGATGAGGAGCCAAGTTGGATGGACTCTTTCTTGAAATATCTGAGATTGGGTGAGCTCCCACCTAATCGAAATGAGGCTTGAAAGATTAAAAATAAGACTGCAAGATTTGTACTCCTAGATAATGGATTATACAGGCGATCCTTCTTTTTTCCACTTCTAAGGTGTCTGCGCCCATCAGAAGCTGATTACGCCCTACAAAAAGTCCATGAAGAAATCTATGGAAGCCACTTGGGGTTAGATCCTTATCATACAAAATCCTTCATCAGGGATATTATTGGTCAACAATGCAATAAGGTGCGCAGGACTTTGTCAGAAAGTGCGATCGATGCCAACAAAATGACTAGATTCAGCATCACTGGCATCACTCCTGACCTTAATTAAAGTGCCCTAACCTTTCGCCCAATGGGGACTAGACATCCTGTTAGATGTATACCCTAGAAACCATATTGGTTGACACTTATAATACACTTTTAAGGGTAATTTTATAATTTTAACTTAAAAATTAATAAAGAGTTATTTTTATTCTATCACATTGTGTATATAGTGTCTGTGATATATCCTTTGTGTTAATGGTAATAATAATTGATATTTTTAAGAGTTGAAAATTTAAGACATGAATTTTCATAATTAACTCATAAACTACTCCCAACCGTAGGATCGTCATGAGGATGGTGATTGATTCGATAGGTTGGTATACGATTGCTTTTTTAGGATAGATGAGTCTTAAATCTATGGTGTAGAGACATCAGAGTGAGAGTATAGGTACTCGTTAGAGAATAAGGGCACTGAGCATGACCACCTCAAGCAGTTATAAGAAAGTCTACCTTCTCGTCGATGACTAGTTAGATGCTGTAGTTGTATGTCTGGTTCTTAGATCTGAGGCACATCGACAGTTCACCTTAAGGGTATTATAGTTCGACTATACCATAGCTTAGTCTCCTAATCATTTGAAATCCTGAGGTATATTTTGGCTATAGAATGTTCATTATAGCAATTAGATCACACCAATAGGAGATCTATCTATCCTGATAGATGAGTAGTCCTATGATAATTATAAGATTGAGTTCTTAAGCCCATGGCCATGGCAATGTGATATAATAGAAAAAAAGTTTTCTATTAAAATTTCACATCGAACTTAATCGAATGATTAATTCATATGATGGATGTTGGGTTCGATGAGTTTATCTTAATCCTAATCCTATCGGGGCTCAAGATAGAAAATCCAATCATACAGGTAGCTGCACTAAGAGGTTCATTTTTGGTTCTGATGGATAGCTGTCATATATTGCTAGATGTTACTAGTAGATTTTGGAAGCAATTAGAATGGTCTTGATGATCGATCATTCTAATTGGATGAACTGAAAAAGTTCTAGTCCATCAAAAGGTGTTTCAATGATGTCGATGATAGAGATCGCGATATATTCTATTACCATATGAAACTAAATCTAATTAGATCATATAAATCAAAATTTAGGTCTAGATGTGATTAATTGGAGTAACTCAGTTTGATTGATTTGGATTAGATCCAATCAGGTTCAAGAAAATCGTGCTAGCACACGATTGAGCCTGACATTCTTCTTCTGTAGTTTTTTTTAATCTATCTCGACTGAGTCAAATTTGATTTGACTCATCTCTGGATTGTGAATGGATTTATTTTTATCTAGCTTGAACTCGTTCAGGTTAGATTAATTCTAGAAATAAATCTATTCTAAAGTGCAATTGGATTAAGGCTAATAGTTAACCCAATTGAGAGAATTGAGGGTCATAGGATCTAAGCCTCCTAGACAATTCTCTAGGGACTCTTTTCCTTTGATTTTTGGACATGAGATTGGGCTCAAGTTATACTTTGGTTGTGCTCAATTTGGTGATTTTTGGAGATACCCAAATTGGGTTAAATCAGAGTTTGATTTGGATCAAACTCTTGAGGGAAGAGTCCTTGGTGCCCTGGACTCTTCCTTATCCATTCATGACACCAGAAAGGAAGGAGTTTTGGCAAACCAAACCTGATAGAGATTAGGTTGTGAACATGGGCTTTTAGCTTAGAGTCCTAGGTAATCAAGCAAACAAGTTGCTTGATCACCTAGGAGACTTGGTGTCGCAAGGGCTCTCTATAAGAAACCCTACGCCCTAGTTCTCTATACACCATCTCTCTTCCATGCCCATATGCTGCCACAAAGTCCTTCTCCATGCCCCTTCTAGAGCTCCTCCCTCTCTTCTCCATGTCTACACCAAGTTTGGTGTATATTCAACCATCAAAAGTTGAAGAAAGCTGAAGAAAAGATTGAGATAGGGTCATCTAGATCAAGAGATAGTGTGCTGCCTTTGAAGTTGGTTTGAAGGCTTCACAAATTAGATTTAGATCTAATCTTTTAAAATTAGATTCAAAAGGAGAGCATGTCTAGATCTAGCCTGAGTGGACTCTGGTAGAGGCTAGGCACGTGCATGGCTTGATCCAGGACCTTAGGAGCATTAGGATCATCTTCAGGATATTAGTTTACCCTAGATAGGTAACAACTATTGTTACTATTTGAATTTTAATTTTAATTTTTAATATTAGATTATTAGGATTAGATTCAAGAACTCTCTAATATGATTAGTTTTTATGAAAAAATTTATAAAAAATTATGCTACAAATCAGATCAGATCAGATCAATTTTATGGCGAAAAATCAGATTTTTCTTCAATTGGTATCAAAGCTGTGTTAGCAATTCTTCAGATCTACCTTAGATCTATTTTTTTTATTTATTTATTTTATGATTGGATATTAAAAATTTTAGATGTTACATCAAATGTGATCAGATCTGAAATCAAAATATTAAAATTTTTACATATATCAATGACGTATGAGATGCATGATTAGACTAGGTATGTAGAATTATTTTATGTGTAGTCTAGTATAACTTTCTATTGATATGATAATTTTTTTTTTTGGTAGATTCTTTTTATTTTGGTTTTCTGATGTTATAAGAGTTATCATCAGATTTGAAAATAAAAAATTAAAATTTTAAATTTTCATATAAGATATGATTGATATATGTCTGGACTAGTTATAGAATTGTTCTATGTATTGTCTAGAATAGAATTTTATTTGATAAGATCATTAAAATTTTATTTTTTAGATATTATATGAGATATATCAGATCTAAAAATATGCATATTTAATTTAATTGTTGATACATGAGATGTATATAAAGCATGCATAGATAGATCTATAATTTTATATGTGATACATGTTATAAATCTTGTTGTTTTATAGTGTAATTATTTATTTCTGATTAAGGCATGTCTCTTAGCCATCCAGTCATAAGAGTAAGAAGGGTTTAAAGATCATCTCTTTCCATTTAATGGGATGCTTTTAAGGTGTGTAGGGGTGTTGCGTGTTTGTTCTTAATCAGAAATTGAAAACATACTTTTCTATAAAATCCTAGATCTTAAAATCCTAGGATTTTTATGCATGTTTTATTTTTGAACCCAAACTTAAATAAGAATTAAGATTATGAAATCAATTAAGTCTAAAAAATTATAAATTTTTAGATCTAAGATACTTTTATAAAATTGGATTCGGGTATGGATAGCTCAATTAGGTCTAGCGGTTGATCAAATCGAATTAAGAGTTGACTAGGTGGGATCAAGAGTGCTTAAAATTGACTAGCCCAATAGGATTAAGTCTGAATCTCGACTCATAATTATATGTGGTCGACCTAGTAAGACCTAATTTGGCTCTACTGTTTGAGCCGAATTGTAGGCTAACTCGATTAGTTCTGGTTTGATAAATCGATGTCTAAGGTAAGTTTGGTAGATATGACTAGTGATCTTTAATTAGAAGCTACTCGATCTGAATGCGTTCATGGTTAGTTAATGGAATATTCCTCCCACCGATCTTACTTACCTGACTGATTAGATTGATCCAGTTTTAATTTGAGATGGCTAATGATTCGAGCTAACCTATGCTACTAGATTAGTCATAATTATTATGACTAAGTCAAGTTAAGTTTAAGAGACCTAAATCAAATCTTTCTAAGATAATATTAAATCATAGGTCTTCCACCATTGTAGATATGTGGGCTCTTCCTGGGATTAATTGTTCTTGATTGGTTACAATGGTTCAATTGCACCAGAAAGATGTAACTATGTCTATTAGGCATTGGATGCTAGGGATTGGAGGATGGGTTGGGCTCAATATTTTGGATATGGTAAGGGACTCAATCAGAAATCTAATTCATGCAAAATGGTGGGTCTGACTTAACTAAGGATTGGATCAATATTTCGGACATGATGAGATTCATGAATTAGAAATCAAGTTTGGGTGCACTATGATTAGAGAATCATTGAACAAGAATTGTTCACTTATTGGCTTATCCCATCATCAATAATTATTAGGTGAGGTGGTGAGCCAGTCGATAGGACCGCACCATCCATTAGAAATTTATGATCATGGAGATTTTCACATCTCTATCAAGGAAGTGTAGGGATCTGAGTAAATAGTAAGAGTCTAGTTTATTTAAAAATAAAATCTTAAAATAAATTGATCAAGTCTAATTATAAAATCTAACTAGAAACTTTGACTCTCTATAGGAAAATATCAGCATCCAATCCCCTAGCCAAGATCTTAGATACCCATAGACTGACTGAACCTAATTTTAAGGACTGGCTTAGAAACTACAAAATCATTTTGGATTTCGAGAAGCTATCTCATGTATTGGATTAGGATCCACTTACTTTACCGGCCCGTCCAACTGCTGATAGAGAGCATCTCTAGAAAGGTGGATGGATGATGATAATAAGGCTAGGTACTATATATTGGGCTCAATGTTAGATGAATTATAGCGCCAACATGAAGACATTAGGACTATCTGCCAAATGTTGGCTCACCTGCAAGAGTTGTTTGGTGAGCAGAGTCGTGCAGCTCGGTATCAACTCTCCCGTAGACTTTTTAAGACTTAGATGCATGATGGAGTTGGTCCAAGATCATTGTTTGATAATGATCAAGGACCTTGAGGAGCTTGAGAAGCTCAGTGTCATTATGAACAAAGACTTGTAGATTGATGTCAGTCCATGATTGATGCATATGGTCAGTTCATCATGAACTTCCATATGTATAAACTATAATATACCTTGGCTGAACTGATGGACGTCCTGGTTACTACTGAGCTTTCTTTAAAAGGTTCAAAGGGCTCAGTGCTTGCTGTGGAGTGGACTTCTTCCAAGAGAAAGTCTTTTGGAAAGAAGAAAAATTCCACAAAGAAGTAGAAGGTGGAAGATGGAAAGAAGAAAAAGAGAGAGTCAAAGAAGAAGGCTGCAGATAAAGAAAAATAATTCCATGGTAACATTGATGGCCATTGAAAGTGGATCTGCCTTTTATACCTGATGTTGCCTAGAGATAGCAATCCAAGGGGGGGTGAATTGGGTTCTTATAAAATTTTATCCAAATTTATTTTCCAAACAAGTATATGCTTTGATTTTAACCTAAGTAGTGTGGTGGATGTGTATAATATAAGTAGTAGTGAATTTAAGATAGTATATGCAAATCAAGAATTTAAATAATATAAATAAAAAATAAAAGTAAAATCAAGAAAGAAATAAAAGCACAACATAAATATACAAAATTTTATACTGGTCCGGTGCAACCGGCACCTACGTCCACTCCCCAAGCTTTCTTTAGGATTTTCACTATGATCCACCATTGATTAAGTGTGTTTGTTTTTCTAGGCTCATAAATAAATCTAGTTGATTTTTGCAAGAGCACCAACCAAAATCTTACACCATTAGTTTTTTAGATTTACTAACAATTCAGTAGGTTTTTTGGGCCAACCAACCAAAACCTAACAAGTCCAATTTCGAGCTTGGATGGGCCTAGTTTCCAAGTTTTTTTCTTCCAAAGAAACTTATAAAGAAACAGAAATACAATTACAAAATTTTAGCATAAAAGTAAAAATAGAATTAAAACTCTTTAAATCCCAAAGAAGAAGCTGATGATGTGTTTGATTGAGGCTTGGCTTTTCTTTAATTTGTACTTGAAAGGATGTGAAAGATGTTGGAGAAGATTGCTTTGAAGGCTCGCTGAATCTATGAACAATTTTCCTCTCTTTTTTCTTTTCTTTGGATTTTTAATGTTCCTCATCAAAATTAAAAGATTCTCTTTTTAAATTTCTTAATCTTACTTTTTAATTGATTCTCTACTTTTTAATATCCTTGGAGATGGTTGGAGAGAGAGTTCTAGTCATTGGAAGCTCTGAAATAGCCATTGGAAGGGTTGCAGAAAATTTTTGTTAAAAGCTGTCGCACATTTAGAGAGGTCTCAATTTTTTTAGGATAAGTCTCAGTTTTACAGCTAGAGCTCTTGAGAATTTTTGAGATGTCTCGATCTCAGAACATAGAAATGAGATTTATGTTTCTTGAAATGGAGAGGTCTCGAGCTGTTTTCGAGATGTCTTGAGTCTGTGCCAGGGTAATGTACAGGTGTGCCAAATAGCTTGGAGAAGTCTCTAAATTTACTAGAGAAGTCTCCAAATTTTCTGAAGAAGCCTCCAAATTTTTAGGAGATGGCTTTAAAATTTCTGGCTTCATTTTTCTTCATTGTTTGACCTTCCAAACTTGAATATCTTGATCCCAATCTCTTCTAAATATAATTACTTCTTTCAATTTTATTTTCTTTTCTTCTAATCTTACTTTCTTCATACCAAGCCATCCAAATATGTGTGAATTTATTCTTTTAAGTATTTTGGCATGGCATCTTGGGAGGATTTGTTCTTATGATAAATTCTTTATTTTGGATACTTGAAAAATCCTACACATATTCTTGAGACATATGATTAGATACATAATATACTCAAAATTTTAGAATCATCAAAATTAATCTCAGGGCTAACAATCTCTCTCTTTTTCATGATGATAAAATCTTGAGTATATGCACAATAAAAGCAAATAATATATTTCTATATATTTGGCTAAAATATATCATGAAGTATAGATTAAACATATGAATGAGTACTTCATGAATATTCTCAATTATTTTTTTGGTTTATTGCACATATTTCATATACTCATATCAAAATAATGTTTCAATTCAAATCAATGAGTATGAAGATTTCAAGCATCAAATTTGAGTTTCTTAAACATCAATCCTTCAAGCATATACTCAACATACTTCTCTCCCTTTTTGACAGCATCAAAAAGTTTATGAAAAAGATCAAAAAATAATCATCAAAATCAATAATATGAATGTATCAAAGTAAGAGATGTATCAAGTTTAGAAAATCAAATCAAATGAAATAAATCATCTTTCTTTTGAAAATTTATGCTTTGACTCAAAATAAGTTTAATATATTAATTTTAATTTTAAAAATTATTTTGAATTTAAATATTAAATGCTTTCTTCCTTTTTTAATAAATATGATCTTTAATTAGATTTTAAATATGTATCTTTAAGCTTTAAGAGAAATAATAATTTTTAAAAAATTTGAATATGAAATCAAGTATAATATATACTTTAATATTAAATCTTTTTTTCTTAAAAAAATTTGATCAATTAAGTTTGAAAAAGATATGTATTGAATATGTATCGAGCAAAGTAAAAAGATAATATTAAAGTAAATGATAGTTATATTTTCAAATTCATTACTTGAGCAAAAATTACTTTAATATAAATAATTCATAAAAATATTGCAATGCACATCAAAAATTTAGTATCAAATTTAAATTTTTAAATAAATTTTGAGATTAAGTTTAGAAATTTATTTATTGGAGTATTAATATGTTTTCAAATTCAATTTAACTCCAACTAATTATCCAAAAAAAATAGAGCAATCAAATCATGTATATCAAATTGAATAAATATGTAAAAGTTCAATTTAAGAAGATCATAAAATAATTGATTGAGAATTTAAGATTAAAATTTATTTATCTTAATATAAATTAATGAAAATTTTTAATCAAATCAAGATAAAAAAGCATTTCTCTTCTTATTTTGGAGATACCAAGAATTTATTTTTTTTAATATTTCAATAAAATTGTCTCTCCATATATTTCATAATTATAACTCGATTATTTTATCTTTCAACTTTTCTCCTTCTTTTTCTTTCAAATCAAGCATATTTAACATGAATTTAATTAGTAAATTTAAATTTTCTAAATTTAAAAGATATTTTTATTTTTAAAGGTCTTTTTAATTAAATGATCATTTTTTTAATATTTTCTTTCCCTTATTTTTGCAAATAAAGTCATGTTAAAAATTAAGAATTAAATAAAATTTAAAAGTATAAATTTTAATGATACCAATTTTTGAAAATCAAATCAGATAGTCATTTCTTTGAAGAATTTTTTTTGATATCAATTAAACTAAAATTTAGATTTGTTGGTACGAAATCTGGTTACCATCGGAGAAGTGCTAGAGTCGAAGAAGACGAGATCGCCGTCAGTGATCTGCAAAATAAGTTTCATCCAGAGCTCAGGATGGTGGCTATGGTAAGACTCTCCGATGGTTAAGTTAGCTTTTTCGATCAACAAAAATAGAGTGCTCAATCAAAAAAATTGTAGAATTTCAAAAAGAAGAAGAGAGCCTAAAGAAAACGTATCTGGAGGATTTCTTTTATAGATGGGGTCTGTAACAAACTGATAGTGATAGCCATAACTATCGAATAGTGGGCTGCTCGGAGCCATATGGAGTTCATTAGGAGGATAG
Organism: Cocos nucifera; assembly: GCA_006176705.1. Lineage (NCBI taxonomy): Eukaryota > Viridiplantae > Streptophyta > Magnoliopsida > Arecales > Arecaceae > Cocos > Cocos nucifera. The sequence continues at coordinate 1,060,152 of QRFJ01000375.1, forward strand.
TATTTGTTGTCATGAGGTGCCAGTCCGTTTGAAATTTGATAGTCAAAGTTCAGAGGGATAGGCATCGATTGGTGATGACATTTGAACTATATCAATTTTAGAAGAGTTCAGACTTCTCTGAGGTAGTTTGGATGTGGGTCGGTTCATGCCGTGTATGGGATCAAACTCGTACGGAGACCTTGCTGGATGACTACGAGGAGTTTGGCCGCTGGAGGAGTTCGATCGCTGGAGGCATCCAAAAGGAGCTTGGCTGCTGAAGGAGTTCAAAAGATGTTCGACTGTTGGAGGAGTCCAAAAGGGAGTTCTGTCGCTAAGGAGTTCGAAAGGAGTTTGGCTGAAGGAGTTTGAAAGAAGTTTGACCGCTGAAGGAGTTCAGAAGGAGTTCGAGCTGGAGGAGTTCGAAAGAAGTTCGACCATTAGAGGAGTTTAGAAGGAGGACTACTGGAGGAGTCTAGAAAGAGTTTGGCTGCTGGAGGAGTTCGGAAGGAGTTCGTTGGAGAAGCCGAGTTTGACTAGAGAAAGGAGTTCCTATTGGAGGAGTCTGAAAGGAGTTCGAGCGAAAGGAGTTCGACTGCTAGAGAAGTCCAGAAGGAGTTTGACTGCTGAAGGAGTCCGGAAGGAGTTTGATCACTGAAGGCATCTGAAAGAAGTTTGGCTACTGGAGGAGTTCGGAAGGAGTTCGACTATTGAAGGAGTTCGAAAGAGTTCGGCTGCTAAGAATTCGAAGAGAAAGAATTTTCGATCAAAGCTCTTCTGTGATTACCAGTTACATTAGGCTAAGCATCAGACTGGATTTCAATGGAAGCAGGGTTTATCCCCAACACTTACGAAGGGCATGGAAGCTCCTAATTTTTGAATAGAAAAATATACTAAGTTCTAAACAAGTTTGGAAGACCCTTATTCGTAAACAAGGAGGATAGGCTTATGGGATTTCAAATCGAAATAATTGCTTCAAATCGACATCAGCATCGGGCACAACATGATACCTAGATTTCAATTCCAAGCAGAACACAAAAATAATTAGAAGGAATATGATTTCATTAAGTCAAAGCCTATTACACAAGTCTCCAAGGCCAATTGCAAAGAAGAAGAAAAGAACAAGCACAAAGTCCTATTCGGACCTCAGACTGCCGACCCCAGCCATTACAAGGGAGAGCTTCGTATCGTTCACTTTGTCTTCAAGCTCTTTCCTCGCCCTAAGCTCTTACCAAGCAACTTTCAAGCTTTTCTCACATCCTCCTCAGCCTCCCTCAATCTTTTCCACAAAATTGCATACTTGACCTCAACATCCTTCACCATATTCTCCTGGCAAGTCATCTGAATTTTGAGTTGAAGGAGCTCGTTTTTGGTCTTCTCGAATGTCTTAGTAAGATTTTCAAGGATATTCTTTAAAGAAGCAACTTCATTTGGATCTGCATTTAGGCCAGCTTGAGTCCGATCCGCTAATCGCTTTTGAAGCTGAGTTGCTTCCTCTTCAGCTGTCTGAAGTTTTCATTTGAGTTCTACAACTTAATCACACTAGCCAAGCGTGTATGTGTTCTATAACTTTTTAGTCGCGTGTAATTGACTTTGGAGCTCAAAGAACCTCTTGGATCAATTCTAGCCATACTCCTCTCGATCGATGGACCAGGCCAAGCTCTTCTCCAATAGTCAAATCATCTCTTTGCTGCTTTAAGCTTGACCTCAAGAGAACTGATCTTCGCGGTTAGGGTCCAAGATCTTTCACTAGCGTGTTTCTTAGTCTGCTCAAGCTCTTCACTCAAATGATATTTTTTAGCAGTGTATTCTTTGAAGGACTGTTTGGTCTCCTGGCAAAGTGATTGATCTCAACCACAGCCTTTGCATAGTTTTCTTAGATTTTTGGGGCTTGTCTTCAGTCTTCTTCAACTTCTCACTGACCTAACAAACTTTCTTCCTCAAATTTCTAATGTGGGCCTTCAAGAGAATGCCCTGAGGCAATGGTGCTACTTCAGCCGGAGACTATGCTCGATGTAAAAGCATATCACAACATAAAGATATGACAAAAAAGAAAATTTAATTTTATTAATTGAAAAATTTTAAGTACATGAGGTGTGAAAGAAAAAGAAAAAGATATAAGAATTAGAGGTCTCAAACCTCTGAAGGTGGAGCAGCAGAAGAACTCGGCATGGCCTCAACAGGTGCCGACTCCTTAGCAAGCATAGGGGTGGGTTCGATAGGTTCGGCAGTGGCAAACTTGGCATGAGGAAGATTAGCTCTAGCCATAGGAGGCTCCGCCTCATCTTTAGAAGAGTCCTCCGCTAAGAAGTCAAGGTCCAACTCGGGAAACCTCTCAGCAACATTCCTCTCTAACAGAGGTTGAACCCTTTGACGAAAGCCTCCTAAGCAAATGCCGCTTTAATGTTCTTTAATTTCTTTGAAGATTTGAAGAATGAAATAACTTGCTCCATAGCCTCGGTGACTTGCTTCCTTTCTTTGATGATCTTGACCTTGGCCTCTTTTCTCTTCTCCTCCTCCGAGGTCAGCATGGCTTTCAATCCCGCCAATGCCTGCTCTTCCCTCTTAAGTATCTCTTGTAGATGCCCAACTTTGGCCAAAAGATGCTCCACTTCGATCTTGTATCCACGGGCCGCCTCTACTGCCTTCGCGACCTTGGTCTTTTGAAGATTCACTACCTCTATATTTGTGAAGAGGTGGTGCCCTGGCTGCAAACAATAAAATATGAGTTATTCTTGAGAGTTTGCATGTATTTAGATTAAAGAGAAAAGCAGTTACCTCTAAGAAGGTCCCATAGGCATCTCTCATTCTCTACTTATCATCCATTTGAAGCATTCTTTCAATTATGTATGAAAGGATGCACCCCTCTATAAGGGGCTGGACGACCTCCCAATCATCAAGTGAACCTTGGCCTGGGTCGGCACTATTACTACCAGAGTTGTCAGAATTCTTCCAGGCCTTCTTAGAAATAATCCTTTTCCTCCTCTTCCCGGCCTCCTCCTTCTTTCTGGGAGGTGTGGGAGTAGTGACCTCAGTGGGTGAAGTCAAAATTGATGGAGGCACTACCTCCTCCGAAGTAGGGGCCACCTGGGCAGGGGTGGCTGAGCTTGGGCCTTCTACCCTTGCTCATTTTGTTGCCCCTCATAAAGTACCCCCCCAGCCCCTTTCTCTTTTGAGCCTGAAATTCCTTGGACAGCATCTCTAATTCTTCGAGAGTCATCTCTGAAACAGCAAGTAAGCCGAGGTTAGAATAAAGATAAAAAAAATAGAAGAAGATGTAAATGTATACCTTCCAGGTTGAACGGTTTCAGGCCAAGGTTGTATAAGGTTTGATTATCAACTAATTCGGGCAGGAAGGGGCTTTATAGTTTCTTAATATGTTGGCAGAGCGAGGTGCTCTCTCTTCAATCTAGGAGCTCTGTGGACCGAGTCTCTTAATTAGCCCCAAGGAGGAAGTCCTAATTCTACTGATGGACAAAATATGAAAAAAAAATTTTCCTTCTAATTATGAATAAAGAAAGGGGTATCCTTGAGCAACTCCTTCTTACCGAACTAGGAGAAAAAATACCATCGGTCCTCAGTAGAAGGATGATGCTTGAAGGTAAAGAAAGTCCAAAACAAAGATACCGTAGGATGAACCTCAGCCAGAAGATAAAAAATAGGAATGCTACTATAAACCTAAAGAAGTTTGGAACAACCGACACAAGAGATATGTCAAAAAAGCAAAAAAGGGCGATAACAAAAGGAGGAAGGGAAAGCCTCGGTTTGGCATGAAGAGCCTCCAAGTGCAAATAGATATGATCCAGAGAAGGGGCACAAGCTTGGCCGCTCGATCCAGAAAGCTCTAGCTCATACTCAAGAAGAACTCCATACTGAGTCCGGATTAGAGAAAGATCTTTAAAGGAAAGAGAGCAAGGGATGGTCTCTAGGATAAAGACTGGATAAGCTACTCTCCTAAGCTTGGTTTCACTCCTAGGATTGGGATTGAAGGAGGTCGGATCAGGCGGACTCCTAGAACCGCCAGACCAGGATATTTTGAAAGTCATTTGGATCAAATAGAAATAGAAAAAAGTTTCTAAAATTAGAATAAATTGGCAAATGAACTTAAACAAGCTTCTAAAGATCAAAAGGCAAAACAGCGGTGAGAAAATACAAGAGAAGAGTTAGAGTGCTAACCTAAGACGGACAAAGAATTCGGTGATGCTACCAGAATGATGAAGGAAGAGTGAAAGAGATGCCAAAAATCAGAGAGATCATAGAGAAGATGGAACAGGATACTTGGGCTTGAGGAAGGTGAAAGGCAGAGAAGAAAATGGAGAAGAAGAAGAATCAAACCAAGATAGAAGAAAAGTGGACGAAAGCGTTTAAATAATCAAGAGGACCTCGAGGCGGTTATGATCATAAATCATCTATATCGAATCCCTGTCCATGTGTGTTCACTTCATCATAGCTGCCGCAGACGTTTGATAGGACCATTATGGTGCCATACATAGAGCTTTGCATTGGGGAGAATTTCAAAAGCTGAGGTTGTATCGGGTCTTTCAATAATAAAGAAGCTTTCGACTAGTTTAAATGCACCAAAAATTTTTCATCTCCTAAAGCCAGAAAGAACTTTGGCAGGCTCAAATTTTGGTACTCCCTTCATTTGAACTTCAAACTCGGAAGTAGGAGAACAAGTGTTAGAGATAAAATAGCTACCTCCGAAGTCCAGTGGGATGTCCGACCTTGACATAGTGCTATTTGTAGTCATGATGGCCAAGTATAAACCTCATCTAAGTTGATTCCCTAATTCAGACAAATACTTGAAGGTCGACCTTTAGATCGCCTGCATCGGTCGACCTCCTCAACAATAATTTCTCCAGTTCCCCCCCGATAATGGTAGACCTTGCCAAACTATATTGTGAACTTCAGCTAGATGAACTTAAATAGTGAAAGGGGCTGCCATCTAACCAATCTTGATTCTCGATTCAGAATAAGTAGTAGTCATCTCATAGATATGAGGTCTCCTATATCATCCGACCTTGACCTATAGCCGACCTTAGAAATTGGCTGAACTCCTCTACTTCACTCTGTAGATAGCAAATCATATCAATTTCACACTAAATACTTTGGCTAGATGAACTTAAGTTAACAAGAGGACCTCACCATTAATATAAGTCCAATTTTCAATCCAAAATAAGCAGTAGCCCGCGAGCAGCGAATCTCAGTATTCCTCCAACCCAGCTTCAAGTCAACCTTAGATATCTATTGAGCTTTTTCAAGAGAGCCTAGCCGCAGTCCTTATTGAAGAACCTACCGTCCCTTTCTGGCTTCCAGTCTATCAAACCAAAATACTTACACCCGCTCTCAACTGTCCTTAAAGGCGATCGAGCTCTTGAAAGCTATCAAAGATAGCTCCGTCAAGTTTTAAACTCAGAACCTGGTTATAAATCCATCATCCACTATTTAAAAGCCAACCTTCAATCTCACTTAGCCCAATTTCAAGTTCTCTATCCTAGTATGAATATCTCATTACCAAGCTCAAAAGCCTCTAATCTCCCATCTAAACTTCAATAAATAGAATTTAATCACCAGCAAGTCACGATAAATAATAATCCACTCTCCGTAACAAACTTCAAGCCTCCCAAGCTCCGGCTTCTCCATCCGTAGGTATAGCTTATTCGTTGGGGAAGAATTCGGATAGGATGATGATCTCAAGGATGTGTCTCAAGGTACGGCCAAGTTATTCTCAAGGCTTGCCCGGTGGAGAAGGCATGCAGGACTTCCTCTCAGCATGGGTTTTCCCCTCGAGGATGTGGGTGGCTGTGCCTTTCCCCCGAAGGATTTCATCGCTTTGGAGAGGAGAGGAAGGCGGCGACCTATTGACGGGAGAGAGATCGCTGTGGACTTTGAACAAATCGGTCCCCGGTTGAAGCCTTCCCAAGTCCTGGTCAACCCTGCGGCAGCTGCGTTGGGTTGGGACTTGGGAGGAGAAAAATGAAGATCGAAGACAGAACGCGACATAAAATAAAGCGTGGAAAGGAGGAAGATGAAGGAATCACTTTCTTCATTTCTACGCGGAACCTTTAGGTTTGCACGGCCCGGCCCGGCCCACGAGTGGGCGATAGATGCCGGTCAAACGAAAATGTTTGCCAATGGTGTTGCTTCACGGACATCATTTATAATGATTGATTAGTACATGGATTCAAATGAAAAAAAAAAATATAAAACATTTATAATGATTGATTAGTACATGGATTCAAATGAAAAAAAAAAATATAAAACTCGATAAGTTTTTTTTTTTTTTCTTGGCTCCAACCTGGATGCTCAATGTTCGTGAAGCTACACCGGCCGAGGTATGGAAAGTATTTCCCAACATAAAAAGCACTTTAATCCATGGATTTGCTAATCCAAACATAAAAAGCACTTCAATCCATGGATTTGCTAATCCAAGGTGCAGCGGTTTTCAAATATATTCAAAACGTGGTCCTACAAGAGTTGACTTTGTGCAAATAATTTTTTAGTTTTCTCTTAGTTGGGTCAGTTTTTGAATCTCGTGTACTTTTATTACCTCCGTGGTGACGATGGTCGCTACCAGGATGAGGATAGATACCGGTCTATGTATCATGGCCAAGGTGGAAGATCACAAATTTCAAAAACCGACTGGAACATTCTAATACCTTGTCCGAGATGCGACCACCAAGATGCCAAAATATCAACTCATTGGGATTTTAAGATTGTTTTTCAGTTTGATCTTTATGGTTATCAACCGGATAATTTTCAATAAGAAATATTAAATTGATCAAAAATATATGTTGCTTTTAATCCACCGGATAATGTGCATTGACATTAATTTTATGTGTATATCATATCAGTAGTATGACCACGCCATAGAAATCAAAATCATGGTCAGGATGGATCAGTATTGATCGTCTACAATTTTAGCGCCATTATACTAAATTCCTGTTGCTGTTTGCTACAAGAAAAAAAATGTTGAATGACAGTTGATATATGAGGTTCTTCTTCTTCTTAAATTCATTCGAAGAGAACTTTCTCTTTGAGAATGGTGTCCGATCAATATCTCTACTTGCAAAGTCTTTCTATGAGATTATGAATTAAGCATAGCAAAGCGTTTGACCGTTATGACATGCCTTAAATGCCAAGTTGGACTATTCTTACTGCTTGTCCAGCTTGCCTCTGAAGAAAAAGTGACACCACCATCCACGTCATCATGCGGCTGATTACCCTTTTAATACGTCGACCAGGTCCTTGATGATCTATTGTAAGAATGCAAGAAGACGTGACAGCGGGGGCCTGCCTTGAATCAATCCAAAATTTATAATAAAAAAGCTCAATGACAAGTCTAGCCGAGTTGAATCTTAACATTAGTCCCGAATTTTTATTTCATCAGCTTGTATATGGGTAGATTCATACATAAAGCTGATATTTTATTAGATTATATTATTTCTTGAGGAACTGGGGCCACTAGAACATACCATATTGCAAGTGTATGCTGCGGTTGTCTTTTTGCTGAAGTTCTGCATCTCCAACTTGCCTTGGATTTATGCTCTGCATCGAACAGATATAGACAGAACCCTAGCTTGTTGTGATCCCTTTTTTATCATTTGGTTTTACCTGTTAAAATAGGAGCGGATTGGATGGGCAAGAATAAAGAAAACTATAGACAAGTAGTGGAATCTTGTCGACAAGATAGATATGCTACAATGTTTAGCCAAGTGAGCTAACTAAAGCTTAGGTGTTTTATTATGTGTTTAGCAATCTCTCTCTCTCTACCCCCCATGATCCGATGTACAGATCAACCCCTAAATGTTCTCTAACTACTCCTCCTTCCCTCCCCCATGATCTATCTAGCCAACGGTCGGTCCTCTATTTTCACCTATGTAATTAACCTCTCTAATCTCTCTCCGTTAATGTTCTCCCAAAAATTTTCATCTATAGCCCCTTATCTTCCTGAGCAGATCAATCGTTCCAGCTATATATATATATATATATATATATATATATATATATATTTGCAAGAAATTGGAGAAGAAAATAAAATTGAAGAAAAAAAATTAATTTAAAAAAATTTATTTAAAAAAATAAAATCGGATAATTAGTTTGGCTCTCCTCACAAAACGATCCATGCTAAATAATCTCTCCTTTTTTATCTTCTGTCCCTCACTTTTCCACACATCAAAAGAGACACAAAGTCCCTTTGAGTAGAGCATCACATGATTCGATGCTTCACTTCTACCTGAATTTAAAAACTAAAATCCATTAGAATATAAACTCTAAAAATTTATAAAAAAATTTTAAATAAAATCCTAAAGTTATTAAAATAATAACCAACTAAAAATAGAATTTTAATTAGATTAGGACTTAGTAATGAATCTCAACATTCTCTCTCATTGTAAAATACATATTGACATATGAAATTTGTTGATGTACGAAATACCACAGTAGTTGTTGCCAATTGCCTAGTAATAAAGACACATAACAACTTGTTGAACTCGAATTAATAGCAAAACTTTTTTATTGGCTCAACAATTATTTTTTTACTGTCATCCTTTTTGATGTATATTGAATATGGCAATGTGTTACGACACTTTTTCTCGACACTAACTCCATAATTGTGATGCTGAGATTCTTTCAAGGATCCAGCTTATCCTAAAAAACATTAATTCATAGTTATATTTACTCTTAACTGTGACCATTACTTGCGCATGTAAAATCAAGACAAAATTTTGACTATGCTTACATGCTCCTAATATGGAATCAAATCCTCTTCCATTAAGTTTTTTAACAGCTTGAACTTTTGAGCAGCTTAAAAATTAATCGATGTACTAAAAATCTTGTAAACGCTAAGACACTATATGAATCATCTCCATCAATCATATCTTTTTGCTACTTGATTTCTAAAACTATTTCAAATTAATTAGCTCTTCATCTTCATGGCTGACTAAACGAAAAAATATTCATAGCTTAGATAACTTCAATATAAAATTCTCCACATGATTTGATTCCTGATAAGAATCTTTATAATTGGATCACTATAGTATCCTTTGACTCTTCCTAGTAATTTTCATGTCATATGGTTCTTCAATGGCCTTTTCTGAACTTGATATGGTATTCATCTGATCAAGTTCCCCTACTTTGGATTTTTATCTTTAAACTAATTTTGTTCTTCTTTATATCTTTGAAAATAAACCAAAATTCACTCTTTAGATAATATTTGTTTGAATGTTTTATATTGCATGAATTTGAGTGGATGGCCACAAGAATATCCCATACTTTTCTTAGCTCTTTTACATCCTGAAATAGAGATAATTTTTTTTATCAACTAAAATTTGAATAATCCATGCTGCCTTTCTAGATTTCAAATTCCACTTTCTTCTTACAGCCTTATCATTGGAGTATCTGATGACATCATCATTGACTCATCCAGGATATTTCATAAATCCTATCTTTTTTTCAAATAAGACCTGACAAGATCTTTTCAACATGGATAATAGGTGTTATTCAACTAATGAAAAGAAATGATAATAGTAAAAATAATCTTATAAATGTTAATAAAGTCAAACATCTTGAATCCATTAAGAAAGAAAATAGTAGCACCAACCATGATGATTCACTTATTGAATCACCAAATAAGAGTCTACACGATTGCACTGCATATGGTAAATTATTGAAAGCTTTCCAACCATATCAAGATACGAACATAAAAACCACCAACAATCAAGTTGCTGCTTAAAAAAAAAAAAACTATTTTAAATAAATCTAATCAAAGCCATAAATCACTCGACCCTTCTTCAAGTCTATGGCTTTAATACCATGTAGAATAGTATGGTACCAAGAGTAGATCGACCATACCAACCCAAGATCCAGAATACACATCAAATACAATAAAAATATATTTATAGAGAATTGTGAAAATAATAATTATGGAACAAAAGAATTTAGGAAAGAAAAATAAATTTATTCAAGAGAAAATAAGGGCAAAAAAAATAAATTTGGCTTTTCTTATAAAGATACCTCACAAAATAGGCTCCATATAAAAAATAATCTCTCCTCACTTTTTCTTTCCATGCCTCCCACTTTTTCACACATCAAAGGAGATATCGAAGGTTCTTTTAAATAAAGCATCACATTGGTAGGATGTTTGATTTCTACCTAAACTTAAAAATCAAAATTTTGACTCAGCAATGAATCTCAACATTTCCTCTCCAAGTATAGATCAATGCACCAATCAGGCATGACAGTGAAGAAAAATATTACTTGAATTTGTCAAATTTGCTTGGAGATGGAATATTATCTAATTTGTATAAAAATTAATATCATATCATAGTGAATGATATGTATTCTTTTAAAAATAAAAAATATTCACCTCTCTCTCACACCCTCCCCCTCTCGTCCCTCATATAAAAAAGTTGGATGCATAAAACCCTAACTCTCCCATTATCTCTAAAGCCTTAACAGTACTATCCCCTTCAATACATGTAATATCTAATGTCCCAACTTTACCATCTCCTTTCTCTTAATATATATAATCAACCACTCAGCCTCCTCTTTTGATATCTAACTTCCCTCATCTTTTGTCTGTTAGTAACACTCCCCTCCCCTAATCCTCCAAGTTTTGATATGAAGATCCCCATTCTTCATTTTGCTTCTCTAACATATGGCCTAAGTTTATAAAAAGATTGAATAAGTAATTGGGATAGAAGTTACCAAACACTTAGGGTTCGTTTGATTTGGATATCTCAGACGATTCTTGAAATTATTTAACTACAAAATTATTATGGAGGAAAATAAATTCTACTGGTGGAATTTTTTTCAAAAAATGATACTAGAAAAAGATTTGATGTTTGGTTGAATGTAGCTTATATAGGAACATTGATAAATTTTCAACGATACTCTTGAATAAATAATTCAATAAATAAAATTTTTAATTAATTTATTGACCATTTATGGCCAACTTTTATGAAAACTATCAGTATGGGCCATGTAAATATTGAAAAATGTTACATGAGTTAACAAATATTTTAAATTAATTATATTTATTAGAAAATATATTTCTTATTATAATAAATTAGTATATTTTTGGTTTATCAATAAATAAGATAATAATATGATAACTAACTAGTAGATAAGAAAAGTGCTTAATCACAATGCACTTGAAAAGGCAAAATCTCACCATCCTGATCCATGGTAGAAAAGTGCTCAATGTTAGTCTGCAAATTTCACATCCCTTAGTTACATAAATCCACATCCTCACTCTATAAATACTAGGCACAAGGGCCTCTGGTCAATTAAAAAAACTCTCAACTATATTATCAACTTTTGTCTCTCATTTTTATCTGAAACTCTACCTAACTTAGTATCTCCCACTAGACATATTTAGCAATCTCCGATTAGTTTGTGGTTGCAAGCTGCACCCATGCTTTTTTCACTTCATCGAGTAGAGCTATTTATTTGTCTATCTATTAGATCGAGTTTTGAGCAACAACAACAAAAATAAAGAAAAAAGTAATTTTAAAAGAATGATTATAAGATTTTATAATAAAAAAAAATAATGTTAGAAGAAGCAATTATAAGATTTTACTCCAATTTAGGAAATACTTTGAGATAAAAGTCTCAGCTACTTGGCTTAAGGAAGGTCATTTGAATACCAAGTTCTTTCAAAGGTCCTCTATTTTGTATAGGAGATTAATAGGATTTTTATTTTATATAATATGCAAGGGTGGGTTGAGGATGATGTGACAATTAGGACCTTATTGATGGGTCATTTTAAACAATGTTGGTTCTTATGGCCATATAATGTATGGTTGCCTCAATAAAAGATACAATTCTAATGTTCAGAATGACAAACTTATTTAGGTTGTAACTAAAGGAAATCATGGATGCAGTCTTCTCATTATCACTTGATAAGGTTCTAGGTTCGGATGGACTTCAACCTTTTTTCTTTAAAGAATTTTGATGTTTTATTACGATGATGCATAAGTAATTAAGGATTTCTTCCAATCTCATTGTATGGCACATATGCGGAAGGATACTTACATTGCCTTAATTCCTAGAAGCCTAACCCAATTGAAGTATTAATTGTCCTATTAGTTTGTATAATACAGTTTACAATATTGTCGTCAACTACTTATGAATAGACTAAAGTCTATGCGCAGACAGAATTTATATAGATCTACTGCACCATGCAGTGCCACATCATCCCGACCAATCACAGCCTTTGAGCAATCAGATCTAAATCTGATACGTCGGATGACATCATCTAGTCCAATCAGATGAGAGACCCTTAAAATTCTCTAATGTGGCATCAAGACTGGGTCACAAGAGTTCTGGCACCACAGAGTTTAATCCCCTAAACAACCCTGGAGTTCCATTATTGGGACTCCTTTATCCTCATAGGGCGCACGCCTCCTAGGCGTGCACCCTCTTCCTATCTGCATTTAGCAGAGGGACAAGGCCCTAGGTACTCTTCTATAGGCGCATGACACATGGCAGATGTCCATGTGTCCAGGGTCAACATTTGACCAAAGTTGAAAATAGGAATTAGCAAGTGATTGAAAATAGTAGGTATTATCTTAAATTTATCTCATAAATTAGATAATTCTTTTCTGATCTGGACGAGCTCCAGTCAGACCAAGTAAAGATTTTGGAGTGAGTCCAAATATATTTGGCTCAGTTGAGACAAGGTTAATGATTATTAAAAAAAAATATTAGGCTCAATCGTGTGCTAGCATGATTTTTGAATCTAATTAAATCTTATTCAAATTAATTAAATTGGGTTAGTCCAATTGATGACATCAGTCTAAATTCTTATTTGTGTGATCTAGTTAGGTTCTTCTGTATGATAATGGGATATATCACGATCTCACATCGATATTATCGAAATACCTTTCGATGGATTAGAATTTTTCTTATTCAGACAACTAGTATGATCGATCATCCAAATTATTCTAATTGCTCTCAAAATCCACCAGTGACATCTAGCAGCATATGATGGCACTCCATCAGAATGAAAGCGAACTCTCGATGCAGTTACCTATGTGATTAGGTTTCTCTATCTTGAGCCCTGACCAAATAGGGTTGATGATCTCATCAAATCTTAATATCCATCATATGAATTAATCATCAATTCAAGTCCAATGTATCTAATAGAAACTTTTCTATTATTTCATTCTGCCATGGCCAGGGCTTATGGACTTGATTCTCATGATCATCATAGGGCTGCTCCTCATCTACCGAGGTAGATAGATTTCTATTGTGCAATCTAATTCTACAATGAACATGCTATAGCCAACATACACCTCAGGATTCTAAATGGCTAGAAGATCGAGTTATGGGTAGTCAAACTATAACATCCTTAAGATGAACTATCGATGCACCTCAGGTCAAAGAACCAGACATACCACTGCAGCTTTGAGCAGTCATCGACGAGAAAGTAAACTTTCTCATGACTGCTCGAGGTAGTCATGCTCAATGCCCTCATTCTCTAATGAGTACTTATACTTTCGCTCCGGTGTCTCTACACCGTAGACTAAGACTCATCTATCTTAAAGAAGCGATCGTACACCAATTTTTTGGATCAATCATCATCCTCATGATGATCCTATGGTTGGAAGCATTTATGAGTTAATAATAAAAATTCATGTCTTAAATTTTTAACTCTTGAAAATATGAACTATCATTACCATTAACTCAAGGGATGTATCACAGACACTTTCAATATACATTTATGATAGAAAATAATTTATTTTATTATTTTAGTTAAAATTATAATTTTATCTTTAAAGTGTATTACAAGTATCAGCTAATTTTGGTTTCTAGGGTACACATATCTACAGAGGAAGATGTTCAACATTTTTCAATAAAGTCGGACTTGCCTACCAACTTCATCCTAGCAACCTGGCTTCTTGCTTGCTTGTACCATCCAAAATAGTGGTCCATGCCCAATTTCAATCTAGGTACTCTCTCGGATCTAGACAACCATCAAAACTTGGGCTTCGATCGCACATTCCTAAGGACATGCTCATCCTGGTCAAACTGGTTATGATGGGGCGTGCTGCTATAGGTCGATCTAGGTCGAGATTTCTTCTTCTCTATCCTATAGGTAGTTGGAGAGACTCAGGTTCAGATTGTCTTTGCCTGCTTCTTCTATCTGTTATTCTTTCACTCATGGTTTTCATAAAATCTTTCATGTCTCAAACTTTTCAGTCAGGACATTAATGATGGCTGTTGTATTGGATCATATTGTACTGAATGAAAAGTAAATGTTGGTACTGGGTACCTAATCTAAGGTCCGCAAGTCTAGGACGCAGAATAAGAAAGTAGAAAGTGTTAGAAGAGAATTACAAAATTTATATATAATTTAAACTAAAGTCCTAACCAATCCGGCTCTGATATCAAATTGATGCGGATAGCCTAAAAAAAAGAAAAAACCAAGCTTTCTTCATTTCAATAATAAATCACGTTCGATC
>QRFJ01000376.1:0-86377 GCA_006176705.1 Cocos nucifera
ACAGGAGATCTAACGTTCTTCTTTTGCTATCAATAAATAGTGTCGCTGATGAAGCAGAAGGAGTTTTTGCTTCATCAGAGGGTCCTTTCATATGGTCTGAATGGCTGGGTTGTCCAAGTTCAAAAAAAGGTTGTCTTATTTTGTAGGAACTTACCTGCATTTTTGGTCATGCTATCATTTTCTTGTTCTTTGACTTTTGGTCAAAAGTCTACCTTGACTGATCTAAAGTGTTGACCTAGTAGATACTTTGACTTTGACCACATGTCATGCAACCTATTGGAGAGCTGATGGGGCTTGTTCCTCTACTAGAACTGGCAAGGAGGAGGCGCATGCTAACCCTCGTCGTAGCCAATGTTGGATGGCGCCATAGGAGTCCCTGTTGGACAGGGACTCGCATCTCCTTTTTTGGATTTCAATTAGAGTTCCTCCTAAGAACGATTTCGATTGGTCTTAGGCACCTCTAAGGAGGAATCCAGGGGACCGCTATTCTCCACCAATCAGATTAAGATCTGATTTTTCACACAGAGTTTGTGATTTGGTTGAAAGAAAGGAGTTTGGATCATGCTTAGTCTATAAATAAGACCCTATCGCCCAACACAGATTATGGAATTAAGATATAGATGATTGACAATCAAATTCCTCATGCCCCATAGGCTGCCCTCTCCCCTCTTCCTCTATGCCAAACCACCTTCCCTTCCCTCTCCACGTCCAAAGTGAGTTTTGGATTTTTTGGTTGGTTGGCGGGTCTCATCAAAGAAAGTGAGTGAAAGCTAGAAGGCTGCACTGCTGCAGAAGGATGACTGCTTGACTTCAAAGGAGTTTTGAAGATCTCCAGATCAGATCCAGATCTAATTTTTAGAGACATGATAGAGAAGAAGAGGATCTCCAAATTAACCCGAGTGGATTACTGGTAGAGGCCAGGCATCTTGCGTGGCTTAGATCAGAACCTTTTCGTACTCAATACAGGATCATCAAGCGGGTATAGGATTAACCCATATCAAGGTAAGTTAAATATGATTAATTTATTAATTTTATTTTATTTTTGAAATAATAATAATCAGATGATGAAACATATCAAGATCTTAATAAGGATCAAGAGAAAAATTTTTGAAAATATATCTCTTGATCTGTCTAGACTGAACGAACCTGTCCGAGAAAATAGGAATTTCCTTCAACTGGTATCAGAGCTAGGTTCTTTAAAAGTCGTTTAGATCTAATTTTAAATTGTATTTTAATTACGAAAAATAAATGATTTTAGATGTCCATGAGATGTGATCAGATTTAAATAAGAACAATTAACATTAAATGATTAGGATCTAAGATTAGGAAAATATGCTGACTAGTTCTAAAATTAGAATAGTTCTATAGAATGAGTTCTTGCTTGTTTTTAATTTAATTTGATTATCATATTGTTAGATCTATTTATTTACTATTTTTGATATTAAATGGTTATAATCACATTTGAAAAATAGCAATAATAAATTATTTAATTTAAACATCATATGAGATATGATGATGCATGTCTAGACTAGTTTGAGAATATGTTTAACATAAATTATAGACAAAATGTATTTTGATTATGAATCAATCTAAATCTAATTTTTTAGATTGATGTATGAAGATAATTTAGAACTAAAAATAATGCATGATTCGAATACATGAGATTGGTATGCAAAATTATGCCATGATTAGATCTGTTTGTATATGAGATATATGAATATAGCTCTAAAACTGTTTTGTAGTATTGCATGTTCCTTGATTAAGGCGTTCCTCTTGCCGTCCGAATCATATAGAATTGGAGAAGAGTTTAAAGGCCCTCTTCTTTCCATTACGATGGGGTGTTCTATATGTCAAGGTGTAGGGGTGCTGCGTGTTCATCCTTAATCAGAAACCCAAACGTACTTTCGCAAAATCTAGATCCTAAAATCTTAGGATTTATTGTGAATATTTTGTTTATGAACCTACTTATATTAAAAATTAAGAATTATGAAATATCAATTAGTCTAAAATTGAAAATTTCAGATCTAAGACATATTCATAATACTGGTTTCGGGCTTTGGGTAGCTCATTAGGTCTAAGCGGGTTGATCAAACGAAATCAAGAGTTGGTTTTAGATGGGGATCAAACAATTGCTTAAATTGACCGACCTAATGAGGATTTAAGTCCTGCGTCAAGATCAAGTTTTCACGATCAAGCAAGACCCTAATTAAGCTCTAGAGACTTAGAGTCTGGCTTGTAGGCTAACCAATTGGTTCTGGCTCATAATTGGTGTCAAGGTAAGTTTGGACATACGACCGACTTGATTTTTAATTGGAGAGCTACTGGACTGAATGCGTTTTGGTCGATTAATGGCAGTTCCTTCCACCGATCTCACTTACTGGCATATCTGTTGACACAGTTCTTGATCTGAGGTGTCAATAATCGCGAGCTAACCATGCCACTAGGTTAGTCATAACATTTGTTATCGATATGACAAATCTAGTTTAATGAGACCCTGAATCATTCTCCCTAAGAAAAGATTAACTCCCGAGGGGTTTCGCCCATTGTAGAGGTGGCGGACTCTGGGGTCCGTGGGGTTGATTGTCTTGGATCGGATACAGTGGCTCAGTTGGCACAAAAAGATGCAACCATGTCTATTAGGCATCTGGATGTTCTATGGGCTGGAGATAAGTTGGGCTCAATATTTTGGATATTGGTGAGAGACTCAATTAGGAACCCCAGTTTGTATGCATGGTGGGTCTGACTTAAACTAAGGAGTGGATTCACATTTTGGATACGGTGAGATTCATGAATTAGAGACCCATGTTTGGGTGCACCATGATTAGAGAATATTGTAACAAGAGTTTGTTCACTCATTGGCTAACCCATCACCATAACTGTTTAGGTGAGGTGATTGAGTCATTGGTGAAGACCGCAACCATCCACTTAGAATATTAATCCGTGGAGATTTTTGCATTCTCTACAGAGGGAGTGTAGGGATCCGAGAAATAGTGAACAGCTAATTTTATTTAAAATAATAAAATTTCTAAATAAATTGATTTTAGTCAATTATAAATGTTAACTAGAATCTTTGACTCTTTCTATAGGAAATGTCTAGTCCACCATTGGACGTTTCCTGGACACGACACTAGACTGAACTGGTACCCAATTTAAAGATGGCTTAGAACCTACAAAATAGTTTTTGGTTTCGAGAGTCGTTAACCATGTACTGGACCAGGACTCCACGCTTACCAGCCGTCATGCACAGTTATAGAAGCATCCCTGAACAAAGTGGTAGACGAAGATATAATGCCAGATATTATATGTTGGGCTCGATGCGATGAGCTCCAGCGCCAACATGAGGATATCGGAACTGCTCACTCAAATTTGGCTCACCTGCAAGAGATGTTTGGTGACAGAGTCGTGGCAGTCAAATATCAAGTCACGAGAATCATCTTTTTAAGGCTAAAGACTGCATGATGGGCAGTCAGTCCAAGATCACTATTGAACAATGATCAGGATATTGAGGAGACTTGAAGAAGCTCGATGTGAAGTTAGACTTGGACCTGCAGAACGATATTATTCTCGCAATCCTTGACTGAGCATATGGGCAATTCAATCATTATTACCAAATGCATAAAACTTCAAAATTCTTGGTCGAATAATGAATATGCCTGGTCACCGATGAGCCTTTTTCTACTGAAGATTAAAGGCTCAATTCATTTGCTATGGAATGAACTCTTCCAAAGAAAGTCTTATGGAAAGAAAAGAAGTCGCGAAAAACGCAGAAGGTGGAAGGGCAATGAAGAAGAAGGCAAAGCCGAGAACAAAGGCAGATGTCAATAGGAAATTGTTTGCCATTGCAACAACGATGGTCATTGGAAGCAAAATTGCCCTACTTACCTGGCCACCCTGAAGAGCAGAAGGAAGGTTCCTCTGGAAGGTATGCTCGTTATTGAGTCCTACCTATGGTTTTCTTCTGCATCCAGTTTGGGTGCTAGAGCTCTGGTTCTAGTGCTCATCTGTGCACTTCCATACATGGGTTTGAGGATAGCAGGAGGCTAAGGATGGAGACCATTGATTCCTACGTGTTGGTAATGGAGCAAGAGTTGCTGCAGTATGCCGTGGGAACATACCCTCTCGATTACACATTGGTTTAGACTTAGTTTTAAAAGAACTGTTATTATGGTGCTGAAACTAGCAAAGAATTTTGATTTCCTGTTTCAGTGCCTTAGCATAGAAGGCTATCTGTGATTATCCTTCTTTTAAAGGACCATGTAACATTCTTTATGAAAGGAAATAAAATTACAAATGGTTTTCTTATTAATGGTCTTTCATTAGCGACATTATTGATTGGGTTTTTTTCTAACTATGAGCAAAATGTGAATGCCGAAACGACCTTAGGGGAAAAATTTAGTCCAAAAAGAAATAGGGTACAAATCTATGGCCTGAGATTAGGTCATATAGCAGAAGATAGGATCAACAAATTGGTACAAAAATGGGCGTATTGAGTCCATTGACTTCTGAGTCAAATCCAACTTGTGATCTTGTCTTCCAAGCGCAAAATGATAAACTCTCTTTTGTTTGGACATGAAAGAGGGCCCCAGATTCCTTGCCCTATACTACTGATGTGTGCAGCCCATTTGCTGTGTCGGCTAGAGCATTTTGTCTACTTCATTATCTTTACCGATGATCTGTCCTAGATTATGGGTTGCTGTATCTTTATGAGACATAAGTTTGATAGCTTTTGAAAAGTTAAACAATTCAACATGAAGTAAAACAAAAGACTAAAAAATCCATTAAGATTCCTTCGATAGATCGAGCGAGGTTGAATACCTTAGCCGGGAATTCCTAGACTATCTTAAGGAAAAATGCTAAGGTCTCTCAATGGCTCCACCAGGATACTACTCACTCACGGGTTTCACAGACCTCCTGATTTTCTCTGTGGGATACTCATTGTATACTTCAATTTATTTACTGAATAGGTTTCCTCTAAATAGTTCCTACCCACGTTAAGATTGGCATGGTAAGAAACAATCTTGAGTCATCTCAGAATTTGGGGTGTCCGGCTCATGTCAAAAGACAACAAGCGGACAAAGTTAGAGTTTAGATCCTTTAGAGCTCGATTCATGGAATATCCTAAAGAGTGCATTAGGATACTATTTCTACATTCCAGAAGACATATATGTGATGTGATCGATATGGCAATCTTTCTTTGAAAATAGTTTATTCAACGATTAGCGGCATTAGAAAGCAGATCAAGCTTGGATGTGAAAGTCTCAAACAAGTTAACAAAAACGAGCTCCCCCAAGTACACAATTGGAACCAAATAGAGTTGAGCCATAAGAACACTACCCCTCCACCTCATAGATTGGAAAGAGGTTTCCGCCAATCCTCCTGAAGAGATACTTAGGTTTATTCAGAGAAGAGTAGAAGAAACAGTTCCTCATAGGTATGATGCTCCATGGTAATGAATCCCAAAACCTACAATGGAGGCATATCAAGATTATCGAACTCGAGAAATGGCTAGAGGCAATGCTGTCAGAAATTGACTCGATGCACTCGAACCAAGTCTGGACCTTGATAGATCCATCAAGAAGGTATGTACCTATTGGGTGTAAATGGATCTTCAAAAGAAAGATTGGTGCAGATGGGAATGTGGAGAAATTTAAGGCTAGACTAGTGGCAAAAGATTATAGTCAACACGAAGGCATTGACTATCAGGATACCTTTTCCCCAGTGGCTACGCTGAAATCCATCCGCACATTGCTTGCCGTTGCAGCCTATTTCGATTACGAAATATGGCAAATGGACATAAAAACGACGTTCTTGAACGGATATCTTGAGGAAGATATCTATATGGAACAGCCGCTAGGTTTCACATCCAGTGATACTGATCATAAGGTTTGCAAGCTGCAAAGGTCCATATATGAGATTAAGCAAGCATCTCGGAGCTGGAACACTCATTTCAATGATGTGATCAAAATATTTGGTTTCATCAAAAATGAAAAGAAATCGTGTATTTTCAAAAGGATCAGTGGGAGCGCTGTTGTTTTCCTCGTATTGTACGTGGATGACATCCTCCTTATTGGGAATGATATTCCCATGTTAACCATAATTAAATTATGGTTGTCTAAGGAATTCTCCATGAAAGACCTACGCGAAGCATCCTTTATTCTAGGAATTAAGGTCTATAGGGATAGACCGAATAGGATGCTAGGACTTTCACAGAAGATGTATATAGAAAAAGTACTAAAAAGATTTAGTATGGAAAACTCTAATAAGAGATTAATATCCTTCAGACATGGTATTCATCTTTCCAAGAAGATGTGCCCCAGCACACCATAGAAAATAGAACGCATAAGCAAGATCCCGTATGCTTCTGCAATAGGGAGCCTCATGTATGCCATGCTATGTACACGACCTGATATAGCCCATGCTGTGAGTATCACAAGCAGATATCAATCAAATCCAGGTGAAGAATACTGGACTTCTGTGAAATGTATCCTTAAGTACTTAAGAAGAACTAAGGATATGATGTTGGTCTTTGGTAACGGAGAACTCCAAGTCCAGGGATACGTAGACTCGGATTTCACGTCCGATATAGATGATCGAAAGTCGACATCTGGGAGTCTGTTTGTGTGCAATGATGATCCTATCGGCTGGAACAGTTCCAAGCAAACGGTGATACCACCTCATCCGCGAATACCTTGAGAAGGGTTACGTCAAGGTCAAGAGAGTCAACTCCACAGACAATGTCATAGACCCACTTACAAAGCCGTTGGGCCAGCAGAAGTTCGAAGCCCATCTTGAGAAGATGGGACTTAGACTTGTTGCCAATTGGCTTTAGGACAAGTAGAAGATTGTTAGATATATGTGCCCTAGAAGCCAGAATTGGCTGACACTTGTAATACACTCCTAAGGGCAAAATTGTAATTTTGACTATAATCAATAAAATGGGTTATTTTCTATCACATATGTATATTTAGTGTCTGTGATACATCCTTTGAGTTAATGGTAATGATAATTCATATTTTCAAGAGTTGAAAATTTAAGACATGAATAATCATTATTAACTCATAAAATGCTTCCGACCATAGGATCATCATGAGGATAGTGATTGATCCAGAAGGTTGGTGTACAATCGCTTCTCTTTAGTAGATGAGTCTTGAGTCTACGGTGTGGAGACATCGGAGCGAGAGTACAGATACTCATTAGAGAACGAGGGCACTGAGCATGACCATCTCGAGTAGTCATTAGGGAGTCTACCTTCTCGTCAATGACTGACTCGATGCTGCAGTAGTGTGTCTGGTTCTTTAATCTGAGGTGCATCCACAGTTCACCTTGAGGGTGTTATAGTTTGACTACACCATTACTCGGTCTCCTAGCTATATGGAATCCTGAGGTGTATGTTGGCTTAGCATGTTCATTGTAGGAACTGGATGGCATCAAGATGGACTATCTACCTCGGTGGTAGAGGAGCAGCCCTATGATAATCATGAGAATCAAGTTCAGAAGTCCATGGCCATGGCAGAGTGAAATAATAGAAAGAGTTTTTATTTATATTTTTACATCAGACTCGTATTGAATGATTACATCATATGACAGAAACTAGGGTTTGACGAGTTTACCTTAACCCTAATCTGATCGGAGCTCAAGATAGAAGGACTTAATCACACAGGTAGATGCACCAAGAGGTTTGCATTCAGCTCTAATGGGTTGCCACCATATACTGCTAGGTGTTACTAATGGATTTTGGGAGCAATTAGAATGATTTAGATGATCGATCATTCTAGCTATTCGAATCAGAAGAGTTCTGATCCATCGAAAGGAGTTTCGATGATGTCGATGATAGAGATCGTGACATATCTCGTTATCATATAGAACTGAACCAAACTAGGTCACACAAAGAAGGGTTTGAATTTGGTGATCATCAATTGAACTGATCTAGTTCAATTGATCTGAATGAGATTCAATTAGATTCAAGAAAATCATGCTAGCACTCGATTGAACCTAACGTTCTTCTTTTACTATCATAAATAAGTTGTTCTGTCTGAGCCAAAGGAGTTTATGCTCAATCAGAGGCCTTCATATGGTCTGACTGGAGGTTATCCAAGTCAGAAAAGGTTGTCTTATTTTGTAAGACATTACCTTCCATTTTTGGTCACCTGCCATTTCTTGTTCTTTGACTTTGGTCAAAAGTCTACCTTTGGCTGGTCAAATATTGACCATTGACACTTTGACTTTTGACCATATGTCACGCACCTATTGGAGAGATGGTGGGGGCCTGTCCCCCTACCAAAACCTGGTAAGGAAGAGGGCGCACGCCACCCTTGGCGTGTGCCCAAGTTGGAGGCGCCTAGGAGTCCCTATTTGATAGGGACTCCATCTTCTTTTTGGATTTCAATTAGAGTTCTCCTAAGAACCAACTTTGACTGGTCTTAGGCACCCTCTAAGGAGGAATCCAGCGGACTCTATTCTCACCAATTAGATTTAGATCTGATTTCATAAAGAGTTGTGATTGGTTGGGAAGAAGAGAAGTTGGATCATAGATAGTCTATAAATAAGACCCTGCATCCAACTCAAGGAGAAATTAGAAGTGATTGAAAGGAATCACAATTCTCCATGCCCCAAGGCCTTTTCTTCTCTCCTCCTCCATGCCAAAACATCTTCTCCCTCTCCTCTCCACGTCCAAAAGAGTTTTAGTTCTTGGTTGGTGCGATCCAGATCAAAGAAAGGCGACTGAAAGCTAGAAGGCTGCACTACTGCAAAGGATGATAGCTAATCTTCAAAAGGAGTTTTGAAGATCCTCCAGATCAGATCCAGATTTGATTTTTGGAGATGTGATAGAGAAGAAGAGGATCTTCAGATCTAACCTGAGTGGATATCGGTAGAGGCCAGGCACTTGCGTGGCTAGATCCAGAACCTTCCGCTGCATACAAGATCATCAATGGGTAATAGGAATACCCACATCAAGGTAAATTAAATCTGATTTAATTTATCTAGATTTTATTTTATTTCTAGAATAATAATAATCAAATCTAAAATATCTTAGATCTAATTAGGATCAAAGAGAAAAAAATTTTAAAATATATCTCTTGATCTGATCAGATCTGTATGAATCTGGTCTGAGAAATCAGGATTTCCCTTCTGATAGCACCTCAGCCTGACTCCATTTTGGGGACCATTCCATGCTCCTTGATCGTCGAAGACCTGTCAATAGTCAGGATCCAGTATGAGGTGCCCGTTGAATATGAGCTAAAACTTTCTAGATTAAGTGATCAAGCTTGTGCTCCCCCTCCAGATTAGTTCTGCTTATATTTGGAGGCCTTTCATGCTGGATTGAGGCCTTCTCTTCCCATCTTTATCGTAGCTCTTTTTTATTTTTTGAATATCTTCTTAGTCTTCGTAGTTCCAAACTCTTTTAGATTTATAATGGAATTTCTTGCCCTTTGTATATGTGCAAAAGTCCAACCCACCATTTTGCTTTTTCGAACCATTTTCATCTTTAAGCATCATCCTATTGCAAAGGACTGGTGGTTTGTTTCACCTCAGTTCGGTAAGAAAGGATTGCTCAAGGGTGTCCCCTCATCCATCCACAACTGGAAGGAGAAGTTTATTTTTATTTTCTACTCGACCTTCAACTTAGAACTTCTACCTTGAGGGTATCAAGGGATTTAGTCCATCGAGCCTCGAGGTTAGAGAAAGAGGATCAAGAGTCAGTTAATAAGATTAGATGTCACCAAACTCCGTTGGTGTTCGAGCTAATAAAGCAAACCTTGTTCAATCTCAGCCTCAATCCTCTAAACCCGATAGATAAATGGCCGAAGTTGGTGGGCTAATCCTTTTTCTTTCTTCCCTTTTCTAAATGCATTTTTTCTTTATGATAGAGATGAATGTTAAAGTCATCGAGATACTTTCCAAAGGACTTCTGCTTCGTAAAAGAAAAGGTACCACACCAGATGAGCGGAGCAAGAAAGCAAGGATGGATGTCCCCAGCTCTGTAGTGCCTGCCGATGCTGCCTTTACCACCGGGTCCGTTGTGATCGCTGAGGTTGTCTCAACTACCGAGGTTCTCCCAATGATCGAGATGCCCCTTGTAGTTGAGGTTGCCAGGTCTTCAGCACTGCCGAGGTCCAAATCCCAGAGGATCCTTCCCAAGGAGAAAGGGGGTGGAGAGGAAGAGGGAAAAGAGGGCTGTGAGGAAGTCTAGGTGTAAGGTTCACCACGATGGGCCAAATAGCTCTGATGAAGGGTTATGGGAGAATCCCTTCCACAAGCGGGAGATTGTCAGAGGTTTGGTCGATGGGTTCACCATTCCTGAGGTTGTGGATCAGATCATTGATGCAAATGTTGATCGACATGCCTAGGATTCGCTCGGGTCCTTCCTTGAGGTAATTACTCCTTTTCTTCCTCCCTCTTTTTTATTTGCTTCCTTATCCATGCAACTTTCCTCACTGCATTCATGTGTACACAACCTTGTAGAGGGGCCATCAACTGCTCGGCTACATCAGATCACTGGACCACTCAAAGTCGGAGCTGGCGAGGGTTTGAGAGGATTGCTAGGCCAAAGTTGATCGCCTGCTGAAGGAGAAGGATGAGGTTGGATGCTCCTTAAGGGAGAAGTCCCTCGAGATCGAAGGTCTCGAAGAAATACTTCATAGGGAGAAGGAAACATCGACGGAGCTGAACGCCACCTTGGCCCTAGAAGAGGAGCGGAGGAAAAAGATTGAGGCCGAGCAAGCTGAGTTGAAGGAACAGATCCTGAGGTAGATCTTGAAAGCAACTACCTAGGCAATAGAGGAGTTTAAGGTGTCCTCCAAGTTGAGGGACTTGATCATTGAGTTCAGACAGGAGGCCTTTCAGAAGGAGTTCAAGCTTTGTGAAGATCGGATAGCCAAGAAATTTTCCAAGCTCGACTTTGACTTTTTACATGAAGGGACCTCTGAAGAAGTCGTAGGCCCATCTATGGCTCCAGCCGACCTCCCGCCTGTCAAGCCAGCTGCCGCCTCCCTTCCGACCTCATCCATTCCTGCTTTCGTCGAAGACCCAGTGTCGATTAAGGCCATACTAGAATCTTCCATCGTTCCCCCGGAGGTTTAAGACCTCTTGCCTTTGTATTTTTTATTTTTCTTATTTTTTTGTAATGATGCAACATTTTGATTAATGGAAAGTAAATTAATTTTTGAAGATGGACCTCTTCTCTTCTTCTTCTTTTTTTTTTTGAATTCTAAATCATGATGCTTTCGTGCCTTTGATATAGTCCCAAGTTGAAGCCGACCCTCTTCCCCCAAGGGGTGCCCTTGAAGGCTAGCCTTAGAAGACTGAGGAAAGAAGCACATCACCTTAAAAGGAAGATGGAGAGAATAGAAGGCAAGCTTAAGAAATTGAAAAAAAATTATATTGAGGCCTCTGCTAAAATTGATCATCTTCGCCAGGCACACAAGGACTTTATGGACTATACCAGGAAGAAAAGAAATCTTGAGATCGAGCTCGAAGAGGTCAAAGAGCATGCTAGTGAAAAGGCTGTTAGATGTGTGCCCTAGAAGCCAGATTGACTGACACTTATTAAATACTTTCTAGGGATATTTTCATAATTTTGACTTAAAATTAATTAAAAAATTATTTATTATATCACATTGTGTATAAAATGTCTGTGATACATCCATTGAGTTAATAGGCATGATAATACAAATGCTCAAGAGTTGAGAATTTAATGCATGTGCTATCATAATTGACTCATAAATTACTTCCAATCATAGGATCATCACGAGGATGGTGATTGATCTAGAAGATCAGTGTACGATCACTTTTTTAGGATAGATGAGTCTTGAGTCTATGGTGTGAAGACATCAGAGCAAGAGTATAGGTACTCGTTAGAGAACGAGAGCACTGAGCATGACCACCTCAAGCAGTTATAAGGGAGCCTACCTTCTCGTCAATGACTAACTCGATTCTATAGCATGTGTCTAGTTCTTTGACCTGAGATGCATCGATAGTCTATCTTGAGGGTGTTATAGTTTGACTACACCATAACTCGATCTTCAAGCTATTTAGAATTCTAAGGTATATGTTGGCTATAGCATGTTCATTGTAGAAATTGGATCGCACAAAGATGGAATCTATCAACCTCGATAGAGGAGGAGTGGTCCTATGATGATCATGAGATCGAGTCCTAAAATCGATGGCCAGGGCAGTGTGAAATAATAGAAAGGTGTTTCTATAAGGGTTTCACATCAGACTTTAATTGAATGATTCATTCATATGATGGGTGTTAGGTTTGACGAGTTTACCTTAACCCTAATCCCATTGGAACTCATGATAGAAGAATCCAATCACACAGGTAGCTGCATCAAAAGGTTCGCTATTCGATTTTGATGGATTGCCATCATATACTGCTAGGTGTCACTGGTGGATTTTGGGATTAGTTAAAATTATCTTGATGATCGATGATTCTAATTGGATAAATCGAAAGAGTTCTGATCCATCGAAAGGTATTTCGATGATGTCATTGATGGAGATCATGACATGTTCTATTATCATACTAAATTAAATCTAACTAGATCACACAAATAAGAGTTTGGGTTTGCATGTTATCAATTGAGTTAATCCAATTTGATTGATTTGAATTAGATCCAATTAAGTTCAAGAAAATCGTGCTAGCACATGATTGAGCCTAATATTCTCCTTCTGTCATCTTTCTGGTTCATCTCGACTGAGCCAAATTAGATTTGACTTATCTGAGAGCCTTGTATGGCTCTATCCTAGTTTGACTAGAACTTATTTAGGTTAGAAAAGTCTTGTCCTAACCTGATCTAGGCTTGTCCTAATCCATCGAATGGAAATAGGATAAGACCTGCTAATTTCTGAAACTATTTGGATAAGGCTTATCAAGAAACTCTATAAAAATTTATTTTGATCTGACTAGATCTTGTCCTAGCCTGATCAAGACTTATCCTAAATCCTATAAAATGGGAACAAGATAAGGGTTGTCGTTGCCAAATTAGAGCTTGTCCTAAAATCATGAGATGAAATTTGGACAAGTCTCTCCCGCAAATTCTAGATGGATTTTTCTTGATCTGACTGGACCGAGTCCTGGCCTGATCAAGGCTTGTTATAACTTTGTTAGGACTTGACCTAATTTCATTGGATGGGACTTAAAAGGGTTTGTCTTAAATCCCATAAGATGGGAACAAACAAGGGTCAAAGGTTGACCCATCTTTGTAGGAAAGAAATAAGTGGCACCCCCTTGGATTTTTCTCTTGGGCATGCATCCCTAAATGTTACGTGAGGAAGAGAGGATGCACATCCCCTTATGGAGTGCACCCCTAGTGGATAAAGATAGAATGAGTTGGGGTTTATCCATTCAAAGTGTTTGAATGGGTCAAAGAAGTTTGAATTGTTTAAACTTCTAGGAGAGATGTTATCTACCCAACTTTCTCTTATCCCAAATTGATTCCACGCCATTTTCCTAAGGTTTTGTGTGACAAAAATTTTAGAAAAAAAGGTGTGGGTATGGAGATTAGGTGGAGAGTCCTTCTGCATGTTAAACTTTGACCTGTTCAAAGTTATATGCGAAGGGACTCTATACTAGGTCTATATATAGGGCCCTGCGCAAGCTATTGTGCATCATGATTTTCATACAGCGAAGCTCTGCCAAAATTTCTATCTCCACACCCTTCTTTCAGATCTCTTCCTCTTCTCCATGCCCAAAGGATTGGGCAAAACTCAGAGATCAAAGGTTGGTTCCTGATCCTGCAAAGACTGCACAACCAGTTCCCGCATTAAGAGATGAAGGTGCTATCGTCGAAGATCGGTTCAAAGGCATTCATGATTGATTCTAGATCTGATCTTTGGAGATCAAATCCAGAAGGAGGAGACTTCTAGATCTAATCTAAGTGGATATTGGTAGAGATCAAGTGCATGCGTGGCTCAATCAGAACCTCGGATCAACCGTCAGATCATTACAATGGGTAAATGGTTTATCCAATCAGGTGATAATTATTATTACTATTTTATTTTTATTTTATTTAGAAATTTTAGATAAATCTAATTAGATCTAGAAATTCTTATATCTGATTAGATCATAAAAAAAAAAATTTAAAATTATTCTGCTGTAAATCTGATCCGATCATATGCATCCTATGGTAGGAAAAAATCCAATTTTTTCTTCAACTGATATCAGAGCCAGGTTGCTGCTTCCAAATCTATATTTAGATTAATCTAAAATTATTTTTTATAATTTGATTATTTAATTTTCAGATGTTATATAGGATGTAATCAAATTTGAAATCAAAAATTATAGTTTTTAAATATATATGTTTGACATATGCAATGCATGTTCTAGTCTAGATTTGTTGTTCCATATCATGATAGTTTTCAAATATGTTTTAGATTATATCTGATTTATTTTTTTATGATTTGATTATTTAAGTTTTAGATGTTACATTATATGTAATCAGATCTAAAATATAATATCTAATTTAAAATTTTGATATATGTGATATAGACAACATATGTCTAGACTAGATCCCTAGTTTAATCTCATAGTCTAGATCAAAAATTTTATGAAATATTTATTTAATTTTTTGAAGATTATGTGATTAGATTAGTTAAATTTTAGATATTATATATCATATAATTAGATCTAAAAGTATGAGATGCATTTAAAAATTTTATATATACGACATATGCAATGCATGTTTAGACTAGTTCCATAAATCTATGCCATGAGTAGTCTAGATTAAATTTTTTATGATGAGATTATTTAAAATTTTATTTTTAGATATTACATTAGATATAATTAGATCTGAAACAAAAATTTAAATGTTAAATTTGATGCATGAGATGCATGCAAAATATGTATAGATTAGATCTTAATTTATGTAACAGTTATATGCTTTAGATCTAACAGTTTTGTAGTATAGTCATATTTCTGATTAAGGCATTCTCCTTTGCCATCTGGTCATAAGTAGAAGGATTTAAGAGCCCTCTCTTTTCATTTGATGGGATGCTCTTATGGCGTGTACGAGTGCTGTGCATTTGTCCTTAATCAAAAATCAAAAATTTACTTTTCCATAAAATCCTAGATCCTGAAATCCTAGAATTTTTATGCATGTTTTGCTATTAAACCCTTAGACTTAATTAAGAATTAAGTTAATAAAATTAATTAGATTTAAAATTATAAATTTTTAGATTTAAGACACCTTCATAAATTATGGGTTCAGATGTGGGTAGCTCAATAGGTCTAGCGGTTGATCAAACCAAATTAAGAGTTGGTTAGGGAGAATCAAGAGTGCATAGATTTGACCAACCTAATAAGATTAAGTCTAGATCAAGATTGACTCATAGTCACATGTGGTTGATCAAGTTAAGATCTAATTTGGCTCTGCATTCAAGCCTGGATTGAAAGCTAACCCGATCAGTTCTGGTTAGACAAGTCGTGTGTAAGGTAAGTATGGAAAATATGATTAGTGGTCTTTAATTGGAAGCTACTCGATCTGAATGCATTTACAGCTAGTTAATAACATATTCCTCCCACTGATCTCACTTACCTGGCCGATGGAGTCAACTCAATTCTAGTTTGAGGTAGCTAACGATTCGAGCTAACCCATGCCACTAGGTTAGTCATAAATATTATGACTAGTTGATTCTAAGATACTAAATTAAATCTTTCTAAGAAAATATTAAATCCTTGGTCTTCTATCATTGTAGATGTGCAGGACCCTTGCTGGGATTGATTGTTCTCGGCTGGATACAGTGGTTCAGTTGCACCAAAAAATGCAAACATATCTATTAGGCATTGAATGCTATGGATTGGAGGATGGGTTGGGCTCAATATTTTGGATATGATGAGGGATCCAATAAGGAATCTAATTTATGCAAAAGGTGGATTTGACTTAACTAAAGAGTGGAGCAATATTTTGGGCACGGTGAGCTTCATAAATTAGAGATCAGATTTGGGTGCATCATGTTTAAAGAAACATTGGATAAGAGTTATCCACTCATCGGTTGACCAATCATCAATAACTGTTAGATGAGGCGATGAGCCAATTGATGGGACCACACCACCTACTAGAAATCAATGATCGTAGAGATTTTTGCATCTCTGCCAAGAGAGTGTAGGGATTCGAGAAAATAGTGAAAGCCTAATTTGTTTAAAAATGAAGCTCCTAAACAAATTGGTTGAGTCAAATTATAAGTCTGACTAGAAATTTTGACTCGCTACAAGAAAATATCTGCATCAAAACCCCTAGCCCAAATCCTAGATACCCATAAGTTCACCAGACCAATTTATAAGGATGGGCTAAAGAACTTCAAAATTATTTTGGGTTCGAAAAAAGTTGACCTATGTATTGGCCCAGGACCTCCCCTTTACCAGCCCGTCCGATTGCTAATCAGAGAATGTCTCATGAGAAGTGGTCTGACGATCATAACAAAGTAAGGTGCCACCTATTGGGCTCAATGTCAGATGAATTGCAGCAATAACATGAAGACATCAGGACTGCTCACCAAACATTGGCACACCTACAATAGTTGTTTGGTAATCAGAGTCGCACAATGCATTATCAAGTCTCTAGAAGACTATTTAAGGTGCAGATGCATGATGGACAGTCGGTCAAAGATCATTGCCTGGCAATGATCAAGAACCTAGAAGAGCTTGAGTAGCTCAATATCTTGATGGACAAGGATCTATAGATTGATGTGATCCTGCAATCCTTCAATGATTCATATGGGAGTTTATCATAAACTTCTATATGAATTAGCTTCTATGCACCTTGGTCGAGTTGATGAACATGCTGGTTACTATTAAGCAAAATTTAAAGAGTTCAATAAGCTTAGTTCTGACTATGGAGCATACTTCTTTTAAGAGAAAGTCTTTTAGAAAGAAGAAGTCTGCG
Organism: Cocos nucifera; assembly: GCA_006176705.1. NCBI lineage: Eukaryota > Viridiplantae > Streptophyta > Magnoliopsida > Arecales > Arecaceae > Cocos > Cocos nucifera. The sequence goes on from QRFJ01000376.1 coordinate 16,881, forward strand.
AAGTAGCAAAAAATAGAAGGAAAAAGAAGGGCGAGCCAAAAAAGAAGGCTAGGAAGAAGAAAAAGTATTTCCACTGCAACTCCGATGGCCATTGGAAGTGAGACTATCCTGTGTACCTGGCCAGCTTGAAGAACAAGTAGGAAGAAGAATCTTCTGAAGGAATGCTCGTCATTGAGTCTGTCGAGTAAAATGTGAATGCCATAGGATCAAAATGATCTAGAGATAGTGTTAATGAAAGGTACCTATGGCACCTTAGGCTAGGTCATATAGCTGAAGACAGGATTAACAAATTAAAAAAATTCAGACTAATAGATCAGTTGACTTTCGAGTCATATCCGATTTATGAATCATGCCTTCAAGGCAAAATGACCAAGCTTCCTTTTATAGAACATGGAAAAGGACCATAGACCTACTTGCCCCGGTACATATAGATGTGTGCGGCCCATTCGATGCACCAACTAGAGGCAATTATATCTACTTTATTAATTTTATTGATAATCTATCTCGATATGGGTAGTGTAGTTGATACGACACAAGTCTGAAGTCATTAAAAGTTCAAAAAATTCAAACATGAGTAGAAAAGCAAACCAAAAAGCCCATTAAGGTTCTTCGATCAGATCAAGGAGGTGAATACCTTAGTCGAAAATTTTTGGACTATCTCAAGGATAACGGTATAGTCTCATAATGGACTCTGCCTAAAATGCCTCAACCTAATGAATTTTCAGAATGGAGAAATCGAATCTTATTAGATATGGTCCGATCTATGATGAGCTTCATGGATCTTTCATAGTTTCTTTAGGAACATAGTTTAATGATAGCTATCAAATTACTAAATAGGGTTTCATCTAAAATCATTCCTGCCACTGCATATGGGATATGGCATGGTAAGAAGCCAAGTCTGAGTCATGTTAGAATTGAGGTTGTTCGATAGTAGACAAGTTAGAGTCTGGTCCCTTAGAGCTTGATTTATTGGATATCCTAAAGAGTTATTAGGATATTACTTCTATCTTCCAAAAAATCATAATATGATTGTGGATTGACACACCAATTTTGAAAATAGTTTGTTCAAGATGGTGGCATTGGAAGATAGATTAGGCTCAAGAAGAAAGTCTCTAAAGAGCAACAAGCCAAGGAACCTCAGGAAATCAGTTAGTCTGAGCCGATCCATAATTCACTACCTCATCCACCTCGTAAATCAAATAGAATTTTTTGTCCTCTTAAAGGTACTTAGGTACTATTTCAAAGAATGTAGAGAAAATGTTCTTCATGAAAAATGGGTTCATAGTGATGATCCAAGAACCTATGACGAGGCGATATCAAATATTGACTCCGAGAATTGGTTAGAGGCAATGAAGTCAAAGATTGACATGATGTGCTCGAACTAAATCTAGATCTTGGTAGATCGACCTAAAGGTATAGTACCTATTGGGTATAAATAGATTTTTAAGAGAAAGATATGTGCAGATGAGAATGTAGAGACATTCAAGGCTAGACTAGTGGCAAAAGGGTATCAAAATACTTTCTCGTCAGTGGCCATCCATCTGCACATTGCTTGCCATTGTAGTATATTCCGATTATGAAATATGATAGATGGATGTGATAACAGAGTTCATAATTGGATATTTTGAGGAGGATATTTATATGAAACATCTATATACTTTCACGTCCAATGATGGTGATCAAAAAGGTCTGCAAGCTGCAAAGGTCCATCTATGGACTCAAGTAAGCATCTCAGAGTTGGAATACTTGATGTAATCAAATCATTTGATTTAATCAAGAATGAGGAGAAATCAAGTGTGTTCAAAAAGATCAGTGGAAGCATTGTTGTCTTTCTCATATTGTACATGGATGATATCCTCCTGATTGGGAATGATATTTTCATGCTGACATAGGTCAAAGTATGCTTATCTAAAAAAATTTTCTCTGAAAAACCTAGGTAAGGCATCCTTCATTTTAGGTCTATAGAGATAGACAGAAGAGGATGCTGGGTCTTTCACATAGAGGAGGTGCTGAAGAGGTTCAGCATGATGAACTCTAGATCCAGGGATATGCAGACTCAGACTTTATATCTAACATAGATGATCGAAAGTCGACATTTGGAAGTTTCTTTCTATGCAATGGTGGTACTATAAGTTAGAAGAGTTCTAAGAAGATGGTTCCGCCTCATCCGTGATTACCTCAAGAAGGAATATGTTGAGGTTAAGAGAGTCGACTCCGCAGATAATTCGGTTGATCCACTAACGAAGCCTTTAAGCAAGCTGAAGATCTAAGTCCATCTTGAGAAGATGGGGATCAATTAGCTTTAGGTCTATGTATCCTAGAAGCCAGATTAGCTGACACTTGTTAAATACTTTCTAGGAGCATTTTTATAATTTTGTAAAGAGGTGTATAAAGTGTCTGTGATACATGTTAGATATATGTGCCCTAGAAGCCAGAATTGGCTAACACTTGTAATACATATCTAAGGGTAAAATTATAATTTTGACTATAAATAATAAAATGGGTTATTTTCTATCATAATGTGTATTTAGTGTCTGTGATACATCCTTTGAGTTAATGGTAATGATAATTCATATTTTCAAGAGTTGAAAATTTAAGACATGAATAATCATTATTAACTCATAAACATGCTCCCGACCATAGGATCATCACGAGGATGGTGATTGATCCGGAAGGTTGGTGTACGATCGCTTCTCTTTAGTAGATGAGTCTTGAGTCTACGGTGTGGAGACACCGGAGCGAGAGTACAGGTACTCTCGTTAGAGAACGAGGGCACTGAGCGTGACCACCTCGAGTAGTCATTAGGAAGTCTACCTTCTCGTCAATGACTGACTCGATGCTGCAGTAGTGTGTCTGGTTCTTTGACCTGAGATGCATCGGCAGTTCACCTTGAGGGTGTTATAGTTTGACTACACCATTACTCGGTCTCCTAGCCATATGGAAACCCTGAGGTGTATGTTGGCTATAGCATGTTCATTGTAGGAACTGGATTGCATCAAGATGGAATCTATCTACCTCGGTGGTAGAGGAGTAGCCCTATGATGATCATGAGAATCAAGTCCAGAAAGCCCATGGCCATGGTAGAGTGAAATAATAGAAAGAGTTTCTATTTAGATTTTCACATTGGACTCGAATCGAATGATTACATCATATGACAGAGACTAGGGTTTGACGAGTTCACCTTAACCCTAATCTGATCGGGGCTCAAGATAGAAGAACTTAATCACACAGGTAGCTGCACCAAGAGGTTCGCATTCAGCTCTGATGGGTTGCCACCATATACTGCTAGGTGTCACTGGTGGATTTTGGGAGCAATTAGAATGATTTAGATGATCGATCATTCTAGCTGTTCGAATCAGAAGAGTTCTGATCCATCGAAAGGAGTTTCGATGATGTCTATGATAGAGATCATGACATATCCCATTACCATACAGAACTGAACCTAACTGGGTCACACAAACAAGGGTTTGAATCTGGTGATCATCAATTGAACTGATCTAGTTCAATTGATCTGAATGAGATTCAATTAGGTTCAAGGAAATCGTGCTAGCACTCGATTGAACCTAACGTTCTTCTTTTACTATCATAAATAAGTTATTGTCCTGACTGAGCCAAAGGAGTTTGTGCTCAATCAGAGGCCTTCATATGGTCTGACTGGAGGTTGTCCAAGTCAGAATAGGTTGTCTTATTTTAAGTAAGACATTACCTGCCATTTTTGGTCACCTGCCATTTCTTGTTCTTTGACTTTGGTCAAAAGTCTACCTTTGACTGGTCAAACGTTGACCATTGACCCTTTGACTTTTGACCACATGTCATGTCCACCTATTGGAGAGCTGGCAAGGGGGCCTGTCCCCCTGCCACGAACCTGGCAAGGAGAAGGGCGTGCACGCCAAGTAGGTGGCGTAGGAGTCCCAAGTAGGAGGACGCCTAGGAGTCCTTGTTGGATTCCAAGGACTCCACCTCCCTTTTGGATTCCAATCAGAGTTGTTCTACTAAGAATCCAGTTTGACTGGTCTTAGGCGCCCTCTAAGGAGGAATCCAGGGGTCTCTATTCCAACCAATCAGATTTAGATCTGATTTCACAAAGGGTTGTGATTGGTTGAGAGGAAGAGGAGTTGGATCACAAGAGGTCTATAAATAAGACCCTGCGCCCAACCCTAATTAAAAATTCAATTGAGAAACCCCATGCCCCAAGGCTGCCTCTCCCCTCCTTCTCCATGCCATAGTCTCTTCTCCCCTTGCTCTCCACGTCCAAAAGGAGTTTTGGACTTAGGTTGGTGCGATTCAGATCAAGGAAAGGCGATCAAAAGCAAGAAGGCTGCGCTGCTGCAAAAGGACGACTGCAGATCTTCAAAAGAGTTTTGAAGATCCTCCAGATCAGATCCAGATCTGATTTTTGGAGGTGTGATAGAGAAGAAGAGGATCTCCAGATCCAACCCGAGTGGATACCGGTAGAGGCCAGGCGCTTGCGTGGCTAGATCCAGAACCTTCCGCTGCAATCAGGATCATCTACAGGGTAATAGGATTACCCAAATCAGGTAAATTAAATTTGATTTAATTTATCTCTTATTTTTTTTTATTTAAAATTAAAATAATAAGAATCAGATCTGAAATATATCAAGATCTGATTGAGATCAAGAGAAAATTTTTGAAATATATATCTCTTGATCTAATCAGATCTGGACGAACCTGGACCGGGAAATCAGGATTTTTCCCTTCAACTGGTATCAGAGCCATGGTTCTAAATTGTTTAGATCTGATTTTAATTTTATTTTAATTAGAAAATAAAGTGATTTTAGATGTCACATGAGATGTGATCAGATCTGAAATCAGAAAAATTAAAATTAAATGATTTGGATCTAAGAACATGAAGATATGCATGACTAGTTCTAGAATAGAATAGTTCTATAGAATAGTTTTGCATGTCATTTGATTTAATTTGATTAAATTCATATATTTTAGATCTTCTTATTTACTATTTTCTGATATTATAAGTGTTATAATAACATCTGATAAAACAGCAAATAAAAATTATTTAATTTTAAATATCATATGAGATATGATAGATGCATGACTAGACTAGTTGTAGAATAGTTCTACATAATTATCTAGATTAGAATTTATTTTGATATAGATCAATTTAAATCTAATTTTTTAGATTATATTATGAGATAATTTAGATCTGAAAACATGCATGATTATGATACATGAGATGTATGCAAAATATGCCTTGATTAGATCTAAATTTTGTATATGAGATATATGATATAGATCTATAACTGTTTTGTAGATTTACATGTTCCTGATTAAGGCGTTCCTCTCTTGGCCGTCCGGTCATAAGAACGAAGAAGGGTTTAAAGGCCCTCTCTTCCCATTCGATGGGGTGTTCTTATGACGTGTAGGGGTGCTGCGTGTTCGTCCTTAATCAGAAACCCAAAACTTACTTTCTGCAAAACCCTAGATCCTGAAACCCTAGGATTTATTGTGCATATTTTGTTTATGAACCCCAACTTAATTAAGAATTAAGTTTATGGAATATTAATTAGGTCTAAAATTGAGAATTTTCAGATCTAAGACATATTCATAATACTGGGTTCGGGCTTGGGTAGCTCAATTAGGTCTAAGCGGTTGATCAAACCGAATCAAGAGTTGGTTAGATGGGATCAACAATGCTTAAATTGACCAGCCTAATAGGATTAAGTCTGGGTCAAGATCGAGTCACGATCAAGCAAGACCTAATTAGGCTCAGAGGTTAGAGTCTGGATTGTAGGCTAACCCAATTGGTTCTGACTCAACAATTTGGTGTCTAAGGTAAGTTTGGCACAGACGACCGACTGGTTTTTAATTGGAAGCTACTCGACCTCTGAATGCGTTCTTGTGCGAGTTAACGGCATATTCCTTCCACCGGTCTCACTTACCTGGCCATATCTGTTGACACAGTTCTCTGATCTGAGGTGGTCTCAATAATCCGAGCTGACCCATGCCACTAGGTTAGTCATAATTGTTATGACTAAGCCAAGTCTAGTTTAATGAGACCTGAATCAATTCTCCCTAAGAAAAGATTAAGTCCGAGGTCTTCCACCATTGTAGACGTGCGGGCCCTTCCCGGGGTTGATTGTTCTCGGCTGGATACAGTGGCTCAGTTGCACCGGGAAGATGCAACCATGTCTATTAGGCATTGGATGCTATGGGCTGGAGGATGAGAGTTGGGCTCAATATTTTGGATACGGTGAGAGACCTCAATTAGGAACCCAGTCTATGCAAATGGTGGGTCTGACTTAACTAAGGAGTGGATCAATATTCCGGAGATACGGTGAGATTCATGAATTAGAGACCAAGTTTGGGTGCACCATGATTAGAGAATCATTGAGAACAAGAGTTGTTCACTCATTGGCTAACCCATCACCAATAACTGTTAGGTGAGGTGATGAGTCAGTTGGTGAGACCGCACCACCCACTAGAAATCATCAATCGTGGAGATTTTCGCATCTCTACAGAGGGAGTGTAGGGATCCGAGAAAATAGTGGGAGCTAATTTGTTTAAAAATAAAATCCCTAAACGAATTGGTCAAGTCAAAATTACAGTATCTAACTAGAATCTTTGACTCTCTACAGGAAAATGTCTGCGTCCAACCCACTGGCACGTATCCTAGACACACATAGACTGACTGGACCCAATTATAAAGATTGGCTCAGGAACTACAAAATTATTTTGGGTTCAGAGAAGTTAACACATGTTTTGGACCAGGACCCTCCCACCTTACCAGCTCGTCCATCCACTGAACAGAGAGCGTCTCTGGAAAAATGGATTGACGAAGACAATAAGGCCAGATACTACATGTTGGGCTCGATGTCTGATGAGCTCCAGCGCCAACATGAAGATATCGGGACTGCTCGCCAAATGTTGGCTCACCTGCAGGAGATGTTTGGTGAACAGAGTCGCGCAGCCAAATATCAAGTCACAAAATGACTTTTTAAGGCTAAGATGCGTGATGGGCAGTCAGTCCAAGATCACTGTCTGACAATGATCAAGGACATGGAAGAGCTTGAGAAGCTCGGTGTGAAGTTGGACTTTGGATCTGCAGAACGATATTATTCTGCAATCCTTGACTGATGCATATGGGCAATTCATCATGAATTACCACATGCATAAACTTCAAAATTCCTTGGGCCGAAGTTGATGAATATGCTGGTTACCGCTGAGCTTTCTATGAAAGGTTCTAAAGGCTCAGTTCTTGCTATGGAACGGACTTCTTCCAAAAGAAAGTCTTATGGAAAGAAAAAGAAGTCTGTGAAAAAGCAAAAGGTGGAAGAAAGGATCAAAGAAGAAGAAGGCAGAACCGAAGAAGAAGGTCGATGGCAAAGGAAAGTGTTTCCATTGCAACAGCGACGGCCATTGGAAGCGGAACTGCCCTACTTACCTGGCCACCCTGAAGAACAAGAAGGAAGGTCCTTCTGGAGGTATGCTCGTTATTGAGTCTAACCTTACGGTTTCTTCTGCATCCAGTTGGGTGCTTGACTCTGGTTCTAGTGCTCATCTGTGCACTTCTATGCAGGGTCTTGAGGATAGCAGGAGGCTGAGGGATGGAGACATGATCCTACGCGTCGGTAATGGAGCAAGAGAGTTGCTGCAGTAGCCGTGGGAACATACCCTCTGCGATTACCATCTGGTTTAGACTTAGTTTTTAAAAAGACTGTTATTATGTGCCTGCAGCTAGCAGGAATTTGATTTCTGTTTCATGCTTAGCACAAGAAGGTTATGTGATCACCTTCTTTAAGGACCATTGTAACATTCTTTATGAAAGAAATAAAATTGCAAATGGTTTCCTTGTTAATGGTCTTTATCAGTTGCATATTGATGTACCTATTTTAACTATCGAGCAAAACGTGAATGCCAAAAACGACCTAGGGATAGTCCAAACGACAGATATCTATGGCACCTGAGATTAGGTCATATAGCAGAAGATAGGATTAACAAATTGGAGAAAAATGGGCTATTGAGTCCATTGACTTTTGAGTCATATCCAACTTGTGAATCTTGTCTTCAAGGCAAAATGACTAAACTCCCTTTTGTTGGACATGGGGAGAGGGCCACAGATCTCCTTGCCCTAGTACATACTGATGTGTGCGGCCCATTTGACGATGTGCCGGCTAGAGGCAATTTTGTCTACTTCATTACCTTTACCGATGATCTGTCTAGGTATGGGTATGTGTATCTTATGAGACACAAGTCTGAAGCTTTTGAAAAGTTCAAAGAATTCAGACATGAAGTAGAAAAACAAACTGGAAAACCCATTAAGGTTCTTCGATCAGATCGAGGAGGTGAATACCTTAGCCGGGAATTCCTAGACTATCTTAAGGAAAATGGCATAGTCTCTCAATGGACTCCACCAGGAACACCTCAACTCAACGGGGTTTCAGAACGGAGAAATCGGACTCTCTATTGGATATGGTTCGATCCATGATGAGCTTCACAGACCTCCCTAGATTTTCTTTGGGGACATTCATTATTAACTTCAATCTATTTACTGAATAGGGTTCCCTCTAAAACCGTTCCTACCACACCGTATGAGATATGGCACGGTAAGAAACCAAGTCTGAGTCATCTCAGAATTTGGGGTTGTCCGGCTCATGTCAAAAGACAACAAGCGGACAAGTTAGAGTTTAGGTCCTTTAGAGCTCGATTCATAGGATATCCTAAAGAGTCATTAGGATACTATTTCTACATTCCAGAAGACCACAATGTGATTGTGAGTCGACATGCCATATTTCTTGAAAAATAGTTTATTCAAGATAGTGGCATTGGAAAGCAGATTAAGCTTGATGAGAAAGTCTCACAAGCAGAACGAGCTAAGGACCCAAGTGGAACCACAAATCAGGTTGAGCCAATAAGAACACTACCTCCTCCACCTCGTAGATCGGAAAGAGTTTTCCGTCCCCCTGAAAGATACTTAGGTATTATTTCAGAGGACGTAGAGGAAAATGTTCCTCATAGGTAATGGTGCTCATGGTGATGATCCCAAAACCTACAACGAGGCGATATCAGATATCGACTCCGAGAAATGGCTTAGAGGCAATGAAGTCAGAAATCGACTCGATGCACTCAAACCAAGTCTGGACCTTGGTAGATCCACCAGAAGGTATAGTACCTATTGGGTGTAAATGGATCTTCAAGAGAAAGATTGGTGCAGATGGGAATGTGGAGACATTCAAGGCTAGACTGGTGGCAAAAGGTTATAGTCAACGTGCGAAGGCATTGACTATCAGGATACCTTTTTCCCGGTAGCTATGCTAAAATCCATCCGCACATTGCTTGCTGTTGCAGCCTATTTCGATTATGAAATATGGCAAATGGACGTGAAAACGGCATTCCTAAATGGATATCTTGAGGAAGATATCTATATGGAACAGCCGCTAGGTTTCACATCCAGTGATACTGATCACAAGGTTTGCAAGCTGCAAAGGTCCATATATGGACTTAAGCAAGCATCTCGGAGCTGGAACACTCGTTTCAATGATGTGATCAAAAAAGTTTGGTTTCATCAAAAATGAAGAGGAACCATGTGTTTTCAAAAGGGTCAGTGGGAGCGCTGTTGTCTTCCTCGTATTGTACGTGGATGACATCCTCCTTATTGGGAATGATATTCCCATGTTGACATCAGTCAAAGATGTGGTTGTCCAAGGAATTCTCCATGAAAGACCTAGGTGAAGCATCCTTTATTCTAGGAATTAAGGTCTATAGGGATAGACCGAATAGGATGCTAGGACTTTCACAGAAGATGTACATAGAGGAAGTACTAAAGAGGTTTAGTATGGAAAACTCTAAGAGGGGATTAATACCCTTCAGACATGGTATTCATCTTTCCAAGAAGATGTGCCCCAGCACACCTGAGGAAATAGAACGCATGAGCAAGATCCCTTATGCTTCTGCAATAGGGAGCCTCATGTATGCCATGCTATGTACACGACCTGATATAGCCCATGCTGTGAGTGTCACAAGCAGATATCAGTCAAATCCAGGTGAAGAACACTGGACTTCTGTGAAATGTATCCTTAAGTACTTGAGAAGAACTAAGGATATGATGTTGGTCTTTGGTAATGGAGAACTCCAAGTTCCAGGGATACACAGACTCGGACTTCATGTCTGATATAGATGATCGAAAGTCGACATCTAAGAGTCTGTTTGTGCTGTCAGCTGAAAAAATTTCAAGCAAGACTAGTGATAAGCAGATTCCACCATGGAAGCAGAATACATAGCTGCATCAGAGGCTGCAAAGGAAGCATTCTGGTACAAGAAGTTTGCTGCAGAAATTGGAGTAATGCCATCAGATGCCATTCCTCTTTACTGCGACAACAATGGCGCCATAGCCCTTGCTAAGGAGCCGAGGTCTCACCAGAAGTCCAAGCACATTGAGCGGCGATATCATCTCATCCGCGATTACCTTGAGAAAGGTTACGTTGAGGTCAAGAGAGTCAACTCCGCAGATAATGTGGCAGACCCACCACTTACAAAGCCGTTGGGCCAGCAGAAGATCGAAGCCCACCTTGAGAAGATGGGACTTAGACTTGTAGCCAATTGGCTTTAGGACAAGTGGGAGATTGTTAGATATATGTGCCCTAGAAGCCAGAATTGGCTGACACTTGTAATACACTTCTAGGGGCAAAATTATAATTTTGACTATAATTAATAAAATGGGTTATTTTCTATCACAATGTGTATTTAGTGTCTGTGATACATCCTTTGAGTTAATGGTAATGATAATTCATATTTTCAAGAGTTGAAAATTTAAGACATGAATAATCATTATTAACTCATAAACATGCTCCCGACCATAGGATCATCACGAGGATGGTGATTGATCCGGAAGGTTGGTGTACGATCGCTTCTCTTTAGTAGATGAGTCTTGAGTCTACGGTGTGGAGACACCGGAGCGAGAGTACAGGTACTCGTTAGAGAACGAGGGCACTGAGCGTGACCACCTCGAGTAGTCATTAGGAAGTCTACCTTCTCGTCAATGACTGACTCGATGCTGCAGTAGTGTGTCTGGTTCTTTGACCTGAGATGCATCGGACAGTTCACCTTGAGGGTGTTATAGTTTGACTACACCATTACTCGGTCTCCTAGCCATATGGAAACCCTGAGGTGTATGTTGGCTATAGCATGTTCATTGTAGGAACTGGATTGCATCAAGATGGAAGATCTATCTACCTCGGTGGTATAGAGGAGCAGCCCTATGATGATCATGAGAATCAAGTCCAGAAAGCCCATGGCCATGGTAGAGTGAAATAATAGAAAGAGTTTCTATTTAGGATTTTCACATTGGACTCGAATCGAATGATTACATCATATGACAGAAGACTAGGGTTTGACGAGTTCACCTTAACCCTAATCTGATCGGGGCTCAAGATAGAGAGAACTTAATCACACAGGTAGCTGCACCAAGAGGTTCGCATTTTCAGCTCTGATGGGTTGCCACCATATACTGCTAGGTGTCACTGGTGGATTTTGGGAGCAATTAGAATGATTTAGATGATCGATCATTCTAGCTGTTCTCGAATCAGAAGAGTTCTGATCCATCGAAAGGAGTTTCGATGATGTCGATGATAGAGATCATGACATATCCCATTACCATACAGAACTGAACCTAACTGGGTCACACAAACAAGGGTTTGAATCTGGATGATCATCAATTGAACTGAACTCAGTTCAATTGATCTGAATGAGATTCAATTAGGTTCAAGGAAATCGTGCTAGCACTCGATTGAACCTAACGTTCTTCTTTTACTATCATAAATAAGTTGTCTCGACTGAGCCAAAGGATGTTTGAGCTCAACTCAGGAGGCCGTTACTTGATCTAACTAAAGCTTGTCTAGGTAAGAAAAGGGTTATCTTAATTTATAAGATAAATTTGAGACAACACCTATCATTTTTCATCACCCACTAAATCTTATCCTTTGACTTTGGTCAAACACTGACCTTTGACACTTAGACATCTACCCATGTGTCATGCACCCATAAGAGAGAACATGGAGCTTTGTCCCTCTGCTAAAAAGTAGAAAGAAAAAGGGTGCATGCCTAGGGAGACGTGCATCCCATGAGAGTCACGCCTGGAGTCCCATATAGATGGGACTCCAGTTGCTTCATGCTTTCAACTTGGGTGGCACCAAAGAGTCTTCTTTGACCAATCCTAGCACCACCTAAGGAGGTTTGTGAGAGACTTTAATCTGATTGAATTAAATGATTTTATCATACCATTCAGATTTAGATCTGATTGCACAAAGAGCCATGATTGGCTGGGATGATGTGGCACTGCATGGCATAGTAGGGTCTATATAAACCCTATCTACGCCTAGGATTAAAAAGTTTTACACTTTGCCCATTCTACAAGGCTTCTCTCCCTCCCTCTCCATACCACCTTCAGATCCTCTCTCTCCTATCCACATCCAAGAATTTTTGGGCACAAGTTTGGTGTGATCCAAGCAAGAGAAAGGCAATAGGAAAGGAAGAAGCAGCACTGCTGCAGGAGACAACAGCTGATCTTCAAAAGGTATTTTGAAAACCTTCAAGATTAGATCAAGATTTAATTTTTGGAGCATAGATTAAGAAGGAGAAGATCTTCAGATCCTGTCCGAGTGGATACCAGTAGAGGCCAGGCGCTTGCGTGGCTACATTCAGAACCTCATGCAAACATCGACATCATCACAGGATAATAGGATTATCCATAATAAAGGTATAATTAAATTAGATTTAATTAATTTTATTTTATTTTATTTTATTAGATCGATAAAATCAAATATGAAGAGTCTCAAATTTGATTTGAATCTAATAAAAAAAAATTTTGAAATATCCCTCTTGATCCAATCATATCTGAACGAACCTAATCCGAAAAATAAATTTTTCTCTTCAATACATCCATTGAGTTAATAGGCATAATAACACATATTCTCAAAAGTTGAAAATTTAAGGCATGTGTTATCATAATTGACTCATAAATTACTCTCAATCATAGGATCATCATGAGGATGGTGATTGATCTGGAAGATCGATGTACGATCACTTTCTTAGGATAGATGAGTCTTGAGTCTATGATGTGGAGACACCAGAGCGAGAGTACAGATACTCGTTCGAGAATGAGGGCACTGAGCATGACCGCCTCGAGTAGTCATAAGGGAGCTTACCTTCTCGTCGATGACTAGCTTGATGCTGCAGCGTGTGTCTAGTTCTTTGACCTAAGGTGCATCGATAGTTCACCTTGAGGGTTTTATAGTTTGACTACATCATAACTCGATCTCCTAGCCATTCAAAATTCTGAGATGTATGTTGGTTATAACATGTTCATTGTAGGAATTGGATCACACCAAGATAGGATCTATCAATCTCGATAGAGGAGAAGTGGTCCTATGATGATCATGAGATCGAGTTCTAAAATCCATGGCCATGATAGTGTGAAATAATAGAAAGTATTTCTATTAAGATTTCACATCAGACTCAAATTGAATGATTCATTAATATGATGGGTGTTGGGTTTGATAAGTTTATCTTAACCCTAATCCCATCGGAACTCATAATAGAAGAATCCAATCACACAGGTAGCTGCACCGAGAGGTTCACTATTTAATTTTGATGGGTTGCCACCATATACTGCTAGGTGTCATTGATGGATTTTTGGATCAGTTAGAATTATCTTGATGTTCGATGATTCTAATTTGATGAATCGGAAGAGTTCTGATCCATCAAAAGATATTTCGATGATGTCATTGATGGAGATCATGACATATCCTATTATCATATAGAATTTAATCTATCTAGATCACACAAATAAGAGTTCAAGTCTGGATGTTATCAATTAAGCTAATCCAGTTTGATTGATTTGGATTAGATACAATTAGATTCAAGAAAATCATACTAGCACACGATTGAGCCTAATATTCTCCTTCTGTCATCTTTCTAGTTCATCTCGACTGAGCCAAATTAGATTTAGCTTATTCGAGAGCCTTGTATGACTCTATCCTAGTCTGACTGAAACTTGTCCAAGTCAGAAGAGTCTTGTCCTAACCTAATCTAGATTTGTCCTAATCCATCGAATGGAAATAAGATAAAACCTTCTAATTTCTAGAACTATTTGGATAAGACTTATCCAAAAACTTTGTAGGAATTTATTTTGATCTAACTGGATCTTATCCTAGCTTGATCAAGACTTGTCCTAAATCCCATTAGATTGAAATAAGACAAGGATTGTCTTTGCTAGATTAGGGCTTGTCCTAAAATCATGAGATGAAATTTCGACAAGCCTCTTCCAAAAATTCTAGATGAATTTTTCTTAATCTGATTGGACCGAGTCCTGGCCTGATAAAGGCTTGTTAAAACTTAGTTAGGACTTAACCTAATTCTATTGGATGGGACTTAAAAGGGTTTGTCTTAAATCCCATAAGATGGGAACAGACAATGGTCAAAGGTTGACCCATCTTTGCAAGAAAGAAATAGGTGGCGCCCTTTTGGATTTTTCTCTTAGGCGTGCATCCCTAGATGTTACGTGAGGAAGAGAGGATGCACATCCCCTTATGGAGTGCACCCCTAGTGGATAAAGATAGAATGAGTTGGGGTTTATCCATTCAAAGTGTTTGAATGGGTCAAAGAAGTTTGAATTGTTTAAACTTCTAGGAGAGATGTTATCTACCCAACTTTCTCTTATCCCAAATTGATTCCACACCATTTTCTTAAGATTTTGTGTGACAAAAATCTAAGAAAATAAGGTGTGGACATGGAGATTAGGTGGAGAGTCCTTCTGCATGTTAAACTTGGACCTGTTTAAAGTTATATGCGAAGGGACTCTATACTAGATCTACATATAGGGTCCTGTGCAAGCTGTTGTGCATCACAATTTCTATAAGGCGAAGCCCTGCCAAAATCTCTATCTCCATGCCCCTCTTTTAGGTCTCTTCCTCTTCTACACACCCAAGGGGTTGGGCAAAACTCAGAGATCAAAGGTTGGTTCCTGATCCTATAAAGACTGCGCAACTAGTTCCCGCATTAAGAGACGAAGGTGCTAGCGTCGAAGATCGATTCGAAGGCATTCATGATTGATTCTAGATCTGATCATTGGAGATTAGATCTAGAAGGAGGAGGCTTCTAGATCTAATCTAAGTGGATATCGGTAGAGGCTGGGTGTGTGCATGACTCAATCGAAACCTTGGATCAATCATCAGATCATCACAATGGATAAACAGTTTACCTGATCAGATGCTAACTATATCACTATTTTATCTTTATTTAGTTTATAAATTTTAGATCAATCTAATTAGATCTGAAAACTTTCAAATTTGATCAGATCATAAAAAATTTTTAAAATTATTTTGCTGTAAATCTGATCCGATCATATGCATCCAGTGGCAGGAAAAAAATCCATTTTTTTCTTCAAAGGCTTGGTCCTTTACAGCCAAAGCTAGCTCCCACGAAGTTGAACTTAATGCAGCAAAAGAAAAAGTTCTACTATTGGAAGAAAGCTCATCATGGTCTTCATAAAAGGTGCAGCAAGATTGGGATCGGTCAAAAAAATTTTTGGAACTCCAGCGACAACTTCAGGATACCGTAGCTTGGCACAATAGCTGTAGAGTGTCCTGGATGGAAAACTTGTCTAAGCTTGAGTGCGAGCTTAAGGCAGCTAGGGACAAGATGACTCATCTCCAGAGGTAATTAGCAAGTAGCCAGTGGTTCGGCACCAACAGAGAATCAAAGAAGATTGCCTCCCTGAAGAGGATTGCAGGCAAACTTTTGGAGTCAGTCGGGATGGAGAAAGCCGAGGTTCAAATATTAAAGCTTCAGCTGGTTAGCGAACAGCAGGCTATCAAGGATGTCGAAGCTAAATTGAAGATTCTGAGGAGAAGACTACGGGCATCAGAAGAAAACTTTCAAAGAACTGACAGGATGTTCCGCGATAACTTGATAAGAAGAAAGAAGCTCGAGGAAGAGATCGTCAGCCTGAGAGAGGCCCTGAGAATGGCCAGCAGTCCAAATTTTGAGGAATCCAGTCCTCCTTAGGGCTTCAATTTTTTTTTCTTTCTTTTATAATGGATCTTGCAGGCCTTTAATTTGTACTTGACTTTGATTTTAATGAAATGATATCTTTTCTTATTTTTGCTCTACGTGGGTTGAATGTCTACCAATGGCTCTACTCTCCTTCCTTTTCTTCTTTTCTTTCTTCTTCTATTTCTCATATATGGTCTTATGGACCTCGATTTTATAATGGACCTCATCTTTAATGAAGTAACATTTTCTTCGATCATCATTTTGCTTTGTCTGGGATTGAAGTTTATTGATTCCTCAATTTTCTTTGCCTCATCGTTCATCAAAATAATTATTGATAAGTGTTCTCCTCCTGTCAGAGATCTTTATCCATGTCAGGAATGAGGTTCTCCTCTATTCCTGATATAGTTGATTTTTCTTTGTCCTCCCATCAAAATGAGGTTCTTCTCCTGTTCCTGACGAGGTTGGTTTTTTCTCTATCGGACCGAGGTCTTCCTCCCACTTAGACAATCGAAGGTCCTTATTCATATCAGGATGAGGTTTTTCTCCCATTTTGGATGTCAGGATGAGATTTTTCTCTTGTTCCTGGCACAGTTGGTATTCATTCATATTAAGATGAGGTTCTCCTCCTATTCCTAATAAGATGGTAGGGGCACAGAAGGACCGTTGGAAGGATCTCTCCCCGCATCCCATCTTAGACAACGGGATCTTCATCTCACTCAAGTTAGGACAATGTTCCCCTCTTGTTTCTAATAGGACAGTAGGAGCACAGAAGGGCCGTTGGAAGGGCCTCTCTCCTCATCTTATCTTAGATAATGGGATCTTCATCTTGCTCAAGTTAGGATGAGATTCTTCTTCTATTTCTAATAGGACAGTAGGAGCATAGAAGGACCATTGAAAAGATCTCTTCTCTCATCCCATCTTAGATAATGGGATCTTCGTCTTGCTTAAGCTAGGATGAGGTTCTCCTTCTATTCCTAACAGGACAGTAGGAGCATAGAAGGATTGTTGGAAGGGCCTCTCTCCTCATCCCATCTTAGATAATGAGGTCTTCGTCTTGCTCAAGTTAGGATGAGATTCTCCTCCTGTTCCTAATGAGGCTGTGGAGGCATAAAAGGGCCTCTCCTCCACTCTCAGCTTAAATAATCGAAGGTCCTCTTCTTCATTTAGAAATGAAGTTTGGTTGAGTTGTTTTCTATCATTATATAATTTTGCACCAAAAGATAGAGACATTGAAAGGAGAAAATTTTATTAAGATAATATTACTGGTAATACATTCACAAGTTCTCCGAGTTCTAGGGTCGTGAAAGTGTTGCTCCTTCGAGCTCCTTCAAGTAACAAGTTTTGGGCTGAACAATCTTCTTGACTTCATATAGATCTTTCCAATTCGGAGCGAGCTTTCCTTGGCTCTAATATTGTGAAATAGCCACTCATCGAAGTACTAGATCTTCCACTTTGAATACTTTGCCTCTGACCCTTGAGTTATAATAGCGAGCTACTTTCTGCCTGTAAGCCACCATCCGAACTTAAGCTTCTTTTCTTTTTTCTTCCAATAAATCGAGTTAGCCCTAAGATCTTTTGAATTATGTTGCTCATTATATACCACAACTCATGCTGATGGAAGTTTGAACTCTATCGGGATGACAGCTTCCATCCCGAAGGCCAAGGCGAATGGAGTCTCTCTAGTTGGCAATCTTTGCATAGTTCGGTATGCCCAGAGTACATGATAGAGTTCATCTATCTAAGTTCCTTTTGCCTTCTCAAGTCTTGCTTTGATTTCTTGCAACAAGATTCTATTGGTTACCTCAGCCTCGCTATTTACCGATGGATGAGCTACTGATGTAAAATTATGAGATATGTTCAGATCTTCATAGAACTTGATAAATTTTGCTCCAGCAAATAAATATCCATTATCTGTTATGAGAATCTGAGGTAAGCCAAATCTGCAAATAATTAACTTCCAGACAAAGTCCTGTACTTTTGCTTTAGTGATTTTCGTCAGGGGTTCAGCCTCAACCCATTTTGTGAAGTAATTAATTACCACCAGAAGGAACTTTCACTCTCCAGATGCCATGAAAAGAGGCCCGAGTATACCATCCCCCACTGTGCAAATGGCCAAGGGGCGCTCAAGGGGATAAGCTCAGAGGTTGGCTATCTCTGAATACTAGCATTTCTCTGATAACGGTCATACTTTCTAATATAGTTTATGAAATTTCAATATAAGGTTGGTCAGTAATAACCTTACCGAAGCAGCTTGTGAGATAAAGATTTGACACCCAGATGGCTTCTACAAATTTCTTCATGTACCTCCCATAATGCAAGATTGACCTCGGAGGGTTGAAGGCATCTTAAAAGTGATAGTGAATAAGACCTTTTGTATAATTTACCTTCATAGAGAACATACTGGGAAGCCTGATTCCTTACTTTTCGAGCTTCTTTTAGGTCATGAGGTAGAACCCCATCTTTGAGGTAGGAGACTAGTGGATCAATCTAGCTTGGCTCATGCTCAACCTACATCATAGACTGTGGTTCTTTCGAACTCATGCATTTCAGGACTTCGAAGAAGACTTTCTTAGGTAGTTCGGCTGGAGCTAGTATGGCCAATTTAGAGAGAAGGTCGACCCTGGTATTTTCTACTCTCAAAATCTATCGAATGCTAAAACTTTTGAAGGCTGGAGTTAAATTCTTCACTTTCTCGAGATACTTTATCATACTTTTTTTTGGAGCTTCATAATTGCCACTAACTTGTCCGACCATCAGTTGAAAATCACTGTACACTTAGAGTCGATCTGCTTCCAACTCCTTGGCTATTCTTAGTCCTTCTATCCGATCTTCATATTCGATCCTATTATTTATTATGAAAAATTCAAAGCACAACATATATTCAGTGATGACTGCTTCTGGGTTCACCAGGATCAACCCAGCGCCTATGTCCGAAGCATTGGATGATCCATCAACATATAGGGCTCAGAAGCCTTCAGAAAGATCGGCCTTTTCTTCAAAGGAGCTCGACTGCAACCATGAAATATTGACCTCATTCTATTCTAGTTTGGCCTCGTCCAAGATAGTGCATTTTACTATGAAATTCATCAGTATTTGATAGTCAATGCCTTCGCGTTGACTATAATCTTTTGCCACCAGTCTAGCCTTGAATGTCTCCACATTCCCATCTGCACCAATCTTTCTCTTGAAGATCCATTTACACCCAATAGGTACTATACCTTCTGGTGGATCTACCAAGGTCCAGACTTGGTTTGAGTGCATCGAGTCGATCTCTGACTTCATTGCCTCAAGCCATTTCTCGGAGTCGATATCTGATATCGCCTCGTTGTAGGTTTTGGGATCATCACCATGAGCACCATTACCTATGAGGAACATTTCCTCTACGTCCTCTGAAATAATACCTAAGTATCTTTCAGGGGGACGGGAAACTCTTTCCGATCTACGAGGTGGAGGAGGTAGTGTTCTTATTGGCTCAACCTGATTTGGTTCCACTTGGTCCTTAGCTCTTTCCACTTGTGAGACTTTCTCATCAAGCTTAATCTGCTTTCCAATGCCACTATCTTGAATAAACTATTTTTCAAGAAATATGGCATGTCGACTCACAATCACATTGTGGTCTTCTGGAATGTAGAAATAGTATCCTAATGACTCTTTAGGATATCCTATGAATCGAGCTCTAAAGGACCTAAACTCTAACTTGTCCGCTTGTTGTCTTTTGACATGAGCCGGACAACCCCAAATTCTGAGATGACTCAGACTTGGTTTCTTACCGTGCCATATCTCATACGGTGTGGTAGGAACGGTTTTAGAGGGAACCCTATTCAGTAGATAGATTGAAGTTAATAATGAATGTCCCCAAAGAAAATCTGGGAGGTCTGTGAAGCTCATCATGGATCGAACCATATCCAATAGAGTCCGATTTCTCCGTTCTGAAACCCCGTTGAGTTGAGGTGTTCCTGGTGGAGTCCATTGAGAGACTATGCCATTTTCCTTAAGATAGTCTAGGAATTCCCGGCTAAGGTATTCACCTCCTCGATCTGATCGAAGAACCTTAATGGGTTTTCCAGTTTGTTTTTCTACTTCATGTCTGAATTCTTTGAACTTTTCAAAAGCTTCAGACTTATGTCTCATAAGATACACATACCCATACCTAGACAGATCATCGGTAAAGGTAATGAAGTAGACAAAATTGCCTCTAGCCGGCACATCGAATGGGCCGCACACATCAGTATGTACTAGGGCAAGGAGATCTGTGGCCCTCTCCCCATGTCCAACAAAAGGGAGTTTAGTCATTTTGCCTTGAAGACAAGATTCACAAGTTGGATATGACTCAAAAGTCAATGGACTCAATAGCCCATTTTTCTCCAATTTGTTAATCCTATCTTCTGCTATATGACCTAATCTCAGGTGCCATAGATATCTGTCGTTTGGACTATCCCTAGGTCGTTTGGCATTCACGTTTTGCTCGATAGTTAAAACAGGTACATCAATATGCAACTGATAAAGACCATTAACAAGGAAACCATTTGCAATTTTATTTCTTTCATAAAGAATGTTACAATGGTCCTTAAAGAAGGTGATCACATAACCTTCTTGTGCTAAGCATGAAACAGAAATCAAATTCCTGCTAGCTGCAGGCACATAATAACAGTCTTTTAAAACTAAGTCTAAACCAGATGGTAATCGCAGAGGGTATGTTCCCACGGCTACTGCAGCAACTCTTGCTCCATTACCGACGCGTAGGATCATGTCTCCATCCCTCAGCCTCCTGCTATCCTCAAGACCCTGCATAGAAGTGCACAGATGAGCACTAGAACCAGAGTCAAGCACCCAACTGGATGCAGAAGAAACCGTAAGGTTAGACTCAATAACGAGCATACCTCCAGAAGGACCTTCCTTCTTGTTCTTCAGGGTGGCCAGGTAAGTAGGGCAGTTCCGCTTCCAATGGCCGTCGCTGTTGCAATGGAAACACTTTCCTTTGCCATCGACCTTCTTCTTCGGATTCTGCCTTCTTCTTCTTTGATCCTTCCACCTTTTGCTTTTTCACAGACTTCTTTTTCTTTCCATAAGACTTTCTTTTGGAAGAAGTCCGTTCCATAGCAAGAACTGAGCCTTTAGAACCTTTCATAGAAAGCTCAGCGGTAACCAGCATATTCATCAACTCGGCCAAGGAATTTTGAAGTTTATGCATGTGGTAATTCATGATGAATTGCCCATATGCATCAGTCAAGGATTGCAGAATAATATCGTTCTGCAGATCCAAGTCCAACTTCACACCGAGCTTCTCAAGCTCTTCCATGTCCTTGATCATTGTCAGACAGTGATCTTGGACTGACTGCCCATCACGCATCTTAGCCTTAAAAAGTCATTTTGTGACTTGATATTTGGCTGCGCGACTCTGTTCACCAAACATCTCCTGCAGGTGAGCCAACATTTGGCGAGCAGTCCCGATATCTTCATGTTGGCGCTGGAGCTCATCAGACATCGAGCCCAACATGTAGTATCTGGCCTTATTGTCTTCGTCAATCCATTTTTCCAGAGACGCTCTCTGTTCAGTGGATGGACGAGCTGGTAAGGTGGGAGGGTCCTGGTCCAAAACATGTGTTAACTTCTCTGAACCCAAAATAATTTTGTAGTTCCTGAGCCAATCTTTATAATTGGGTCCAGTCAGTCTATGTGTGTCTAGGATACGTGCCAGTGGGTTGGACGCAGACATTTTCCTGTAGAGAGTCAAAGATTCTAGTTAGATACTGTAATTTTGACTTGACCAATTCGTTTAGGGATTTTATTTTTAAACAAATTAGCTCCCACTATTTTCTCGGATCCCTACACTCCCTCTGTAGAGATGCGAAAATCTCCACGATTGATGATTTCTAGTGGGTGGTGCGGTCTCACCAACTGACTCATCACCTCACCTAACAGTTATTGGTGATGGGTTAGCCAATGAGTGAACAACTCTTGTTCAATGATTCTCTAATCATGGTGCACCCAAACTTGGTCTCTAATTCATGAATCTCACCGTATCCGGAATATTGATCCACTCCTTAGTTAAGTCAGACCCACCATTTGCATAGACTGGGTTCCTAATTGGGTCTCTCACCGTATCCGAAATATTGAGCCCAACTCATCCTCCAGCCCATAGCATCCAATGCCTAATAGACATGGTTGCGTCTTCCCGGTGCAACTGAGCCACTGTATCCAGCCGAGAACAATCAACCCCGGGAAGGGCCCGCACGTCTACAATGGTGGAAGACCTCGGACTTAATCTTTTCTTAGGGAGAATTGATTCAGGTCTCATTAAACTAGACTTGGCTTAGTCATAACAATTATGACTAACCTAGTGGCATGGGTTCAGCTCGGATTATTGACCACCTCAGATCAGAACTGTGTCAACAGATATGGCCAGGTAAGTGAGACCGGTGGAAGGAATATGCCGTTAACTCGCACAAGAACGCATTCAGGTCGAGTAGCTTCCAATTAAAAACCAGTCGGTCGTCTGTGCCAAACTTACCTTAGACACCAAATTGTTGAGTCAGAACCAATTGGGTTAGCCTACAATCCAGACTCTAACCTCTGAGCCTAATTAGGTCTTGCTTGATCGTGACTCGATCTTGACCCAGACTTAATCCTATTAGGCTGGTCAATTTAAGCATTGTTGATCCCATCTAACCAACTCTTGATTCGGTTTGATCAACCGCTTAGACCTAATTGAGCTACCCAAGCCCGAACCCAGTATTATGAATATGTCTTAGATCTGAAATTCTCAATTTTAGACCTAATTAATATTCCATAAACTTAATTCTTAATTAAGTTGGGTTCATAAACAAAATATGCACAATAAATCCTAGGGTTTCAGGATCTAGGGTTTTGCAGAAAGTAAGTTTTGGGTTTCTGATTAAGGACGAACACGCAGCACCCCTACACGTCATAAGAACACCCCATCGAATGGGAAGAGAGGGCCTTTAAACCCTTCTTCGTTCTTATGACCGGACGGCCAAGAGGAACGCCTTAATCAGGAACATGTAAATCTACAAAACAGTTATAGATCTATATCATATATCTCATATACAAATTTAGATCTAATCAAGGCATATTTTGCATACATCTCATGTATCAAATCATGCATGTTTTCAGATCTAAATTATCTCATAATAATCTAAAAAATTAGATTTAAATTGATCTAATCAAAATAAATTCTAATCTAGACAATTATGTAGAACTATTCTACAACTAGTCTAGACATGCATCAATCATATCTCATATGATATTTAAAATTAAATAATTTTTATTTGCTGTTTATCAGATGTTATTATAACACTTATAATATCAGAAAATAGTAAATAAGAAGATCTAAAATATGATTTAATCAGATTAAATCAAAGACATGCAAAACTATTCTATAGAACTATTCTATTCTAGAACTAGTCATGCATATCTTCATGTTCTTAGATCCAAATCATTTAATTTTAATTTTTCTGATTTCAGATCTGATCACATCTCATGTGACATCTGAAATCACTTTATTTTCTAATTAAAATAAAATTAAAATCAGATCTAAACAATTTAGAACCATGGCTCTGATACCAGTTGAAGGGAAATCCTGATTTCCCGGTCCAGGTTCGTCCAGATCTGATTAGATCAAGAGATATATTTCAAAAATTTTCTCTTGATCTCAATCAGATCTTGATATATTTTCAGATCTGATTCTTATTATTTTAATAAATAAAATAAAATAAGATAAATTAAATCAAATTTAATTTACCTGATTTGGGTAATCCTATTACCCTGTAGATGATCCTGATTGCAGCGGAAGGTTCTGGATCTAGCCACGCAAGCGCCTGGCCTCTACCGGTATCCACTCGGGTTGGATCTGGAGATCCTCTTCTTCTCTATCACACCTCCAAAAATCAGATCTGGATCTGATCTGGAGGATCTTCAAAACTCTTTTGAAGATCTGCAGTCGTCCTTTTGCAGCAGCGCAGCCTTCTTGCTTTTGATCGCCTTTCCTTGATCTGAATCGCACCAACCTAAGTCCAAAACTCTTTTGGACGTGGAGAGCAAGGGGAGAAGAGACTATGGCATGGAGAAGGAGGGGAGAGGCAGCCTTGGGGCGTGGGGTCTAATTGCATTAGAATTAGGGTTGGGCGCAGGGTCTTATTTATAGACCTCTTGTGATCCAACTCCTCTTCCTCTCAACCAATCACAACCCTTTGTGAAATCAGATCTAAATCTGATTGGTTGGAATAGAGACCCCTGGATTCCTCCTTAGAGGGTGCCTAAGACCAGTCAAACTGGATTCTTAGTAGAACTCTGATTGGAATCCAAAAGGGAGGTGGAGTCCTTGTCCAACAAGGACTCCTAGGCGCCTCCTACTTGGGCTCACGCCACCCTTGGCGTGCGCCCTTCTCCTTGCCAGGTTCTGGCAGGGGGACAGGCCCCCACCAGCTCTCCAATAGGTGCATGACATGTGGTCAAAAGTCAAAGGGTCAATGGTCAACGTTTGACCAGTCAAAGGTAGACTTTTGACCAAAGTCAAAGAACAAGAAATGGCAGGTGACCAAAAATGGCAGGTAATGTCTTACAAATAAGACAACCTATTCTGACTTGGACAACCTCCAGTCAGACCATATGAAGGCCTCTGATTGAGCACAAACTCCTTTGGCTCAGTCAGGACAACTTATTTATGATAGTAAAAGAAGAACGTTAGGTTCAATCGAGTGCTAGCACGATTTTCTTGAACCTAATTGAATCTCATTCAGATCAATTGAACTGGATCAGTTCAATTGATGATCACCAGATTCAAACTCTTGTTTGTGTGACCCAGTTAGGTTTAGTTCTGTATGGTAATGGGATATATCATGATCTCTATCATCGACATCATCGAAAGTCCTTTCGATGGATCAGAACTCTTTTGATTTGGACAGCTAGAATGATCGATCATCTAAATCATTCTAATTACTCCCAAAATCCATTAGTGACACCTAGCAGTATATGGTGGCAACCCATCAGAGCTGAATGCGAACCTCTTGGTGTAGCTACCTGTGAGATTAAGTCCTTCTATCTTGAGCCCCGATCAGATTAGGGTTAAGGTAAACTCGACAAACCCTAGTTTCTGTCATATGATGTAATCATTCGATTTGAGTCTGATGTGAAAGTCTAAATAGAAATTCTTTCTATTATTTCACTCTGCCATGGCCATGGACTTTTGGATTTGATTCTCATGATTATCATAGGTTTGCTCCTCTACCATCGAGGTAGATAGATTCCATCTTGATGCCATCCAGTTTCTACAATGAACATGCTATAGCCAACATACACCTCAGGGTTCCATATGGCTAGGAGACTGAGTAATGGTGTAGCAAACTATAAACACTCTCAACGAGTAAAGAGGTAAGACTGTACTTCACAACGATTCATGAATATAAAGAGCGATGGACCTAGGCGTCTGTACTGGTGGAATGGACGTGTATACAGATGGATCAGTTGTAAGTTTGGCAGATTTGGTCTCCCGGACTAAAATATCTTGGAAAGTTGTTTCGGGTTCAAAGAGGGAGAAGCACCGACCTATAGAAGAAAAGGACTGAGAAACTACTGCATAAATGCATCAAGATCAGTATTGAACGGATTTAGGAAATGGTAAGACTCCATAACATGTTAGACTACAGAAGTATAGAGAAGTACGAGAAGGTTCTGAGTAGAATGGTCACCCAGCTCGAAGTGGACCTACCATCGGTTCTCGTAATACGAGTACCTGTACTCGTCTCAAACTCCGAGGGTGTCGACTTCCAGATCATTCCAGGGAATGAGAGTCTCGGTAGGGAAGAGCGATAAATGAATCAAGGAGAAAGGCGGAAAAAGAGGAGAATTGAGGATTAGACGAATGGCAGGTAATGGAAAAGCGCTGAGTCCACGTAATGCAAGGGATAAGAATGGTGCGTGTAAGACATGGTATAAGTAAATAGATTAGACACTAATGTATAGAGTGAGAGAAGACGAAAGGTGGAGTCATAGAACGAATCAAGACTCATTACGTAATAAAAGCGATTGTACACCAACCTTTCAGATCAATCATCATCCTCGTGATGATCCTATGGTCGGGAGCATTTTATGAGTTAACAATGATTATTCATGTCTTAAATTTTTAACTCTTGAAAATATAAATTATCATTACCATTAACTCAAGGATGTATCACAGACACTAAATACACATATGTGATAGAAAATAATTCATTTTATTGATTATAGTTAAAATTATAATTTTATCCTTAGAAGTGTATTACAAGTGTCAACCAATTCTGGCTTCTAGGGCACATATATCTAACACTATCTTAGGTTCGATTTTCATTCTAGCCTTGGGTTGTTGGGGTTTGGGTCAGCCAAACTCTTAGAACTACAAGACCAAGAGACCTCGGATGACATCTAGATCTGATCAAATCAAACAAAACCTCTAGAAAAGCTTGGGAAAATGGAGCAGTGGAAATCTAAAAATGAAGAACAAAACTCGATAAAATTTGAAGAATGCAAGAAAGCCAGAAATCAAAAGGTCTGAGATGGGAGACTGATCTAAGAATGCTCAGGAAGAAGATCAGGAGGATGAGGAATAGTCGAGGGAGGTGCCGATGGTCAGAGGAGTTGGGAGAGAGAGAGGGCGACAAGAATAAGGGCACCCGAGGATGGTGGAGATAAAGGAAGGAGAAAGAGAAGAAACCCGTGAGAAGCCATAGAGAAAGAAGGAGAGCGATTTAAATAGCGAGTCGAAGGACAGAGAAAGTCATAATTATGAAACTTCTTTGGTGTACCATAGCTCACCACGTGTTCCACTCGTACCTGCTGCCTGATAAAGCAATCACTCACCATGCATGAAGCTCCATGCCGAATGAGTCTTCAAGAAAATTTGCCCATTCAAGTCTTTCAACATTAAAAATTGTAGTGCCAATTTGAAAAAGAAAGACAAAAGCTCCATCTCCTTTTGGAGCAGGTGATAAGAGTATGATGTTGTCATTAAGACATCGTGTTTATCAGTTTAATCTGACTTCTTAAAATAATTAAAAATATGTAGATAGCAGTGAGTTGGACCGAATCCATAGGAAAGGTATTTTTTAGATTTAAAATCTTTGATTTTTGAAAAAAAGGAAAAGAATTTAAAAATAAAATTTGAAGTTGAAAATTAAAAATTAAAATTATGAAGTAAAAATTAAATTATGTAGAAAAGTAAACTTGGTACTAAGATCTACTAGTTAGATCTTAGCATCTACTTGCAGTAAAATAAAGAGCAATAATTAAAGTATAAAATTTAAATTATAATAAAAAAAAGAGCATAAAAATAAATATTATATTTATTAAAAGGTTCATAATTTAAATACATAAAATTTAAAAAAAGAAAAAAATAATAAAATAGGCTGATCTTTGATCTTGGATTGATATAGATAGAAAGATGATGTAGAAGTCCAGCTCTTCTTCTTAGCATCGATTGCTTTGAAGCAGCCTCTAATCCAAAGCCTGACTCTATCCTATACCAAAGCTTCACCTTGATTGAAGACAATGAATTTTGAAGGCCTGGGGTCTTATTTATAGGTGTTGGAAGGCTGGAGAGTTTTTCTGTAGGTAACGTGGAACTAAAAGATGTTTTAATCATCAAAATAGGAAGAAATCCAAGTGAAATTTGAATTAAAAAGATTTTTGGATGAATTTTGTTGCTCTAGATGAAATCTGGCAGTCAGATATGGATCAAACGATCTAAAAAAGGCCAAAATTAGATGTGTACCGATCTAATTCAAGTTGAATTAAATTTTGGCTATCCGATTGCATTAATTAGGAGGAAATCTGACCGTCAGATCGAGTTCTAGGTGTTTTAATCAAGTCAGGAGTTTCTTGGACCATTGTATCATCTTCTAGGTTAAGTGCTGCCGTCGGATGGCGCCTGGAGTTTGAATTAAAACTGGAACCAATCACCGCCATCAGATCTTGACCACAAGCAACCATAGCCGCACGATCGCGCACTTACTGTTCCCATGGATTGCGTGGACCAACTGCACCACACACCGTAACCAATCAGCGCCTTCTATTGTCGAGTGAAAAGACCAAAATGCCTTATGAGCTGCGATAGATTTTCTGTAAACCCTTTAAGGGTCTTGGTCCACCATGTGTCACTTCGTAATTCATCGGTTGTCATTGAGCTGGCAGTCAACACTTGGATCATGGACCGACTGATGGCTTCTATGGCTGAGTTGGCTTTGATGGCTTGGCTTGGTGGCTTGGCTTGCGGAGCTGGCTGAGCCGTTTTCCTTTTTTATTTTAATTTTTTTTAAAAAGTTCATATCTAGTCTATTTTAGCTCCAATTTACTTCAAACTTATTTCATTATGATAAGAAAATAAATTTTTTTTATTGATAATAATATTTTATTTTTTATTTTTATTAGTTTTAATTAATTTTTAATTAATAAAAATATTAATTTCTTAAAAATATGTATAAATTGATTATTAATTTTTAAAAATAAATATAAATTAATTAATAAATTAATACTTTTATTGATGATTTTATGGTATTTATCACATCCTTTAACTTAAGCTTTGCTCGTCTTTGAGTAAAGGAAGAATTTAGTTTTAGATATCTTTTAACTTTAGAGTTTCGAATTTTATCTAAGTAGTTTTCAAAATGGCCATTGATATTTTGTAGAGTATAAGTGAGGTATATCATTGGGATATTAATATTTATTAATAAAAAATTAAGTAAAGAATATTAAATTTTTTTAAACTTTTTCTAAATTATTCCATCTTTATCTCTGAATCATCTAAACTTTTATATGGGCAAGTATATTGTTACTTCCATCTTTAATTTTTTTTTCTTTTATTTTTTTTAACATTGTACTACTATTTTGTGTCATAATTCCTTAAGCTTTCTATTTGATCCATGTAGCGAGTCTTGGGCTAATGACTTCCAAACCAGTTGGCTTTAGGGCACTAGGTATAGAATACCCCTTGGGCTTACTAGTTCAAATCAAATAGGCTATGAGTTAAGACTAGCTTTACAATGAGCTTCTTTGCCTTTTTCATCTTTTGACGTAAAACTTAATACTTGCTTAGGCAAAGAGGTCCGATTACTCAGTAAGAAGTACTAGAAAATTATTTAATTTTAATAATTTTATTTTTATATGAAGAAACATATAGTTACCCCACACAAGCCCATAAAAAGTAGATTTTTCTTTGATACTAGTAGAAAAAATTAGAAATGCTCAAAGAAAAAACTTTTTATGTTCTAGACTTAATTCTTTATTGGATTTTCTTAATACTTAATTTCTCAATATCTCATAGATTTTCTAATCTGTGCATCAATTTATTTTTAAAAATGCTTAGTTTAATTCGATTCTTAAGCATAATCAGGTGTCTAAATACTAAATACTAAATTTTTTGAGGACTTAAAATTTTAAAATTTTATTTTTTTCTCTCCTATAACTTAATCGACATTGTCCTCAATGGAGAAAAAAATAAAGAATATAATAAAGAACATAAAAAAATACACCTGACTTAATGTATTTGGTCCAGCATATGCCTTTAAAAATTTAAGCTCTTCCTCCAACTTATTCAAATTATCCTAAAAAAAAATCAACTAAAAAGATAAATTAAACTAAAGAAAACTAAATATTGGATTGCCTTCCAATAAGCGCTAAGTTTATCATCTTCAGTTAGATACAATGCAGCTTACTATCTTGTGTCAAATACTGGATTGATAAATTCCAATGATTTTAGATTGCCAATCTCAGAAAGATAATTTCTTATTTCTTTATTGATATAATCATTGTTAATTTTTGGGATATAATTTATGACCCCATTCTCAGACCCATGTTTATTAGGAAATTTTTCTATTTGTTCTTCTAAAATGCTCGTGAATTGAGTTTTTGAATTAGGGGTTAAGTTTAATGCACTGGATATTGGAAGGGTATCTAAAGATGGATTTAATTCTGAAGGTAAATTAATGTGATCTTGCTTAAACAACTCCATTGACACTTCATTACATGCCTCTTGATTTTTGTAAGAAGAACTAGCTTCTAGGGTTGAAGGGATCGGTACTATTGGTTTATAGATCTTGGGTAAATTATCCATTCTCTTCTTCCCTATGTCAGTCTCATTTAAATTGGAACCAGCATCAGTACTAATTTCTGGCTCGAATTCTTCTATGCAGTTAGCTTCAGTACTAATCTGTTCCTCTAAATTTTTATTTTGGCTAGCATCAGTACTAGCCTCTCTCATCTGATCTTGGTATGGGTCTATAAGAATCCTATAGCTTTTAAATTCAAGAATTACGTTGGCATTCTCAAATTAGAAATTTTTAAGTGAGGAATTAAATTGATAACTTGGTCCAAGTGGTTGGTGGACATTAGGTGGATTGTTTGAAATTGGTAAGCTCGGTAGTTGATCTAGTTCTCTCCTTATGTTAGACTCAACTAATTATTCTATTTGAACTTCTAGCCTGATGATAGCTTATTGTTGAGTTAAGATCGATTGTTGTTGATTCAGAATTAATTATTGAAGTTGGTTAAATCTATTGTCAGCTAGATTGGTCTGTTGAGGAGGTGGGTATGATAGCTGATTGTTATATGATGGTTGGATAAACTAACTAGGCTGACCATTATTATAGACATAGTTTTGGTATTGGGGCCTATTTTGATAGTTTTGGACAGATGAAATTTGGGTTTGAGCCTGAGTTTGTTGGGATGTCCAAGAAAAATTATGGTGGATGTCCGATTTGGATTATATGAATTTGAAAATAGGTCATTAAT
This sequence comes from Cocos nucifera, assembly GCA_006176705.1. Classification (NCBI taxonomy): domain Eukaryota; kingdom Viridiplantae; phylum Streptophyta; class Magnoliopsida; order Arecales; family Arecaceae; genus Cocos; species Cocos nucifera. The sequence continues at coordinate 47,685 of QRFJ01000376.1, forward strand.
TAATTTGGAGTAACCTTGAGCTGCTTGAACTTGTTCTTGGATAAAATATGGAAACTGTGCAGTAATAGGACATTCATTCACATGATGGATTGAGCTAGCACAAATAGGACAAAACTTCTGATAATTAGAAGGTGAAGTGAATTATGTAGGAGATTGTTGACCTAGGATTAGGATTTGATCTAATTTTTGGGCAAGAAGATCAATTTTATCTAATTTTTGGACTATTAAATTTAGGTCAGCCATTTGATTATCAAGTTTAATATGAATCAATCATTCAATTAAGTTCAACTAAATCAGAAAAAAAATAATTTTCTATCATGCATGTACTAGTGTAACCCTAATGTATGGTTCAAAATTTTTTAGATTTTTTTAGGATATATATATATTTTATTATTTTATTATGTTATTATTTTTTAAAAAAATATTTTTTTAAAATTATTTTAATTATTTTAATTATTATTTTAATTTAATTTAATTATTATTTTAAATATTTTTTAGTTAGTTTAATTTAATTATTATTTTATTTTATTTAATTTTATTTATTTTTAGAGGAGAAAGGAGAAGAAAGAAAGAAGAGTTCTAAAGAAGAGGTCCTAAGGAGTCCTAGAACTAAGAAGAGAGAGAAGAATTAGGTTTAATTAGGTTTGATATTGGTTAGCAATCAAGTTGGTTAATCAATCATGACTAATGGTTATCCTAGATCTAGACAGCTCCTAACTGCCAAGGTTACCTTCAAGCCCTCCAAGTATAGAATCAACCAATCAACTGGTCAGGTAAGTGTAACGTCGGTGGGAGTCACCCCGTTGCTTGCCTTAGACACCAATTATACTTGATCAGATAAGCTAACGGAACCAATTAAGTAACTACCTTCCTTCAGGCTCAATCGTCCTTGAACCACTTGCCTAGACACTAATTAAATTGACTAATCCTAACTTGGTCCAACTTTTAGGATTCTTTATCCTAATGAGCTCGAGTTTCTAGGGCTGATGTCTAATTGATCTTAAAATTAAAGGCTTAGGTCAATGCAGGATGCTGGTTGGTTGTTTACGGACCAAGGAAGGGTGATCAAATCTCCATCTTATCTTATCTAATTAGGTTGTGTCCTTAATTTGGTTTAATATGAATATGCATAAAAAAATTTTCAATCAAAGGGTTCTATGCAATTTAAACTAGATGCATGCAACTAATTGAAGTTGAGATGCTCACCTTATCTCTAGCAATCAAAAAAATAAAAAATAAATAAACATAAAATTAATATGATGCATGCTCTAAGCAGTTAAGATTTCTAATCTTGTCATGAAGCTTTTAATTAGGTTTAAGTGGATATTTTTTAAATTAATTTAAAAATAAAAAAATAAAAAAAAGAAAGAGGTCTAAGGTTAGGATTGATCTCACCAAATAGGATTGAAAGCTTTTCTTTAATGTTTTTCTTCTTTTATCTCTTTTTTTGTAAAATAAATAAGAAAAATTAGTAAGCAATATTTATAAAAAATTAAAAATTATTTTTAATTTATTTACAAGAAAATCAAAAAAATAAAAAATTTTAATGTCCGTGCCTTCTCCGGCAATGATGCCAAAAATTTGGTAAGAGCGTGATGTTGTTGTTAAGACATCGTGTTTATCAGTTTAATTTAACTTCTTAAAATAATTAAAAATACGTAGATAGCAGTGAGTTGGGTCGAATTCATAGGAAAGATAGTATTTTTTAGATTTAAAATCTTTAATTTTAAAAAAAAAAAATAATTTAAAAATAAAATTTAAAATAAAAAAATTAAAATTAAAATTATGAAGTAGAAATTAAATTGTGTAGAAAAGTATACTTAGTACTAAGATCTACTAGTTAGATCTTAGCATATACTTATAGTAAAATAAAGAGCAAGAATTAAGGTAAAAAATTTAAATTATAATAAAAATAAAGAAATTAAAGAGCATAAAAATAAATATTGTATTAATTAAAAGGTTCATAATTTAAATACATAATTTTTTTTAAAAAAAAATTAAAATAGGTTGATCTCTGATCTTGGATCGGCATAGGCAGAAAGATGATGTAGAAGGCCAGCTCTTCTTCTCGACATCCATTGCTTTGAAGCAGCCTCTAATACAAATCCTCTCTATCTTATACCAAAGCTTCACCTTGACCGAAGATAATGAATTTTGAAGGCCTGAGGTCTTATTTATAGGTGTTAAAAGGCTGGAGAGTTTTTCTGTAGGCAATGTGGGACTAGAGGACATTTTAATAATCAAAATAGGAAAAAATCCAAGTGAAATTTGGATTAAAAAAAGTCCTGGATGAATTTTATTGTTCTAGATGAAATCTGGCCGTCAGATATGGATCAAATGGTCCAAAAAATGCCAAAATCAGATGTGTATTAGCTTAGAGCAGGTCGGATTAAATTCTAGCCATCTGATTGCATTATCAAGAGGAAATTTGACCATCAAATTGAGTTTAGGGTATTTTAATCAAGTTGTGAGCTTCTTGGATCGTTGGATCATTTTTTGGGTTGAGCGTTGCCGTTGGATGGCGCCTGGAGTTTGAATTAAAACTGGAACCAACCATTGCCGTTGGATCTTGATCGCAAGCAACCATAGCTGCACGATCGTGCACTTACTTTTCCTATGAACCACATGGATTGGCTGCACTGCACACTGCAACCAATCAGCACCTCCTATCATCGAGTGAAAAGACCAAAATGCCCTATGAGCCATGATAGATTTTTTGTAAATCCTTTAAGGGTCTTGGTCCACCACGTATCGCTCCATGATTCACCGATTGTCGTTGAGCCGATGGTCTACGCTTGGATCGTAGACTGGTTGATAGCTTCTGTGGCTGAGTCGGCTTTAACGGCTTGGCTTAGCTTGGTGGCTTGGCTTGTGGAGCCGACTGAGCCATTTTTCTTTTTTATTTTAATTTTTTTTAAAATAATTTATATCTACTCTATTTTAGCTTCGATTTGCTTCAAACTTATTTCATTACGACTAAAAAAATGAGCTCTTTTTATTGATAATAATATTTTTTTTATTTTTATTATTTTTTAGTTAATTTTTTTAATTATTTTTTAATTAATAAAATATTAATTTCATAAAAATATGTATAAATTAATTATTAATTTTTTAAAAATAAATATAAATTAATTAATAAATTAATACTTTTATTAGTAATTTTATGGTACTTATCAGTGGGAAACTACCAAAAAACTTTGACTGTAGCAGCTTTTTCGTACTCACTTCATTCGAAATTCGAACTTGAGAATAGGGAGACAAGTGTTGCGGATAGAATGACCTCCATCGAAATTTTTGGCTCCTTCTGGACAATCTTCTTCAGTCGCACTGCTTTCAAATGATCTCCTCTAGCCGCACTACTTTCAGGCGATCTCCTCCAATCGCTCTCCTTCCAGACGATCTTCTCTAGTTGCGCTGCTTCCGGACGATCTCCTTCAGCTACACTACTTTTGGACGATCTCTTTCAGTCGCTCTTCTTTTGGATGATCTCCTCCAGCTGCACTCCTTTCAGACGATCTCCTCCAGTCGCACTACTTTCAGGCGATCTCTTCCAGTCGCTCTCCTTTTGGACGATCTCCTTCAGTTCTGGATGATCTCCTCCGGTCGCACTTCTTTCGGACGATCTCCTCCAGTCGTACTACTTTTGGATGATCTCCTCTAGCTATACTGCTTTCAGACAATCTCCTCCAGTCGCACAGCTTTCAGGCGATCTCCTCCAATCACTCTCTTTTCGAACAATCTCCTCCAGTTGCACTGCTTTCCAGTGATCTTCTTCAGTCGTTCTCCTTTCGGATGATCTTCTCCAGTTGCACTGCTTCCAGACGATCTCCTCCAGTTGCACTGCTTCTGGACGATCTCCTCTAACCACACTCCTCCTAGACGATCTCCTCTAGGATGAACTCCTTCTGAATTCTTTCTAGTCGCCCAAAGAGCTCCCTCCAGTTGAACTCCTTCTAGTCGCCAAGCAGGCTCCCTCCAGTCGAATTTTTTACTATCGCTCAGAAGGACCTCATCCTCTATGTAGATTCACCTTCGAGCTTAAGGCAAACTGATCAATATGTGGATAACCTCGAAGAAGTCTAGACTTTTTTAGAGCTATTATGGCATGAAGCTCTTCATCGCTAGTAGATGCTCCATCGGAACTTCAGGCATTGCTCTACAACATGCTAGCATGTCACGATAATAGACACCACTCTCGATTGGCAAGTCATAACAACAGACACTACTCTCTGTAACAAACTCCACGTGATCTGAGCGGCTCACTACCGGATGGTTATGGCTGTCGCTATCAGTTTGTTACATGCTCCATCTATAAAAAAGATCCTTTAGATACGTTTTCTCTTAGCTCACATTTCCTTCTTATTATTCTGCTCCTCAATCTCCTGAGCACTCTATTTCTATTAGCCAGAAGAGCTGACTTGATTGTTGGAGGGTCCTGTCGGAGCCACCACCCCTAACTTTGGATGAAACTTTATTTTGCAGATCACCAGTGGCGACCTCTTCTTTCCTAACTCCAGCTCAATCCGACGTCAACCAGATTCTGCACCAACATCTAGAATATTGAAAAAATAACTTTAAACTCATAAATGAAACTCAAACAAAAAGATTTTGGAAGCCTGAGAGATCTCAAAATCAATATGGAAGTAAAATTCAAAAGTTGGAATTAAAAAATCTTTTATGTTAAAAAATATTCAAAAAAATTTAGAGTGAATACATGTGAGTCAACTTTAATCTAGGTCAAGCTGACTCAAGTTGAAAAACACAAGAAAAGAATACTATAAGAAAGCTCACCTTAAGCAACGATAATTAACAATAGCAAACATGCCGTTGGTAATAACCATTTTTACTAACACCAATAGCGATCAAAAGAGAATCTACCACACCAAAAAGAGATTTTTAGCGATAGCTTTTTTGATTTTTAGCGACTCTTATATGCATCATTAATAACTAATAAATTTTTTGACTAGTAAGCTTATTAGCGATGAATGGATTATATTAGCGACGACAAAAGCCATCACTAATAAATGGTATTAGCGATGGCTCAAAGTATTGCTAATAACTAGTAATTTTATTTTTTTTCTAATTTGACTGGCAAGCCTATTAGCAATGGAGAATTATTAGCGATGGCATATAGTCATCGCTATAATAATTTTTTTATTTTTTTCAAAAAAGAATAGTATTAGCAATGAAGCTATAGCCATCGCTAAAGCCATCACTAATAACTCCTAAATTTTTTTGGCATTGATTCGGCCCCCTCGATTTTTGCTAAAAATCATGTTTCCCCCCACCCGCTTCTTACTTGGCTCCCCCACCGATGATCGATCGACCCCCCTCCTCTCCTCCTATCTTGGTTCCTCCATGCTGTGTCGCCATCTTGCCCTTTGCCGTCCCTGCGCTACTAGAGTCCAAGCGCTGTCACCTCTTGCTGGATCCACCACCCTCCTTGCCCGATCCACTCTTCCTATGCTGGTGATGCCCCCTTGCTAGATCTGCTGCCTCCATTGCTGGTGATGCCGCCCCCTTGTCGAATTTGCCACCTCCCTTGCCGGTGACACCCCCCTTGTCATTTCTACCACCTTCATTGCCAGATTTGCCATCCCCCTTGCTGGATCTACTATCCCCATGTCAAATCATTATCCCTACACCAGATTATTGTCCCTACCCTTGCACCGCTATTCCTATGCTCGTGGATCTATTGTTTTGGTGAGTATTACAATGGTGGCAGCAATGACCGTAGAGCCATCGCCAAAATTTCTTAATCCAATGGATCATTCGGGTCGGATTAGGTTCATACATAATCTAGCTCCGATCTATGAAATATGGGTTTGATTTGGGTCCGGATCTAGGTCAGTTTGGGTCCGATCTATTAAAGTATCCTCGATCAAAATTAACATTCAGATAACATAAGAATAAAAATAGATGAGGAATGGGTTCGGGTTGGGTCAAGTTGGATCGAATCATTTATTTTAAGATCCCAAAGCAACCTAAAAGTCTACACGGATCAAGTTAGATCGGGTCAAAATTCAGTAAATCCAGGCCCAACCCAAAAAGTAGAACGAATCCAATTTTAGCCACCGATCTGGATCCTGATCCTTTAAAATGGTTCGGATTGGATCTACGTGGATTGTATTGGATCGTGTTGGGTCACGGTCAACTTGACCAAGTTGCAGCCTTAATTAGAACATATATTGCATCTTCTGAGTCTTAATTACACATCTTCAGGCATGTGGAAAGAATTAAGAAAAAGTACTATCAAAATTTCTTCGATCCCTATTATGCATCGTTTGATTACTATAATTGACCTATAAAATTAATGCAATTTCTAAATAGGATATGACCTTCTATACCTATTAGTTGATGATAGGATGTATTTATTATGTAAGCCATTTTAAATGATAAAATAATTAGTAAGCATTTTGCCTTGTATTTGTACATGCAGAATCCTTAGATAGTGTACCATGGATTATAGTTAGATGGACCATTGAGTAGTTGATGGGGTGATTTTTGTTGATCATGCTTTCGAAAATGCGATATTCTTAGTTCAAGGATGGGCTCATTGTTCTTGTAAGAAATGTATCAATAGAAAAATACTTGATAGGGATACAATAATTGTTCATTTATATAGGAATAGATTTATGCCAAACTACAAGCATTGGTACTTATATGGAGAGATGTAGGAGACAATTACAAGGGTTAGAAGTCAGCAGGATAGAGACACAGATAGAATGGTAGATATGGTTATGGATGCAATCTATCCTAAACTTGACTAGGATATGTAGGATGATCTAGAAGTTGGCAGCTGCAATTTCTATCACATGCTGAAAGATGGAGATGAACCACTATGGTCAGGATGTGAAACACACACTGTATTATTAGCTATGTTAGAGTTATTGAACCTAAAGGCCGAGTTTAAAATGATGTTCAATTGTTATGATAGGATGGTAGCAATAATAAAGAAGATGCTACCAAAGGATGAGAAGTTTGTTGTGAGCTTTTATGCTTCAAAGAAAATGATGAAAGGGTTAGGTATGGGATACAAGAAGATAGATACATGCCGCAATGATTACATACTTTTCTACAAGGAGGACTAAATGAAGAGCTCATGTGATGTATGCGGTGAAAGCCGATTTAAGCCAAGGAAAGAGGATAGATATCAGAAGGACATGCCATACAAGGTTTTTCGATACCTTTTCCTCACTTTTAGGCTTTAGAGGTTCTACTTGTCCAAGAGTATAAAGGAATGATATTGTATGCCAGGCAGATCAAAGAAAGAAGTAGCAGAATTTAAAAATTTATCCGGCATACAAAATAACAATGGAATCATAGATCTAAATTAATAAAGCAATGAAAGCATGTAAGAGAAATTATGTGATGATGTCATGATCACCTTGGCATAGGTAGCAATACATTGCTATTGATGATCCAGAATTTTGAGGAGGTCCGCTGTTGAGCCATGCACGTGTCTGGCCTCTATAGGTATCCACTCGGACTTAGCCTAGAATGCTTCCTCCAGATCTAATCTGCCTACTCCTAGGTGGATCTGAGAGCTCCTTGATCAGCAACTAAACCAATTTCCAGGGATTACATAGACTAACTTTTGATGTAGTCTTTTCTTCCTTCGCTTGGACAGCACCAAAACTCCTTCAGGTGTTCAGGGATCAACCCAACTCCTTTGGGCATGGAGAATGATAGCAACAACCTAACTCTTAGGGTGTGTAAAGAATGGAGATAGAGTGGAAGGGTTTTGGATGGAACCTCAGATCAAAATCAGATTCCTAACCTTTTGGCAAAGGGTCTATTTATAGACCCATGACCCTTGCCCAACAACTTTGGGCGACACCCATTTGAAATCAAATTTCAAATGGGGCATCCCATATTTTTCTCCCTTCCACCTTATCCACAAGGGGTGACACCCCTTTTGAATCTCATGAATAGAAAGAGGGCAGAAGTCCTTTTCTCTCGTATGCCTTTTGGGACTCACATCCCAAATAAGGAGGATGCGCATCCTCTTTCTATTTAAATTCAAGTTTAAACTCAAAATGGATGGGGTGGTTGCTCTTATCCTTATCCACTTGCATGAGACCTTATCATGTGCGGTGGATTATGAGAGAAAAGAGAAACAAAAGGGGCTACCAAATTTTGTCGCTCTTCCTTCTAATCCTTAAGGGGTGTGTGTCCCTTGACCAAGTCAAGGATGGTGTGTGCCCCCTAAAATTTAAATCAAATTTAAATTCGAAGAAAGGAGATTTAGTGCAACCAACTTTTGGTGCTAAATTAAGAGCCCAATTGGATAAGGTTGAACCCTATCTGATAGAGAACCCAATCTTGAAGAAATCTAGATCTAATCATATGCTAGCATGATTCCCTTAGATCTAATTCGATCAATAAAGTTCAATTAAGCAATTCTAGACCAAAGCCCTTGATTTTATGACCCCATAGTGTTGGGGATAAACCCGCTCTTACCAAAGTTCTGCTCGGTGTTTGATCTTCGGGTGACCCTGCATAGTGGTGACGGCCATGACCGGGATCCAACTGGTAAAGGCAATCAGGTCCCTCTACCACAAGCGAATGAACTCCTCCAATCACACTCCTTCTGGACGATACTCTCCGATCGAGCAGAACCTTAGATGAACCTGAAAAGTGAGAGTAGTCGCTTGAGTAGTTGAAGCACTGAGGTTTCTCCCCTCGAGCAGTTTAGCTTGACCAGCTTGGGGGCAAGTCAAACTCCTTCCGAACCTCTCCGCCAGTCGAACTCCTCCCAGACTTCTCCTTCAGTTGGACTTCTCTGCCAGTCGAACTTCTTCCGGACTTCTCCGCTAGTCGAACTCCTTCTGGACTTCTCCATCAGTCGAACTCCTCTTGAATTTCTCTTTCAGCCGGACTTCTTCGCCAATCGAACTCCTTCCAAATTTCTCCTTCAATTAGATTTCTCCACCAGTCGAACTTCTTTTGGACCTCTCCTATAGTTGAACTCCTTTCGAACCTCTCCTACAGTAGAACTTCTTCCAGACTTCTCCTTCAGTCGGACTTCTCCACCAGTCCAACTCCTTTCGAACCTCTCCACTAGTCGAACTCCTCCCAGACTTTTCCTTCCGTCGGACTTCTCCACTAATCAAACTCCTCCCAGACTTCTCCTTCAGTCGGGCCTCTCTATAGGTCGGATCTCTTTTTGGATTTCTTCTTCAGCTGGACTTCTCTACAGGTCAGATCTCCTTCCAAACTCCTCCAGTCACAAGCCTTCTGTACTCTTTGTAGCCGAATTTTGCCAATCAATGAAAGAAATTCCTTTCGGTCGAGCCTCCTATGATCATTTAGAAGTACCTCATTATTTGCACAAGTTTGACTCTTAATACAATACAAGCCGACCTACATGCAGGCATCCCTAAAGGGGCCCAAACCTCTTTGGAATCATCATGACTTGGAGCTCTTCACCACCAGTGCAACTCCATCCAAACTTCAACCATTAATCCCCAACGGACACCACTTTCGACTGGCAAGTCATGACAACAGACACCACTCTACGTAATAAACTCCACGTGGCCCGAACAGCCCACTACCAGATGATTATGATTGTCACCATCAGTTTGTTATAGGCTTCATCTATAAAAGGAACCCTCCAGATATGTTTTCTTTAAGCTCTTATCTTCTACCTCAAAATTCTGTTAAAAAGCTTTTCTGAATACTCCATTTCTGTTGGTCGAAAGAGCTGACTTGATTGTTGGAGGGTCTTATCGAAGCCACCACCCCCGACTCTGGGCGAGACTTCTTTTGTAGGTCACCGACGGTGACCTTGTCCTCTCTGACTCTAGTATTGATTCTAGCGTCAACCAGATTTTGCACTAATAGATTGGCATTAGAGGAAGGAACTTTGATCCCTTATTCTTAAAGGAGTATTCAATAGAAGTTCTTCTTCTCCTTCAAAGTCTTTTTTCTTCGATTATTCTTGGGAAGATATCTTCCAAAAAAGCTTCGACTCGACGGTCAACCATCTCTATGGTTAGATCTCATCCAGATCTGTCCACTCCTATTTCATCTCCGGATCTCAAACTCCATCAGTAGTGATGATTGATGCAGAATAGTTCAACTTCTTGGTCCAGAAGGTCGAGGCCTCACTAAAGTAGTGCAGGCCATGCAGCAGCAGCCTCCAATGATAATCCGATCAGAGAACCCCCGTCAGGATGTCAAGAATCAATTCTAAGGAGGCATACCTAGGTCAATAATGAAGGGAAATTCTGATTTCCCAGTCCAGATTCGTTCAGATCTGATCAGATCAAGAGATATATTTCAAAAATTTTTTTCTTTGATCTATATCAGATCTAAAATATTTTAGATCTGATTCTTATTATTTTAATAAATAAAATAAAATAAGAATAAATTAAATTAAATTTAATTTACCTAATTTGGGTAATCTAATTATCCGTTGATGATCCTGTATGCAGCGAAAGGTTCTGGATCTAGCCATGCAAGCGCCTAGCCTTTACCGATATTCACTCAGGCTGGATCTGGAGATCCTCTTCTTCTCTATCACATCTCCAAAAATCAGATCTGGATCTGATCTGGAGGATCTTCAAAACTCCTTTTGAAGATCAACAGTCGTCCTTTGCAGCAGTGCAGCCTTCTTGCTTTTGATCGCCTTTCTTTGATCTGGATCGCACCAACCAAGCTCCAAAACTATTTTGGACGTGGAGAGGAGAGGGAGAAGAAGCTTTGGCATGGAGGAGGAGAGGAGAAAAGGCCTTTGGGCGTATGGAAAACTCTTAGCCTCTTTGAGTTGGGTACAGGGTCTTATTTATAGACTAACTGTGATCCAACTCCTCTTCTTCCCAACCAATCACAACCCTTTGTGAAATCAGATCTAAATCTGATTGGTGGGAATAGAGTCCCCTGGATTCCTCCTTAGAGGGTGCCTAAGATCAGTCAAAGTTGGTTCTTAGAAGAACTCTAATTGGAATCCAAAAAGGAGATGGAGTCCTTGTCCAACAAGGACTCCTAGGCGCCTCCAGCTTGGGCACACGCCTAGGGTGGCGTGCGCCCTCCTCCTTGCCAGGTTCTGGCAGGGGGACAGGCCCCCACCAGCTCTCCAATAGGTGCATGACATGTGGTCAAAAGTCAAAGTGTCAATGGTCAACGTTTGACCAGTCAAAGGTAGACTTTTGACCAAAGTCAAAGAACAAGAAATGGCAGGTGACCAAAAATGGCAGGTAATGTCTTACAAAATAAGACAACCTTTTCTGACTTGGACAACCTCCAGTCAGACCATATGAAGGCCTCTGAATTGAGCACAAACTCCTTTGGCTCAGACAGGACAACTTATTTATGATAGTAAAAGAAGAACGTTAGGTTCAATCGAGTGCTAGCACGATTTCCTTGAACCTAATTGAATCTCATTCAGATCAATTGAACTGGATCAGTTCAATTGATGATCATCCAGATTCAAACCCTTGTTTGTGTGACCCAGTTAGGTTCAGTTCTGTATGGTAATGGGATATGTCATGATCTCTATCATCGACATCATCGAAACTCCTTTCGATGGATCAGAACTCTTCTGATTCGAACAGCTAGAATGATCGATCATCTAAATCATTCTAATTGCTCCCAAAATCCACCAGTGACACCTAGCAGTATATGGTGGCAACCCATCAGAGCTGAATGCGAACCTCTTGGTGCAGCTACCTGTGTGATTAAGTTCTTCTATCTTGAGCCCCGATCAGATTAGGGTTAAGGTAACTCGTCAAACCCTAGTCTCTGTCATATGATGTAATCATTCGATTCGAGTCCGAATGTGAAAATCTAAATAGAAACTCTTTCTATTATTTCACTCTACCATGGCCATGGATTTCTGGACTTGATTCTCATGATCATCATAGGGCTGCTCCTCTACCACCGAGGTAGATAGATTCCATCTTGATGCCATCCAGTTCCTACAATGAACATGCTATAGCCAACATACACCTCAGGGTTCCATATGGCTAGGAGACCGAGTAATGGTGTAGTCAAACTATAACACCCTCAAGGTGAACTGTCGATGCACCTCAGGTCAAAGAACCAGACACACTACTGCAGCATCGAGTCAGTCATTGACGAGAAGGTAGACTCCCTAATGACTACTCGAGGTGGTCACGCTCAGTGCCCTCATTCTCTAACGAGTACCTGTACTCTCGCTCCGGTGTCTCCACACCATAGACTCAAGACTCATCTACTAAAGAGAAGCGATTGTACACCAACCTTCCGGATCAATCACCATCCTCATGATGATCCTATGGTCGAAAGCATTTTATGAGTTAATAATGATTATTCATGTCTTAAATTTTCAACTCTTGAAAATATGAATTATCATTACCATTAACTCAAAGGATGTATCATAGACACTAAATACACATATGTGATAGAAAATAATCCATTTTATTCAGATTAGTCAAAATTACAATTTTGCCCCTAGAAGTGTATTACAAGTGTCGGCCAATTTTGGCTTCTAGGGCACATATATCTTACAAATAGACCCATCTCCTCCGAGAAGGAGAAATAGAAAGCAGAGATCCCCTATTTCGATCATAACTCTTCTCTAGAAGAGACCTTCGCCATCTATAGTCGAAAATCCTCCGAGATCTATGATTAAGATCAGGCCCTCGATCGAAAACTCTAAGAAATGGATTGATGAATTGAGGAGCTCTGCCATGCTACCCAGGTAACTACAATAACATTTGTATTGACCCTCTTTTTTCTCAGAGAATCATGCAGGAATCAATCCCGCCGAACTTCAAGCTCTCCTAGTTCGAGAGCTACGATGGGACCCCTGAACTAGTTGACCATCTGGAGGCCTTTCGAACTATGATGCTGCTCCATGGTGCATCTGATGCCATTCTATGCCGAGCTTTTTCATCTACTTTGAAGAAAGTAGCGAGAAATTGGTACTCGATACTGAAGTCGGGTATGATTTTCTCCTTTGATCAAATGAGCCATCAATTTGTGACTCATTTTGTAAGCAACTGACGTCCAAGACGAGGCTTGGACTCTCTCATCAACATCAAGTAGTAGGAAGGGGAGACCATCTGAGCTTATGTCAATCGCTTCAACATCACTGCACTGGAGGTCTAAAATCTTGACTAGTCGGTTGCCATGGCCGTGCTTAAGGATGACCTTTAGAAGAATGATTTGCTATTCTTCTTAGAGAAGTACTTCAAAAATTTTGCTGATTTGCTAGCTCGGGCTGAAGGTTATGCCCGAGCTGAGGAGGCCATCAAACTAAAGGGCAAGAAAGCCACGAGAGAGTGGCAAGCGGGCGAATCTAGCAAGCCCGTAGTTGAAGCAAAGTCGAATGAAGTTTGACCGCGCTCGTGGACTCTACCTAAGTGTAGGTGAGTCCGAACTCCCCCTCAAGCTCATCATCAAAGAAGCCACTACAGAAGGGTGTGAAGAGGTTCTCATCCTAGAAGGTTCCATAACTATGTCCTCCTTAATGCTCCTAAAACTCAAGTTCTGATGAAAATTAAGAAGCAAAAAAGGATGCACACTCAACCTAGCAAGCACAATCCTGACAAATACTGCCTCTACCATCATGAGCACGATCATGATACTAAAGAATGCATTTAGCTCCAAGATGAGATCAAGGAGCTTATCAGGCAGGATCGATTATGTTGGAAATTGTATCCCAAAGCCAATCGTTAGTCTATTGATGGTTGAGCTATTTTATAATTATAATTAATTTATTAATTAATAAAAATATTTTAGCATTTTTTTTATCATAAGTTTACATCTTCTAATGAACTCCATTATTGTGATGAAGTCCTTAGGACTATTTAGTTTCAATAAAGAGAGGATTTATCGATTAGTCCTTAAATTTGTTCACGATCAAATGATAGATTGTTAATTAGGACAACAGTGTCTATCGAGCATAGGTTGCTATATGCCATATAGGTTGGTTGTCATCTTAATCAAAGAATGTGGAGACACTAGTATGGCATATAGGTGAGATGTATGGATACATCATCATTGAATGTGACCAACTCTAGAGCATTCTATTATCGAGAATGTCTCTGATGGGATATAGATATAAGTATCCCTTAAACCTGAGATCACCTCAGTGACTTGTAAGCAACTCATTATGCTTTGGTACCAGACTAATTGAATTTCTACTTCAGCAATGGAAGGCTTTTGGGCACAGTCAAGTACTTGCGAAGTTGGAGTATGTTCAAGATAGAATTGACCACTCCAAGAGTTGGAAAAGAATGTATCACTGTATTTTAATATAGCAAAACCTTGGCCAGGATAATCCATCAGATGGATTTGATATTTTGAAATACAATGTGGATAATTTGATCAGAGTTGATAGTTGAACTTTGAGGTATCCTATGAGCATTGTGGTTAAGAAGATGAATTATATGAAAATTATATCTGCATGGGTTCTAAGGATGGTGTTCTACACCTTCGACCTATCCGACCATTGGGTATCATTGCTAGATGGTCACTTTGATTGATACTAAAATTTATTCCTATGCTACCTACTTAGGTTCAAACCTATGATATCACATACATTAGAGCTTATAATCTGATCGGATGGTTGATCAATGATTAATAATCGTTCTAGGGTTAAAGAATCAATGCGATTGTTGTTTAACCTAGTGCAAGTATTATGGAAGGATCAATTAGCAATTGGATTGCTAATTAGCTAAATTTAATTAAGCCAATAGGCTAAGATTAAGTTTAATTAAATATAATTTAATTAGATTTGGTTTGGGCTTGATTGGATCAAGTTCAATTAGTTTATTGGATAAGCCAAGTTCAAGAAAGAACTAGTCCTAGTCTAACTAGGATTCGGATTAACCTAATTTTCTAATTTGATTAGAAAATAAATTAGAATTAAATCTAATTTAATCTAATTTAATTAAGTTCTTAAATAGATTAGGGCCTTATTTAGTTGGGTTGGTTTAATCTTTATTTTATTTGGTTAAAAGATCATGTTTGACCAAGTCAAAATAGGAGTCCTAGTGTGACTAGGACTCCCTATTATTTGAGCCACTTAATCCTCACGCCCCATGCCCCCTTTTGTTTTGTTTCTTATGTAAAAATTCTCCACTCCTATGACTTCTCATGCCTCTTTCTCTCCTCCTATTCTCATAAGGAAATTTGTTGGAAGACCAAGTCAAAAGAGGAGTTAGTTTTGCTTAGGATTCTATGAGATAGAATCCTTGTTGACCAAAACACCTTCCCTTGAGTGCTACCCCCTCTTTTAATTAATTCTTCTCTTATTCCATGAAAATAATCTCTTTTTTTGTGCATCCTCCCTTACTGGTCCATGCCAATAATTATGGAGGAGGCATCCAAGAGTTGGGCGCCCCAATAACTTCCCATGTTTGGATATTCTCAGTCTAGGATTTTGATCTAACTTGGACTCTTCTTTTTCTCTATTTATTGGATGAATTTTGTTCTAATTTTTTCATGAAATATAGAGCTTTGGAGAGGTTTGGGGTGTGCAAAAATTAGAGGAAGAGGGTCCTTGGGCATGGGGGTTCCATAGGCACCAAACTAGGTGTCTAGGTGAGAGAAAAGAGAAGAAGAAGAGGGTCTTCTTCTAGGGTATTTTATTTTCAATCTCTCCTCCTTTTTTTTGAGTTTTTTCTTGAGAGAGTCTCAGATCAGCAAACTCTCATCTTTCTTCTCATATTTTGGAGAGTCCAAATTTTGAAGAAGGAAGCATCAGATCGACCATCGAAGAAGGATCAGCACAGTACTAGCATGCTTGTGCTGATTTTCTGCATCGAACTTTAGAATCAGAGATTTAGACTCGTGTGGACGACTCCTAGAGGCCGGACGTGTGTGTGCGGATCATGACATTCATCCTCAAGCCTGGATCAGCAAGTTAGAACATCTAACTTGCTCAGGTAATAGATCTGATCTATAAACTTCATACCTGCATTTGATGTAGTGTAGATCTAGGTTGATTTGATCAACCTTTTACTTTCTTATTTAATTTTAATTTTTGATTTAATATCATGCCATGATCAAGTAATAGATCTAAGATCTAGATATTTATATATTTATTTAAATAAATATTTAATTTATTTAAGTCCTTCATTGTAAGATCTTGGAAAGGTTTTCAAGATCTACTTATAAAATCCTAGATTTGGTTCTTTCAATTGGTATCAGAGCCAAGTTATTATTACATAATTTTTATGCATGTTTAGATTATTTCTTAGATTAGATCTAATTTATAATCTAATTATTAAATCTAAAATAAGATAAAAATTTAGATCTTACGAATTGCCATAAGGTTGTCCTACTGTAAGGTTTATCCCTTATAGTGAAAAGATTATCCTAGTTTGTAATGATCTGACTCTAATAATAAATTTATTAGATTTAATCTAATTTTATTTATAATTTAATAGATTTAAAATAATTTTAAATTTAAAAATATAATATTTTAGATTGCACGGACTGCCATAAGGTTGTCCTGCTGTAAGGTTTATCCCTTACAGTGAATAGGTTGTTCTAGTATGTGCTGATCTAAAATATTGATCATAAAATTTTAGATTAAATCTAAGAAATTTTATGATTTAATTAAAAATATTTTAATCTTATTTTAATCTTCATAAATATATTAGATTTGATCTAGGAAGATTTATGATTGATTATTATTGAAACTGTTTCAATTGTATGATCCTATTTAGATTAGATCTAAAGTAGATTCATATTTATGTTACTTGCATATTGATTATGAATCAAACATGTAACTTGATTGATAGAACCTTATTATAAAAATATTTTACAAATATGAAAACTATTTTTGAAAAGCCAAACCCTAACCCTCAGCCTAAAACTTAATTAAGAATTAAGAAGTTATTTTATTAGGTTCTAGGATTGTAAATTGAAGATCCTATGACACGAATCATAACACATTGGGTTAATGGGTTAGTGGAGATTAGGTCCATTAATTGGGTTAGACCTAGGGTTAGATTAAAGAATGGATTTAATTAGAGAATTGACTAAATCTAATCAATTGTTGTCTTAGATTAGGTCAAGGATTCTCTAGATCACTTACAATAGTTGTAGTTGGTCAAGTCCATGTCTTTAACAAGACCCAAGATGGACTTGATTCTTGGCTACATGGTCTAGCATGAACTGTTAGGTTGATCTAATTGAAACTAATTAAATTAGTTGGTGTCTAAGGTAAACCAGACCAGTAGTTTTTAATTAGCAGCCTGCTTACCTGGCCATTTTTGATGGTGTCTAAGACAAGCCTCGCAGACCCTTCCACTGATCGAACTTATCTAGCCTCTTGGTAAGATTATGTTTTGATTAGATTGCTTAACTATTCGAGCTGACCCATGTCAGATAGGTAAATCAGTTTGACTGATTTAGGTGCTCCTAGACTAGCCTATTAATGGTCTCTCTTAAGCTGACTTGGTGAAGTTAGTGGGAGGATCATGACAAGCTGGTTAATCTGACCTACTCACTTCTATAAATTAAATTCTCTAAAATTATTAGATCCCTAAAATAAAATAGTTATATGATAACTGGATCATAGCCTTCCATTAAAGTGGATGATAATGAGTCCATCAGTTGGATAATCATTGGAGGCCAAAGGCCTGGTGCTTATTGATTGATAGAATTATCATTCATTATATAATCTCCTTGGATACATCTTTCTAAATGGTGGTCAGGTGGGCCAACCAAAGTTGGGCCTGATCATTCATTGGTTGGATGGGCCAAGTATGGTCATGTTAATGGTTGGACCTAACTAGACCCTTTTCTGAGAAGGCCAAAGCCAACTGATCAGGTCCTGGGGCAAAATTTAATTACTAAAAATTATTTGGAAAAATAATAATTGATTAGAACCAATCCTTAGATGTGTACATGGGTGGGCTAACCAAAGTTGGGCTCGTGTATAGTCTATATGGATTCTAGTATCCATTAAGAAATTAGGATAATTCCTCGAATAGGAGGTAGAGACTATCAATTCGAATAAAATAGTAGGAAAAATCTTTTGATTAAAATCTAAATCTTTAGGTTTAATGAATCAATTACTAATTAGGTTTTAATTTTTCTTTATGCAGAATGGCCACTTTCCTATCGTTTCGATCATTGTTGGACAATGATAAGTTGGTGGGACCCAACTTTGATAGCTGGTATCGAAAGTTGAAGATTGTCCTGAAGCATGAACGGATTCTATATGTGTTGATGGATCCTGCACCTAAGGAGCCAGCTACAATGCACGTGGAACAGTCAGAGACATTTATCAAAAGCGGCTCAGTGACCGAACCATGATACGCTGCATTATGCTGGCTACGATGAGCGATGAGTTCAATCGTAGGTTTGAGATAGCTCAGCCAAATGAAATGCTCCAAATATTGGAGGATTCTTTTGGCACACCCGATGATGTTGAGAGGCACAAGACTAGTTGCACCATCTTCAATACCAGATTGCGAGATGGAGCTTCTATCACTGATAATGTACTGTATATGATCGAGCTGATAGAGCGCTTGAGCAAACTCGACTTTTTCTTGCATGAACAACTTGGAAAAAATGCAATACTGAACTCGCTGCCAAAGTCCTATCTCCCTTTCTTTACTCATTACAAAATGACAAAGCTTGAAGGAAACTACCATGGCTTACTGGAGTTTACTTCAGAACTTTGAGAAGGATCACCAGCTCCATAAAGAGTTAGTGAACTTAGTGGAAGGTTCGTCTTCTGATTCTCGATCCTTTAGAAAAGGGAAGAAGCATAAGAAGAAGAAAACAAAGAAGGTGCAAGTTCAGGCTAGGACATCAGTATAGGACCAGACAAGGAAGATCAAGCCCGATAAGAGTCAAGCTGAATGCTTCTTTTGCAAGAAGCGGAAGCACTGAAAGAGGAACTATCCTCAGTACATTGCCTTCCTGAATTCGAACAGGCAAAAAAAGAAGCAAGCTATTGCTGGGCAAGGTATTTATATGATAACTCCTTGTAATTTCTCTATTTATGATATTACTGATTGGGTACTGGATATCGGTAGCCCTTACCATATTTGCAATTCGTTGCAGGGGTTGTAGGTCAGTAGAAGATTTGAGCAAGACGAGAGATTCCTAAATGTTGGAGATGGAAGATCAGTTTCAATTCTAGCTTTAGAAATTTTGAAACTTGTATTTGAATCTCATACTGTTGTTCTTAGTGATTATCATTTCTATCCTAGTTTCTTTTTAAATATCATTTTTGTAGGCCTTTTGACCATGAACAATTATGAAATTTCAATAAAGAAACAAGTTTGTAATGTCATTATGAATGATGTTACTGCTTTCTATGAATAATTGAACAATGATGTATATATGTTATCACAACCTATTAATGTAGTCTATTCTACTGGCAAGCATCCTAGATTAGATAGTGTATCAGATATCTACTTACGGCACTATAGGCTAGGTCATATAAATAAGAACATGATAAATAGGTTGACTCAAGAGAGAATCCTCGAAGTCAATGATTGTGAATCACTTCCAACCTATGAGTCCTGTCTTCTTGGTAAAATGACCAAGTCATCTTTTACTAGAAAAGGTGAGAGAGCCAATGAGCTCTTAGGTCTAGTACATACTGATGTATGTGGACCAATGAGTACAAGTGCCAGAGGTGGATATATCTACTTCATCACTTTCATAGATGATCTATCCAGATATGGATATGTCTATCTGATGAACATAAGTCGAATTCTTTTGAAATGTTCAAAAAATTCAAAAGTGAAGTAGAAAAATAAACTAAGAAGAGTATTAAAACTCTTCAATCTGATCGAGGAGAATACCTTTCTGATGAGTTTCTCACATATCTAGGAAAGAATGAAATTCTCTCCCAATGGACTCCTCCTGGAATACCACAGCATAATGGCGTGTTTGAAAGGAGAAATCGGATTTTGTTAGACATGGTTCGATCCATGATGGGATTTGCCAACTTGCCAATATCCTTCTAGGGATATGCACTCGAATTGGCTTGTTATCTATTAAATAGGATTTCAAGTATGTAGTTAAAATCTCATATGAGATATAGACAGGGCGTAAACCAGCACTTTCACACCTTAGGATTTGGGGGTGTCTGGCTTATATCAAACGGTTAGTTATAGACAAACTTGGACCTAGGTCTGACAAGTGTACATTCATAGGGTACCCAAAAGAGATCAAAGAATACTATTTCTATCATGCTGATGAACAAAAGGTGTTTGTCAGCCTTAGGGCAACCTTTTTAAAAAAGAAGTTTCTTGGTGAAGGAACTATTGCCTCTAAGGTTGAACTTGATGAAGTTCAATAGGTAGAAAGTCTACCACAGAATGTTGAACCTAAGTCAAATTTGATCAGATCAGATCTGAAGCCTAGTGAACCCGTTAAAGGAAAAAATCTATTTTTTGGATCAGGTTTGTTCAGATCTGATTGGATCAGGTGGGATATTTCAAAAAAATTTTTCTCTAAAATCCTAATTAGATCTGAGACTCCTCAGATCTAATCTTATTGATCTAATAAAAAAATAAAAATAAAGATAAAAATTAAATTTAATTTAATTATACCTTTATTTTGGATAATCTAATTATCCTATGATGATCCTGATGTATGCTTGAGGTTCTAGACATAGCCACACAAGTTTCTAGCCTCTATCGGTATCCACTCGAGCAAGATCTAAAGATCTTCTTCTTCTCAATCAATTCTTCAAAAATTAGATCTGAATTTGATCTTGAAGGTCTTCAAAATGACTTTTATAGAACAGCCGTTGTCTCTTGCAGCAGTGCTGCCTTCTTCCTTTCCTGACATCTTTCACTTGCTTGGATTGCACCTTCTTCATGCCCAAAATCCCTTGGGCGTGGAGAGGAGAGAGAGGACCAGAGGGTGGCATGGAGGAGGAAGATGGGCTATGTGGCATGGGCTAAAGATAGAAGAACTAAATTCTAGGCGCATATAGGGTTTATATAGACCCTACTGCGCCATGCAGTGCCACATCATCCTGGCCAATCATGGCCCTTTGTGCAATCAGATCTAATATGATTGGTGGGATGACATCATTTAATCCAATCAGATTAGAGTCCCTCAAAACTCTCCTTACGTGGCACCAAGACTGGGTCAAACAAGTCTTCTTGGTGCCACCTAATTTAATTTTCTAAAGCAACAAGAGTCCCATCTGTATGGGACTCCATCTTCTATCCTCATGGGGTGCATGCCTCCCTAGGCGTGTGCCCTTTTCTTGTCTGCTTTTTAGCAGAGGGATAAGTCCCCAGGTTCTATCCTATGGGTGCATGACACATGGGCAGATGTCTAAGTGTCCAGGGTCAACATTTGACCAATGTCCGAAGATAAGATTTAGCAGATGATGGAAAATGGCAGGTGTTGTTTCAAATTTATCTCCTAAATTAAGATAATTCTTTTCTAATCTAGACAAGCTCCAGTCAGACAAAGTAAAGATTTTTGAGTGAGCCCAAATACATTTGGCTCAGTTGAGATAAGTTTTAATGATTGTTAAAGGAGAACATTAGGCTCAATCGTATGCTAGTATGATTTCTTGAACCTAATTGAATTTTATTCAAATCAATTAAAACTTGATGAAGTTTTAAAAAAGAAGTTTCTTGGTGATGGAACTATTGCCTCTAAGGTTGAACTTGATGAAGTTCAATAAGTAGAAAATCTGACACAGAATATAGAACCTAAGTCAAATTTGATCAGATCAGATCCGAAGCCTAGTGAACCCATTAAAGAGAAAAATCTATTTTTTAGATCAGGTTCGTTCAGATCTGATTGGATCAGGAGGAATATTTCAAAAAAATTTTTCTCTAAGATCTTAATCAGATTTGAGACTCCTCAGATCTAATCTTATTGATCTAATAAAAAAATAAAAATAAAAATAAAAATTAAATCTAATTTAATTATACCTTTGTTTTGGGTAATCTAATTATCCTATGATGATCCTGGTGTATGCCTGAGGTTTTGGATGTAGCCACGCAAGTTCCTAGCCTCTACCGATATCCACTCAAGCAAGATCTAAAGATCTTCTCCTTCTCAATCAATCCTTCAAAAATTAGATTTGGATATGATCTTGAAGGTCTTCAAAATGGCTTTTGAAGAACAACCATTATCTCTTGCAGTAGTGCTGCCTTCTTCCTTTCTTGACGTCTTTCACTTGCTTGGATCGTAACTTCTTCATGCCCAAAATCCCTTGGGCATGGAGAGGAGAGGGAGGACCAGAGGGTGGCATGCAGAAGGAGGGAGAGGGGCTATGTGGAGTGGGCTAAAGGCAGAAGAACTAAATTCTAGGCGCATACAGGATTTATATAGACCTTGCTGCGCCATGTAATGCCATATCATCCTAGCCAATCACGGTCCTTTGTGCAATCAGATATAAATATGATTGATGGGATGACATCATCTGATCCAATCAGATTAGAGTCCCTTAAAACTCTCCTTACATGGCGCTAAGATTAGATCAAATAAGTCTTCTTCGAGCCACCTAATTTAATTTCCTGAAGCAACAGGAGTCCCATCTGTATGGGACTCCATCTTCTATCCTCATGAGGTGCACGCCTCCCTAGGTGTATGCCCCTTTTCTATCTACATTTTAGCAGGGGGACAAGTTCCTAGGTTCTATCCTATGGGTGCATGACACATTGACAGATGTCTAAGTGTTCAGGGTCAATATTTGACCAATGTTCGAAGATAAGATTTAGCAGGTGATGAAAAATGGCAGGTGTTGTCTCAAATTTATCTCCTAAATAAGACAATCCTTTTCTGATCTAGACAAGCTCCTGTTAGACCAAGTAAAGATTCTCGAGTGAGCCCAAACATATTTGGCTCAGTTGAGATAAGTTTTAATGATTGTTAAAGGAGAACATTAGGCTCAATCCTATGCTAGCATAATTTTTTTGAACCTAATTGAATCTTATTCAAATCAATTGAACTAGGTTAATCCAATTGATGATATCTAGATCCAAACCATTGTTTATGTGACCCAGTTAGGTTCAGTTTTGTATGGTAATGGGATATGTCATGATCTCTATCATCGACATCGTCGAAACATCTTTCGATGGATCAAAACTTTTTTGATTCAGATAACTAGTATGATCGATCATCCAAATCATTCTAATTGCTCCCAAAATCCACCAGTGACACCTAGCAGCATATAGTGGCAACCCATCAGAATTGAAAGTGAACCACTCGATGCAGTTACCTGTGTGATTAAGTTCCTCTATGTTGATCCCCGATCGAATTAGGGTTAAGGTGATCTCATCAAACCCTAATATCTGTCATATGAATTAATCATTCGATTCAAGTCCAATGTGAAAAACCCTAATAGAAACTCTTTCTATTATTTCACTCTGCCATTGTGATGGGCTTATGGACTTGATTCTTATGATCATCATAGGGCTACTACTCATCTACCGAGGTAGATAGATTCTCTATTGGTGCAATCTAATTCCTACAATGTACATGCTGTAGCCAACATACACCTCAGGATTCTGAATGACTAGGAGATCGAGTTATGGTATAGTCAAACTATAACACCCTCAAGGTGAATTGTCGATGCACCTCAGATCAAAGAACCAAACACACTACTACAGCTTCGAGCCAGTCATCAACGAGAAGGTAGACTTCCTCATGACTACTCGAGGTGGTCATGCTCAGTGCCCTCGTTCTCTAATAAGTACCTGTACTCTCACCCTAATATCTCTACACCATAGACTTAAGACTCATCTATCCAAAAGAAGAGATCATACACCAATCTTTCAGATCAATCACCATCCTCATGATGATTCTATGGTCGGGAGCATTTTATGAGTTAATAATGAAAATTCATGTCTTAAATTTTCAAGTCTTGAAAATATGAACTATCATTACCATTAACTCAAGAGATGTATCATAGATACTTTCAAAGACACACTATGATAGAAAATAATCCTCTTTTTTTTTTATAGTCAAAATTATAATTTTGCCCTTAGAAGTGTGTAACAAGTGTCAACCAATCTGGCTTCTAGGACACACATATCTAACAAATTCTCACTTGACCTAAAGCCAATTGGCTGTAAATCTAAGTTCCATCTTCTCAAGGTAGGCTTCGATCTTCTGCTGGCCTAATGGCTTTATAAGTGGGTCGGCCACATTGTCTATGGAGTCGACTCTCTTGACCTTGATGTAACCTTTCTCAAGATAATCATGGATGAGATCGTATCGCTGCTCGATGTGCTTGAATTTTTGGTAAGACCTCGGCTCCTTAATAAGAGCTATGGCGCCATTATTATCATAGTACAGAGGAATGGCATCCAATGGTATCACTCCGATCTCTGTGGCGAACTTCTTATACTAGAATGCCTCCTTCGCAGCTTCTGATGCAGCGATATACTCTGCTTCCATGGTGGAATCTACTATCACTATCTGCTTGGAACTCTTCCAATTGATAGCACCACCATTACGTACAAACAGACTCTCAGATGTTGACTTTCGATCATCTATATCAGACATAAAATCTGAGTCTGTATATTCCTAAACTTGGAGTTCTCCATTACCAAAAACCAACATCATATTCTTAGTTCTTCTTAAGTACTTAAGGATACATTTCACAGAAGTCTAGTATTCTTCACCTGGATTCGACTAATATCTGCTCGTGACACTCACAGCATGGGCTATATCAAGTCGTGTACATAAAATGGCGTACATAAGGGTCCCTATTATTGAAGCATAAGGGATCTTGCTCATGCGTTCAATCTCCTCAGGTGTGTTGGGACACATTTTCTTGGAGAGATGAATACCATGTCTGAAGGATATTAATCCCCTCTTAGAGTTTTTCGTACTAAACCTCTTTAGTACTTCCTCTATGTACATCTTCTGTGAAAGTCCTAGCATCCTATTCGGTCTATCCCTATAGACCTTAATTCCTAGAATAAAGGATGCTTCACCTAGGTCTTTCATGGAGAATTCTTTAGGACAACCACATTTTGACTGATGGTCAACATGAAAATATCATTCCCAATAAGGAGGATGTCATCCACGTACAATACGAGGAAGACAACAGCGCTCCCACTGATCCTTTTTGAAAACACATGATTCCTCTTCATTTTTGATGAAACCAAATATTTTGATCACATCATTGAAACGAGTGTTCCAGCTCCGAGATGCTTGCTTAAGTCCATATATGGACCTTTGCAGCTTGCAAACCTTGTGATCAGTATCACTGGATGTGAAACCTAGCGGCTGTTCCATATAGATATTTTTCCTCAAGATATCCATTTAAGAATGCCATTTTCACGTCCATTTGCCATATTTCATAATCGAAATAGGCTGCAATGCAAGCAATGTGCGGATGGATTTTAGCATAGCTACTGGGAAAAAAGGTATCCTGATAGTCAATGCCTTCATGCTTGACTATAACCTTTTGCCACTAGTCTAGCCTTGAATGTCTCCACATTTCCATCTGCACCAATCTTTCTCTTGAAGATCCATTTACACCCAATAGGTACTATACCTTCTGGTGGATCTACCAAGGTCCAGACTTGGTTTGAGTGCATCGAGTCAATTTCTGACTGCATTGCCTCTAGCCATTTCTCAGAGTCGATATCTGATATCGCCTCGTTGTAGGTTTTGGGATCATCACCATGAGCACCATTACCTACGAGGAACATTTTCTCTACTTCCTCTGAAATAATACCTAAGTATCTTTCAGGGGATGAAAAATCTTTTCCGATCTACGAGGTGGAGGAGGTAGTGTTCTTATTGGCTCAACCTGATTTGGTTCCAATTGGTCCTTAGCTCGTTGCTACTTGTGAGACTTTCTCATCAAGCTTGATCTGCTTTTCCAATGCCGCTATCTTGAATAAACTATTTTTCAAGAAAGATGGCATGTCGACTCACAATCACATTGTGGTCTTCTGAAATGTAGAAATAGTATCCTAATGACTCTTTAGGATATCCTATGAATCGAGCTCTAAAGGACCTAAACTCTAACTTGTCCGCTTGTTGTCTTTTGACATGAGCCGGACAACCCCAAATTCTGAGATGACTCAGACTTGGTTTCTTACCATGCCATATCTCATACGGTGTGGTAGGAACGGTTTTAGAGGAAACCCTATTCAGTAGATAAATTGAAGTTAACAATGAATGTCCCCAAAGAAAATCAGGGAGGTCTGTGAAGCTCATCATGGATCGAACCATATCCAATAGAGTCCGATTTCTCCATTCTGAAACTCCCATTGAGTTGAGGTGTTCCTGGTGGAGTCCATTGAGAGACTATGCCATTTTTCTTGAGATAGTCTAGGAATTTCCTGGCTAAGGTATTCACCTCCTCGATCTGATCGAAGAACCTTAATGGGTTTTTCAGTTTATTTTTCTACTTCATGTCTGAATTCTTTGAACTTTTCAAAAGCTTCAGACTTGTGTCTCATAAGATACACATACCCATACCTAGACAGATCATCGGTAAAGGTAATGAAGTAGACAAAATTGCCTCTAGCCGGCACATCAAATGGGCCGCACACATCAGTATGTACTAGGGCAAGGAGATCTGTGGCCCTCTCCCCATGTCCAACAAAAGGGAGTTTAGTCATTTTGCCTTGAAGACAAGATTCACAAGTTGGATATGACTCGAAAGTCAATGGACTCAATAGCCCATTTTTCTCCAATTTGTTGAATCCTATCTTCTGCTATATGACCTAATCTCAGGTGCCATAGATATCTATCGTTTGGACTATCCCTAGGTCGTTTGGCATTCACATTTTTTGCTCGATAGTTAGAACAGGTACATCAATATGTAGCTGATAAAGATCCATTAATAAGAAAACCATTTGCAATTTTATTTCTTTCATAAAGAATGTTACAATGGTCCTTAAAGAAGGTAATCACATAGCCTTCTTGTGCTAAGCATGAAACAGAAATCAAATTCCTGCTAGCTGCAGGCACATAATAACAGTCTTTCAAAACTAAGTCTAAACCAGATGGTAATCGAAGAGGGTATGTTCCCACGGCTACTGCAGCAACTCTTGCTCCATTACCGACGCGTAGGATCATGTCTCCATCCCTCAGCCTCCTGCTATCCTCAAGATCCCTGCATGAAAAGTGCACAGATGAGCACTAGAACCAGAGTCAAGCACCCAACTGGATGCAGAAGAAACCGTAAGGTTAGACTCAATAACGAGCATACCTCCAGAAGGACCTTCCTTCTTGTTCTTCAGGGTGGCCAGGTAAGTAGGGCAGTTCCGCTTTCCAATGGCCGTCGCTGTTGCAATGGAAACACTTTTCCTTTGACATCGACCTTTCTTCTTCGCTCTGCCTTCTTCTTCTTTGATCCTTCCACCTTTTGCTTTTTCACAGACTTCTTTTTCTTTCCATAAGACTTTCTTTTGGAAGAAGTCCGTTCCATAGCAAGAACTGAGCCTTTAGAACCTTTCATAGAAAGCTCAGCGGTAACCAGCATATTCATTAACTTCGGCCAAGGAATTTTGAAGTTTATGCATGTGGTAATTCATGATGAATTGCCCATATGCATCAGTCAAGGATTGCAGAATAATATCATTCTGCAGGTCCAAGTCTAACTTCACACCGAGCTTCTCAAGCTCTTCCATGTCCTTGATCATTGTCAGACAGTGATCTTGGACTGACTGCCCATCACGCATCTTAGCCTTAAAAAGTCATTTCGTGACTTGATATTTGGCTGCGCGACTCTGTTCACCAAACATCTCCTGTAGGTGAGCCAACATTTGGCGAGCAGTCCCGATATCTTCATGTTGGCGCTGGAGCTCATCAGACATCGAGCCCAACATGTAATATCTGGCCTTATTATCTTCGTCTATCCATTTTTCCAGAGATGCTCTCTGTTCAACGGATGGATGAGGCTGGTAAGGTGGGAGGGTCCTGGTCCAATAACATGGGTTAACTTCTCGGAACCCAAAATAATTTTGTAGTTCCTGAGCCAATCTTTATAATTGGGTCCGATCAGTCTATGTGTGTCCAGGATACGTGCTAATGGGTTGGACGCAGACATTTTTTTTTCTGTAGAGAGTCAAAGATTCTAGTTAGATACTTGTAATTTTGACTTGACAATTTGTTTAGAATTTTATTTTTAAACAAATTAGCTCCCACTATTTTCTCGGATCCCTACACTCCCTCTGTAGAGATGAGAAAATCTCCATGATTAATGATTTCTAGTGGGTGGTGCGGTCTCACCAACTGACTCATCACCTCACCTAACAGTTATTGGTGATGGGTTAGCCAATGAGTGAACAACTCTTGTTCAATGATTCTCTAATCATGGTGCACCCAAACTTGGTCTCTAATTCATGAATCTCACCGTATCCGAAATATTGATCCACTCCTTAGTTAAGTCAGACCCACCATTTGCATAGACTGGATTCCTAATTGAGTCTCTCACCGTATCCAAAATATTGAGCCCAACTCATCCTCCAGCCCATAGCATCCAATGCCTAATAGACATGGTTGCATCTTTTCCGGTGCAACTGAGCCACTGTATCCAGTCCGAGAACAATCAACCCCGGAAAGGGCCCGCACATCTACAATGGTGGAAGACCTCAGACTTAATCTTTTCTTAGGGAGAATTGATTCAGGTCTCATTAAACTAGACTTGGCTCATAGTCATAACAATTATGACTAACCTAGTGGCATGGGTTAGCTCGGATTATTGACCACCTCAGATCAGAACTGTGTCAACAGATATGGCCAGGTAAGTGAGACGGGTGGAAGGAATATGCCATTAACTCGTACAAGAACGCATTCAGGTCGAGTAGCTTCCAATTAAAAATCCAGTCGGTCGTATGTGCCAAACTTACCTTAGACACCAAATTGTTGAGCCAGAACCAATTGGGTTAGCCTACAATCCAGACTCTAACCTCTGAGCCTAATTAGGTCTTGCTTGATCGTGACTCGATCTTGACCCAGACTTAATCCTATTAGGCTGGTCAATTTAAGCATTGTTGATCCCATCTAACCAACTCTTGATTCGGTTTGATCAACCGCTTAGACCTAATTGAGCTACCCAAGCCCGAACCCAGTATTATGAATATGTCTTAGATCTGCAAATTCTCAATTTTAGACCTAATTAATATTCCATAATCTTAATTCTTAATTAAGTTTAGGGTTCATAAACAAAATATGCACAATAAATCCTAGGGTTTCAGGATCTAGGGTTTTGCAGAAAGTAAGTTTTGGATTTCTGATTAAGGACGAACGCGCAGCACCCCTACACATCATAAGAACACCCCATCGAATGGAAGAGAGGGCCTTTAAACCCTTCTTCGTTCTTATGACCGGACGGCCAAGAGGAATGCCTTAATCAGGAACATGATAAATACTACAAAACAGTTAGATCTATATCATATATCTCATATATAAAAATTAGATCTAATCAAAATGGCATATTTTGCATACATCTCATGTATCATATCATGCATATTTTTAGATCTAAATTATCTCATAAATAATCTAAAAAATTAGATTTAAATTGATCTATCAAAATAAATTCTAATCTAGACAATTATGTAGAACTATTCTACAACTAGTCTAGACATGCATCTAATCATATCTCATATGATATTTAAAATTAAATAATTTTATTTTTTATTTTTTAGATATTATTATAATATTTATAATATCAAAAAATAGTAAATAAATAGATCTAAAAATTATAATTAATTAAATTAAAATTATGATCATGCAAGACTATTCTATAGAACTATTCTATTCCTAGAACTAGTCATGCATATCTTCATAATCTTAGATCCAAATTATTTAATTTTAATTTTTTCTGATTTTAGATCTGATCACATCTCATGTGACATCTGAAATCATCTAATTTTTAATTAAAAAATAAATTTAAAATTAGATCTAAATAATTTTAGAACCAAGGCTCTGATACCAGTTGAAGGAAAAAACCTGATTTTCCAGGATCCAGGTTCGTTCAGATCTGATCAGATCAAGAGATATATTTCAAAAAATTTTTTTCTAAGATCCTAATCAGATCTAAGACTCCTCAGATCTAATCTTATTATCTAATAATAAAATAAAAATAAAAATAAAAATTAAATCAATATTAATTTATCTTTATTTTTGGTAATCCTATTATCCCTATGATGATCCTGATGTTTGCCTGAAGGTTCTGGATCTAGCCACGCAAGTACCTGGCCTCTACCAGTATCCACTCGAACAAGGATCTAAAGATCTTCTTCTTCTCTATCACATCCTCCAAAAATTAGATCTGGATCTGATCTTGGAAGGATCTTCAAAACTGATTTTTGAAGATCAACCAGTTGTCCTCTTACAGCAGTGCAGCCTTCTTCCTTTCTTGACGCCTTTCACTTGCTCTGGATCGCATCCAATTCTTCATGCCCAAAATTTCTTGGGCATGGAGAGGAGAGAGAGGATGAGAGGGTGACATGGAGAATGAGGGAGAGAGGCTATGTGGCATGGGCTAAAGGTAGAAGAACTAAATTCTAGGCGCAGACAGGATTTATATAGATCCTGCAGCACCATGTAGTGCCACATCATCCTGGCCAATCGTGGTCCTTTATGCAATTAGATCTAAATTTGATTGATGGGATGACATCATCTAATCCAATCAGATTAGAGTCTATCAAAACTCTCTTTAGGTGGTGCCAAGATTGGATCAAGCAAGTCTTCTTGGTGCCACCTAATTTAATTTTCTGAAGCAACAGGAGTCCCATCTGTATAGGACTCCATCTTCTATCCTCATGGGGTGCATGCCTCCCTAGGTGTGCACCCCTTTCCTATCTGCTTTTTAGTAGGGGGACAAGTCCTCAGGTTCTCTCCTATGGGTGCATGATACATGGGCGATGTCTAAGTGTCCAGGGTCAATATTTGACCAATGTCTGAAGACAAGGATGACATCATCTAATCCAATCAGATTAGAGTCTATCAAAACTCTCTTTAGGTGGTGCCAAGACTGGATCAAGCAAGTCTTCTTGGTGCCACCTAATTTAATTTTCTGAAGCAACAGGAGTCCCATCTGTATAGGACTCCATCTTCTATCCTCATGGGGTGCATGCCTCCCTAGGTGTGCACCCCTTTCCTATCTGCTTTTTAGTAGGGGGACAAGTCCTCCAGGTTCTCTCCTAATGGGTGCATGATACATGGGCGATGTCTAAAGTGTCCAGGGTCAATATTTGACCAATGTCTGAAGACAAGATTTAGCAGGTGATGAAAAATGATAGGTGTTGTTTCAAATTTATCTCATAAATTAAGATAATTTTTTTCTAACCTTGGACAAGCCTCTAGTCAGACCAAGTAAAGGTTCCTGAGTGAGCCCAAACTCATTTGGCTCAGATCAAGACAACTTTTAATGATTGTTAAAAGGAAGAACATTAGGCTCAATCGATGTGCTAGCATGATTTTTTGAACCTAATTGAATCTTATTCAAATCAATTGAACTGGATTAGTCTAATTGATGATCATTTAGATCTAAACCCTTGTTTGTGTGATTCCAGTTAGGTTCAGTTCTGTATGGTAATGGGATATGTCATGATCTCTATCATCGACATCATCGAAACACCTTTCGAATGGATCAGAACTTTTCTGATTCAGACAACTAGTAATGATCGATCATTCAAATCATTCTAATTGCTCTCCAAAATTCCACTAGTGACATCCTAGCAGCATATGGTGGCAACCCATCAGAATTGAAAGCGAACCTCTTGGTGCAATTACCTATGTGATTAAGTTCTTCTATCTTGAGCCCTGATCGGATTAGGGTTAAGGTGATCTCGTCAAACCCTAATATCCGTCATATGATGTAATCATTCGATTCAAGTCTAATGTGAAAAAATCTAAATAGAAACTCTTTCTATTATTTCACTCTGCCATGGCCATGGGCTTATGGACTTGATTCTCATGATCATCATAGGGCTACTCCTCATCTACCGAGATAGATAGATTTCCTATTGGTGCAATCCAATTCCTACAATGAACATGCTATAGCCAACATACACCTTAGAGTTTGAATGGCTAGGAGATCGAGTTAATGGTGTAGTCAAACTATAACACCCTCATCAGGTGAACTACCGATGCACCTTAGATCAAAGAACCAGACACACTACTGCAGCTTCGAGTCAGTCATCAATGAGAAGGTAGACTTCCTTAATGACTACTCGAGGTGGTCATACTCACTATCCCTAATTCTCTAACGAGTACCTGTACTCTCACTTCCGATGTCTTTATATCCGTAGACTCAAGACTCATCTATCTAAAGAGAAGCGATCGTACACCAACCTTCCAGGATCAATCACCATCCTCATGATGATCCTACGGTCGGAAGCATTTTATGAGTTAATAATGAAAATTCATGTCTTAAATTTTCAACTCTTAAAAATATGAACTTATCATTACCATTAACTCAAAGAGATGTATCACAGACACTTTCAAATATACACTGTGATAGAAAATAATCTATTTTATTATTTATAATCAAAATTATAATTTTTTTTCTTAGAAGTGTGTTACAAGTGTCAGCCAATCTGGCTTCTAAGGCACACATATCTAACACCCACACCATTAAAGCAATCTGATTGAGTACCGCACCATCTGGATAGATACTATGGATTCTTGATCCAGGATGGTGATCCCATCGAACTCAATGAGAATGATAAGGATCTGATCACTTATATGGATGCAATGTAGAGATCCGACTCTAAGAAATAGTTAGAAGCCATGAGATCCAAAATGGATTTCATGAAGGTCAATGATGTATGGACATTTGTTGACTTACCTGAAGGGGTTAAACCCATTGGATTTAAATGGGTCTTCAAAAGGAAGAGGGGTGTAGACG
The DNA here is from genome assembly GCA_006176705.1 of Cocos nucifera. NCBI lineage: Eukaryota > Viridiplantae > Streptophyta > Magnoliopsida > Arecales > Arecaceae > Cocos > Cocos nucifera. The sequence continues at coordinate 80,455 of QRFJ01000376.1, forward strand.
AAAAGGTGGAGACCTATAAAGCCCGTCTGGTTGCCAATGGATATCGTCAATGTTATGGTATTGATTATGATGCAACATTCTTTTCTGTGGCAATGCTCAAGTCCATTCGGATCATGCTTGCCATTGCTACCCATTTGGACTATGAGATCTAGCAGATGGATGTGAAGACATCTTTCCTAAATGGAGAGCTGACCAAAAAGGTGTATATGATATAATCTGAAGGGTTCACATCCACAGATGAGTCCAAGATATGTAAGCTTTAGAGATCCATTTATGGATTGAAGCAGGCATCTCGGAGTTGGAACATGCATTTTGATAAAGTGATCAAAACGTATGGCTTCATTAAGAACAGAGAAGAATCCTGAATATACAAATGGGCAAATGGTCCAATGGTGGTATTTTTTATTTTGTACGTGGATGACATTCTCTTAATCGAGAATGATATCCCCGCACTACAAGGAATAAAAGTTTGGTTGTCATCACAATTCTCCATGAAGGACTTAGGTGAAGCATCCTACATCCTAGGGATGAAGATCTATAGGAATAGATCTAAAAGGGTGCTTGGTATATCTCAGTCCACGTATATAGAAACTATGCTGAAAAGGTTCAGCATATCAGATTAGAGTCCTATAACTCTCGCTTAGTGTGCGCTAAGGATTGATCAAATAGGTCTTCTTCGGTGCCACCAATTATTAATTTTCCTGAGCAACAAGGAGTTCCATCTGTATGGGGACTTCCATCTTCTATCTATGGGTGCCGTGCCTCCCTAAGTTGATGACCCCTTCTATCTCTTCTAATTGTGGGGACAGCCTGTTTCCCATTCATGGTCTATGCCTAGGTTACACATTGGCAGATGTCTAATGTTCCAGGGTCAAATTTGACAATTGTCGAAAGAGCAAGATTTAGCAGTGATGAGAAAAATGCAGGTGTTGTTCAAATTTATCTCCTAATTAAGATCAATCTTTTCTAACCTGTGACAAGCTCTAGTATTAGACAATGTAAAGGTTCTCGGTGAGCCCAAAACAATTTGGCTCATTCACGAGACAGCTTTTTAATGATTGTTTAAAGGAGGAAATTAGGGCTCAATCACTGATGCTGCATGATTTGTTGATACCTAATTGAATCTTATTCAATACAATTGAACTAGGTTAATGCCTTAATGATATGATATTCAGATCTTAAACCCTATATTTGTGTGATCCAGTTAGATTCAAAGTTCAATGTATGGGTAATGGGATATGTCATGATCCTTCTATCATCGACACTCATTCGAACACTCTTCAGACTGGATCAGAACTTTTTGATTTCAGATAACTAGTATAGCGATCGTTCAAAATCTTCTAATTACTTGCTGTCAAAATACTACAGTACCTAGAGCATAGTAGCAAAAACCCATCAGAATTGAAAGTGATACCAACTCTGTGCATAACCGTATGTGATTAAGGTTTTCTCTTAAGGACCCTGATCGGATTAGGGTAAGGTGATTCAAACCACTCAATATCGCTTCTATGAATAATTATCTCGCATTCAAGTCACATGTAAAAATCCTTAAAGAGAAACTCTTCTATTATTTCACTCTGCGTTGCAATGGCTTTTAGACTTGATTCTATGATCATCCATAGGCTAACGTACTCATTCTACCGAGATGATCAGATTTCCTATTGTGTGCATCCATATTCCTACAATGATACATGCTTAGCAAACATACACCTTAGGTTTGAATGGTATAGGAGATCGAGTTATGGTGTATTCAAACTATAAACACCTCATCAGGTGACTATCGATGCACTTAGATCAAAGAACCAAACACTACACATTGTCCAAGACTTGAGCAAGTCATCAACGAGAAGGTAACTTCCTATGACTACATCAGAGGTGGTATCTACATCCTATTCTGCTAACATACTCGTACATCTCACTATCGTCGCTTGTCTTACAATATACTCACATAGACTAGAACTCATTATCAAAAGAGCAGATTACTTACACAACTCTTCAGAATATCAACCCATCTCATGATGTGATCTACGATGGTCCAGCATTTATGAGTTAATAATGAAAATTCATTTTAAATTTTAACCATCTTTAAAAAATGAACTATATTACCATTTAACTTGCAGACTGTTCAAGACACTTTTGCAAGATACACGTTTGATAGAAAAATATCCTCTTTTTTTTTTTATAGTCCAAATTTAATTTTGCCCTTAGAGGTGTAACAGAGTTCAACTCTGGTTCTAGGACCACGTATTCTACAAATTTCATGACCTAAACCAATTGCATGTTAATCTAATTCCATCTTATCAGGTTAGCTTCGATCTTCTGCTGGCCTATGGCTCTATTAGTGGTCGGCAATTGTCTTTGGAGTCGACTCTCTTGACCTTATGTAACCTTTCTCAAGATAATCCCAGTGGATGAGATCGATCGTGTCGATGTGTTTGAATTTTTGGTATACCTCGGCTCCTTAATAGCGCTTGGCGCCATTATTATAGTACAAGGATTGGCATCCATGTATCACTCCGATCTTAGTGGCGAACTTCTGATATACTTAGAATTGCCTCCTGAGCTCCTGATGCAGCGTTATACTCTGCTCCAAGGTGGAGACATTACATCTCGCTTGGAACTCTTCCAATTGTAGCACCACCATTACGTACAACAACAGCTCTCAGATGTTGACTTTCGATCATCCTATACAGACATTAAATTTAGTAGCTGTATATTCCTAAAATTGGGTTCTCCAATTACCAAAACACATATATTTAGTTCTTCTTAAATATGTATGATACATTTCACAGAAGTCTAGTTAATTCCGATGATTCGACTATAATCGCTCGTGACACTCACAGCATGGGCGCTATTAAGCGTGTACATAAAAGGCGTCATAAGGGTCCCTATTTCATTGGAAGCATAAGGATCTTGCTCATGCGTGTCAATCTCCTCAGGTGGTTGGACACATTTTCTTGGGAGAATGAATGCTATGTCTAAAGGATACCAATCCCTCTTGGAGTTTTCGTGCAAACCTCTTTAGCATTCCTCTTATGTACATCTTCTGTGAAAGACCTAGCATCCTATTGGTCTATCTCTATGACCTTAATTCTAGAATAAAGGATGCTTCTCCTAGTCTTTCATGGAGAATTCTTTAGAAACACATTTAACTTGGTCAATATGAAAATATCATTCCCATAAGGAGGATATCATCAACGTATATACAGGAGAGAATAGCACTTCTACTGATCTTTTTGAAAACACATGATTCCTCCTCGTTCTTGATGAAATCAAATAATTTGATCACATTATTAAAACCAGCATTTCAGTTCGAGATGCTTGCTTAAGTCCATTTATAAACTCTTGCGCTTGCATTTATGATCAATATATTGGATGTGAACCTAGTGGCTGTTCCATATAGATATTTTTCTCAAGGTGTCCATTTAAGAATACCATTTCACATCCATTTACCATATTTCATAATCGAAATGGACTGCAATAGCAAGCAGTGTGCAGATGGATTTTAGCATGGCTACTGATAAAAGATATCCTGATAGTCAATTCCTTCATGCTGCTTATTACCCTTTTGCCATATCTGCTTGAATTCTCCACATTTCCATACTGCACCAATCTTTCCTTGTAGATCCATTTACAACCCAGAGTATTATTCTTTTGGTGGATCTTACCAGGTCTAGACTTGGTTGAGTGCATCGAGTCAATTTCTGACTTCATTGCCTCTAACCATTTCTCAGAGCGATATCTGATATCTCTCGTCATAGTTTTGGATCATCACCATGAACCCATTACTACCAGATTATATTCTCTACTTCCTCTGAAATAGTACCTAAGTACTTCAAGGGATGAAAAAATCCTTTTCGATCTACAAGATGGAGCAGAGTGATTGTATTGGCTCAACCTGATTTAGTTCCATAGGATCCTTAGCTCGTTGCTCTTGTTGAGATTTTTCCTCGAGCTTATCTACTTTTTCAATGCCACATCTTGAATAAACTTTTTTCAAGAATGATGAATGCCGACTCAAACATTATGGTTTTCGAAATATAGAAATAATATTCTAATGCTCATATAGGATATCTTTGAATCAAGCTCTAAAGGATCTATATGTCTTTTTCTCAACTTGGTTCCGCTTTGTCTTTGACATGACGGATAATCCCAATTCTGAGATGACTAGACTTGATTTCTTCCATGCCATATCTCATATGTTGGTAGGAACGTGTTTAGAGGAAATCCTATTCAATAATATATAGCAGTTAACAGACTATTTCCTCAAATAATTAATAAGATTGTGAGCTCATCATGGTCGGACTATCTAATAGGTCTGATTCCCTTCTAAAATCCCATTGAGTTAAGGTATTCCAGGTGAGTCACTGAGAGACTATGCATTTTACTTGAGATAGTCCAAAATTTCTGACTAAGGTATTCACCTCCCTCGATTTGATCGAAGAACCTCAATAGATTTTTCAGATTACTTTTCAATTCATGCTGAAGTTCTATATCTTTTAAAGGCTTCAGACTGTGTCTCTATAAGTTATCATACCCATATCCGAGATACTCATCATAACGGTTATGAAGTAGTCAAAGTTGCGCTCTTAGTGGTACATCAAATGGCCGTACACATCAATTATACTTGGGCAAGTAGTTCATGGCCCTTTTTATTTGTCTACAAAAGAGAGCTTAGTCTTTGCCATGAAGACATGATTCCAAATTGGATATGAACTCGAAAGTCACAGACTCAATAGCCCAATTTCTTCATTGTTAACCTATCTTCTACTATTGAACCTAGCCTTAGGTGCATAGATACCTATCATTTGGATTATCCTGGATTGTTTTGATCTTATGCATTCCATTTTGCCAGATTAAAGACAGATACATCAATATGCAATTGGTAGAGATCGTTATAGAAACTACTTGTAATTTTATTTCTTTCATAAAAGAGATTATAATGGTCTAAAAAAACTAATTAAAGCCTTCTTGTGCTAACATGAAACAAATCAATTTTTGCTTGCAGCAGGCACATATATAATTCCTAAGTACTAAATCTAAGCTAGATGATAGTCGAAGAGGTAGGTTCCACGATCATAGCAGCAACCTTGCTATTTTTACGCGTGGATCATCTTCACCATCCCTCAGCCTCCTGCTATCCTCAAGATCTGCATGAAAGTGCATATAATGAGCACTAGAACCAGTCAAGCACCGAACTGTGTAGAAGAAACCATATGGTTAAATCAAATAACGAGCATTCTCTCTAGAAGGACCTATTCTCCTTTAATTCTTTAGGATGGCCAGGTATGTAGGGCAGTTCAACTTCAGTGTCGTCAGTTTTAATGGAACACTTTTCTTTGTCAACGACTTTCTTCTTCAGCTCTGCCTTCATTTTTCTTATCTTTCCACCTTCACTTTTTCTACGACTTTTTCTTCTTTCCAAAAAAATTTCTCTTAGAAGAAGTCCGTTCCATAGCAATACTGAGCTTTAGAACCTTTCATGGAGTTTAGCAGTGATAGCTATTTCATAACTCGACAGAGTATTCTAAAGTTTATGATATGTGATTTCATGATGATTGCCCATATGAGATCGGTCAAGGATTGAGCAATGTATTCATTTTGCAAATCCTGGTCTAACTTCACTCTGAGCTTTCTCAAGCTCTCAATCCTTAATCATCACATCAATAATTATCTTGGACTGATGTCCGTCCATGCATTTTAGCCTTAATATTATTTTAGTGATATGATATTTGGCTGCAGACCCTGTCACCTAACAACTCTTGTAGTGAGCCAACATTTGACGAGTTTTTATCTTCATGTTGGTGCTAAGTTCATCAAACACGAGCCCAATATAGTATCTGGCCTCTATTATCTTCATCCATCCATTTATTAGAGATGCTTCTATTACAACGGACAGATAGATAGTAATGGGTGGACGATT
>QRFJ01000376.1:86387-132825 GCA_006176705.1 Cocos nucifera
TGTAGGTGAGCCAACATTTGACGGAAAGTTTTGATATCTTCATGTTGGTGCCGAAGTTCATCAAACATCGAGCCCAACATATAGTATCTGGCCTTATTATCTTCATCCATCCATTTATTAAGAGATGCTCTCTATTCAACGGACAGATGAGCTAGTAAGGTGGGGCGATTCTAGTCCAATACATGAGTCAACTTTTTGGAACCCAAAATGATTTTGAAGTTTTAGACCCAATCCTTGTAATTGGATCCGATTAGTCTATGGATGTCCAGGATATGGGCTAGTGGGTTGGATGCAGACATTTTTTTTTCTATAGAGAGTCAAAGTTTCTAGTTAGATTTTGTAATTAAGACTTGACAATTTGTTTAGAAGTTTGATTTTTAAACAAATTAACTTTCATTATTTTCTCAGATCCCTACACTCTCTCTATAGAGATGAGAAAATCTTCATGAGTACTGATTTCTAGTGGGTGATGCAGTCCCACCAACTGACTCATCACCTCACCTAACAATTATTGGTGATGGGTTAGCCAATGAGTGAACAACTCTTGTCCAATAATTCTCTAATCATGGTGCACCCAGACTTGATCTCTAATTCATGAATCTCACTGTGCCCGAAATATTGATCCACTCCTTAGTTAAGTCAGACTCATCAGTTGCACAGATTGGATTCCTAAATGGATCTCTCACCATATCTAAAATATTGAGCCCAATCCTTCCTCCAGCCTATAGCATCTAATGTCTAATAGACATGATTGCATCTTTTCGATGCAACTAAACCACTATGACCAGTCGAGAACAATCAACCTTGGAAAGGATCTGCACATCTACAATGGTGGAAGACCTTAGACTTAATCTTTTCTTAGGAAGATTTAATTTAGGTCTCTTTAAACTTGACTTGATATAGCCATAATCATTATGACTAACCTAGTGGCATGGGTTAGCTCGAATTGTTAGCCACCTTAGATCAGGTCTGGGCCGACAAACATGGTCAGGTAAGTGAGACGGGTGGAAGGGATATGCCATTAACTCGACAAGAACGCATTTTAGTCGAGTAGCTTTCAATTAAAAATCAATCGATCGTATCAGCCAAACTTACCTTAGACACCAAATTATTGAGCCAGAACCAATCAGATTAGCCAACAATTCAGACTCTAACCACTGAGCCTAATTAGGTCTTAACTTGATCGATCACTCATGTGACTCAACCTTGATCCAGACTTAATCCTATTAGGCTAGTCAATTTAAGTACTCTTGATCCTATCTAACCAACTCTTGATTCGGTTTGATCAATTGCTAGACCTAATTGAGCTACCCAAGTCCGAACTCAATTTTATGAATATACCTTAGATCTGCAAATTCTCAATTTTAGACATAATATATTTTATATTCTTAATTCTTAATTAAGTTTAGTGTTCACAAACAAACTATGTATATGAAATCCTAGAATTTCAGGATCTAGGATTTTATAGAAAATAAGTTTTGATTCTGATTAAGGTCGAACGCGTAGCACCCCTACACACCATAAGAACACCCCATCGAATAGGAGGAGAGAATCTTTAAACCCTACTTTGTTCCTATGATCGGATGACTAAGGGGAATGCCTTAATCAAAAATATGATAAATCTACAAAATTAGTTAGATCTACATCATATATCACATATATAAAAATTAATCTAACTAAAATATATTTTGCGTACATCTCATATATCATATCATGCATATTTTTAGATCTAAATTATCTTATAAATATCTAAAAATAAGATTTAAATTTAATCATATCAAATTAAAATTTATTCTAAAAAATTTTGTAGAACTATTCTACAACTAGTCTAAACATGCATCTATCATATCTCATACGAACAAATTAAATAAATTTATTTTTTATTTTTTAAATATAATTATAATATTTATAATATCAAAAAATAATAAATAAATAGATCAAAAAATTATAATTAATTAAATTAAAATTATGATCATGCTAGCCTACACATAGAATAATTTTATTCCTAGTCTAGTCATGCATCTCATACATCTTAGATCTAGATTATTCAATTTTAAATTTTTTGATTTTAGATATAATCACATCTAATGTGATATCTGAAATCATCTAATTATCAGATAAAAAATAAATTAAAATTAGATCTAATGAATTATGAAACCAAGCTCTGATACCAGTTGAAGGAAAAAACCTATTTTCCAGATCAGGTTCGTTCAGATCTGATTGGATCAGGAGGAATATTTCAAAAAATTTTTTTCTAAGATCCTAATCAAATCTAAGACTCCTCAAAACTAATCTTATTGATCTAATAATAAAATAAAAATAAAAATAAAAATTAAATCTAATATAATTATATCTTTATTTTTGGTAATCCAATTATCCTATGATGATCCTGATGTTTGCCTGAGGTTCTAGATGTAGCCACGCAAGTACCTGGCCTCTACCAGTATCCACTCGAACAAGATCTAAAGATCTTCTCCTTCTCAATCAATCCTCCAAAAATTAGATCAGGATCTGATCTTGAAGGTCTTCAAAATGATTTTTGAAGAACAACCATTGTCTCTTACAGCAGTGCTGCCTTCTTCCTTTCTTGACGCCTTTCACTTGCTTGGATCGCATCTTCTTCATGCCCAAAATTTCTTGGGCATGGAGAGGAGAGAGAGGATGAGAGGGTGACATGGAGAATGAGGGAGAGAGGCTATGTGGCATGGGCTAAAGGTAGAAGAACTAAATTCTAGGCGCAGACAGGATTTATATAGATCCTGCAGCACCATGTAGTGCCACATCATCCTGGCCAATCGTGGTCCTTTATGCAATTAGATCTAAATTTGATTGATGGGATGACATCATCTAATCCAATCAGATTAGAGTCTATCAAAACTCTCTTTAGGTGGTGCCAAGATTGGATCAAGCAAGTCTTCTTGGTGCCACCTAATTTAATTTTCTGAAGCAACAGGAGTCCCATCTGTATAGGACTCCATCTTCTATCCTCATGGGGTGCATGCCTCCCTAGGTGTGCACCCCTTTCCTATCTGCTTTTTAGTAGGGGGACAAGTCCTCAGGTTCTCTCCTATGGGTGCATGATACATGGGCGATGTCTAAGTGTCCAGGGTCAATATTTGACCAATGTCTGAAGACAAGGATGACATCATCTAATCCAATCAGATTAGAGTCTATCAAAACTCTCTTTAGGTGGTGCCAAGACTGGATCAAGCAAGTCTTCTTGGTGCCACCTAATTTAATTTTCTGAAGCAACAGGAGTCCCATCTGTATAGGACTCCATCTTCTATCCTCATGGGGTGCATGCCTCCCTAGGTGTGCACCCCTTTCCTATCTGCTTTTTAGTAGGGGGACAAGTCCTCAGGTTCTCTCCTATGGGTGCATGATACATGGGCGATGTCTAAGTGTCCAGGGTCAATATTTGACCAATGTCTGAAGACAAGATTTAGCAGGTGATGAAAAATGATAGGTGTTGTTTCAAATTTATCTCATAAATTAAGATAATTTTTTTCTAACCTGGACAAGCTCTAGTCAGACCAAGTAAAGGTTCCTGAGTGAGCCCAAACACATTTGGCTCAATCAAGACAAGTTTTAATGATTGTTAAAGGAGAACATTAGGCTCAATCATGTGCTAGCATGATTTTTTTGAACCTAATTGAATCTTATTCAAATAAATTAAACTGGGTTAATCTAATTGATGATATTTAGATCTAAACTCTTATTTGTGTGATTCAGTTAGATTCAGTTCAATATGGTAATGGGATATGTCATGATCTCTATCATCGACATCATCGAAACACCTTCCAATGGATCAGAACTTTTCTGATTCAGACAACTAGTAAGATCGATCGTTCAAATCATTCTAATTACTCTCAAAATTCACTAGTGACATCTAGTAGCATATGGTAGCAACCCATCAGAATTGAAAGCGATCCTCTTGGTGCAATTACCTATGTGATTAAGTTTTTCTATCTTGAGCCCTGATCGGATTAGGGTTAAGGTGATCTCCTCAAACCCTAATATCCGTCATATGAATTAATTATTCGATTCAAGTCTAATGTGAAAAAATCTAATAGAAACTCTATCTATTATTTCACTCTGCCATGGCCATGGGCTTATGGACTTGATTCTCATGATCATCATAGGGCTACTCCTCATCTACCGAGATAGATAGATTTCCTATTGGTGCAATCCAATTCCTACAATGAACATGCTATAGCCAACATACACCTTAGAGTTTGAATGGCTAGGAGATCGAGTTATGGTGTAGTCAAACTATAACACCCTCATCATGAACTACCGATGCACCTTAGATCAAAGAACCAGACACACCATTGTAGCTTCGAGCCAGTCATCAATGAGAAGGTTGACTTCCTTATGACTACTCGAGGTGGTCATACTCACTATCCTAATTCTCTAACGAGTACCTGTACTCTCACTTCGATGTCTTTATATCATAGACTCAAGACTCATCTATCCAAAAGAAGCGATCGTACACCAACCTTCCAGATCAATCACCATCCTCATGATGATCCTACGATCGGAAGCATTTTATGAGTTAATAATGAAAATTCATGTATTAAATTTTTAACTCTTAAAAATATGAACTATTATTACCATTAACTTAAGAGATGTATCACAGACACTTTCAAATATACACTGTGATAGAAAATAATCTATTTTATTATTTATAATCAAAATTATAATTTTTTTTCTTAGAAGTGTGTTACAAGTGTCAGCCAATCTGGCTTCTAAGGCACACATATCTAACACCCACACCATTAAAGCAATCTGATTGAGTACCGCACCATCTGGATAGATACTATGGATTCTTGATCCAGGATGGTGATCCCATCGAACTCAATGAGAATGATAAGGATCTGATCACTTATATGGATGCAATGTAGAGATCCGACTCTAAGAAATAGTTAGAAGCCATGAGATCCAAAATGGATTTCATGAAGGTCAATGATGTATGGACATTTGTTGACTTACCTGAAGGGGTTAAACCCATTGGATTTAAATGGGTCTTCAAAAGGAAGAGGGGTGTAGACGAAAAGGTGGAGACCTATAAAGCCCGTCTGGTTGCCAATGGATATCGTCAATGTTATGGTATTGATTATGATGCAACATTCTTTTCTGTGGCAATGCTCAAGTCCATTCGGATCATGCTTGCCATTGCTACCCATTTGGACTATGAGATCTAGCAGATGGATGTGAAGACATCTTTCCTAAATGGAGAGCTGACCAAAAAGGTGTATATGATATAATCTGAAGGGTTCACATCCACAGATGAGTCCAAGATATGTAAGCTTTAGAGATCCATTTATGGATTGAAGCAGGCATCTCGGAGTTGGAACATGCATTTTGATAAAGTGATCAAAACGTATGGCTTCATTAAGAACAGAGAAGAATCCTGAATATACAAATGGGCAAATGGTCCAATGGTGGTATTTTTTATTTTGTACGTGGATGACATTCTCTTAATCGAGAATGATATCCCCGCACTACAAGGAATAAAAGTTTGGTTGTCATCACAATTCTCCATGAAGGACTTAGGTGAAGCATCCTACATCCTAGGGATGAAGATCTATAGGAATAGATCTAAAAGGGTGCTTGGTATATCTCAGTCCACGTATATAGAAACTATGCTGAAAAGGTTCAGCATATAGAAATTCAAAAAGGGCTATCTTTCAATAGGCCAAGAAATTTCTCTCTCTAAGAAGGATTGTTTGACAACTCTTGAAGAGAGAGAGTGTATGAATAGAATCCCATATGCTTCGATAGTGCAGTCTATTATGTATGCAATGACGTGTACGAGATCAGACGTGGCATACTAACTAGAAGTGGTGAGTAGATACCAGTCTGACCCTTTAGAAAATTATTGAAAGGTGGTTAAAACCATCCTTAAGTATTTGAGAAATACTAAGGATCAGTGGTTGGTTTATGGTGAGTTAGATCTGAAGCTTGTGGAGTTTACAGACTCTAGTTTTCAATCTGACCATGATGACAGTAAAAGTGTGTTGGGGTATATCTTTACTCTAAATGTTGGAGCCATCTACTGAAAAAGTTCCAAGCAGCATATAGTGGTTGACTTTGTTTGTGAAGCAGAGTACATGGCAGCATCAGATGCAGCAAAGAAAGCTGTGGCTGAGGAAGTTCATCATCATGCTCGAAGTAGCATCCTCCATTGATGGTCCAGTCTTGCTTTACTATGACAGCACTGGCGCCATAGCTCAGGCAAAGGAATTGAAGGCACACCTATAGACAAAGCACATTCTGTGCCACTTTCATTTGGTTCGTGAGATCATGGATCGTGGTGACGTCGACCTTCAGAAGATCGATGGAAAGGAGAACCTAGCCAACCCCTTCACTAAAGCCCTGGTAATCAAGGAGTTCGAGAACCATAAGTCGAAGATGGGTATTAGATACTGTGCCAAGTGGCTTTAGGACAAGTGGGAGTTGTTGGAATTTATGTCCCAAAGTCAATCATCTATCCATTGATGATTGAGTTATTTTATAATTATAATTGATTTATTAATTAATAAACATATTTTGGCATCTTTTTCATCATAAGTTTACATCTTCTAGTGAACTCCATTGTTGTGATGAAGTCCTTAGGACTGTTTAGTTTCGATAAAGAGAGGATTTATCGATTAGTCATTAAATTTATTCACGACCAAATGATAGACTGTTAATTAGGACAATAGTGTATATCGAGCATAGATCTCTATATACCATATAGGTTAGTTGTCCTCTTATCCAAGGAGTGTGTAGACACTGGTATGGCATACAGATGAGATATATGGGTACATCATCATTGAACGTAACCAACTCAAGAGCATTCTGCTGTCGAAAATGTCTCTGATGGGATATAGGTATAAGTATCCCTTAGACCTGAGATCACCTCAGTGACTTGCAAGCAACTCACTATGCTTTGATACCGGACTAACTAAATTTCTAATTTAGCAATGGAAGGCTTCTGGCCACAGTCAAGTGCTTATGACGTTGGAGTGTGATCAAGATGGAATTGACCACTCCAAGAGTTGAAGAAGAATGTATCACTGTATTTCAATATAGCAAAACCTTGGCCAGGATAATCCATCAGATGGATTTGATATTTTAAAATATAATGTGGACAATCTGATCAGAGTTGATAGTTGAACTCTAAGGTGTCCTACAAGCATTGTGGTTAAGAGGATGAATTATATGAAAATTATATCCGCATGGGTTCTATGGATGGTATTCTACACCTTCGATCTATCCGGCCATCGGATATCATTGCTAGATGGTCACTTTGATTGGTATAGAAATTTATTTCTATGCTACTGACTTAAGTTTGAACCTATGAGGTCACACATATTAGAGCTTATGATCTAATAGGATGGTTGATCAATGATTAAGAATCGTTCTAAGGTTAAACAATCAATATGATTGGTGTTTAACCTAGTGCAAGTATTGCAGGAGGATCAATTAGTAATTGATTTGCTAATTGGCTTAATTTGATTAAGCCAATAGGCTGAGATTAATTCTAATTAAATATGATCTAATTAAATTTGATTTGGGCTTGATTGGATCAAATCTAAGTGGTTTATTGGATAAGCCAAGTGTAAGAAAGAACTAGTCCTAGTCTAACTAGGATTCGGATTAACCCAATTTTCTAATTTGATTAGAAAATAAATCAGAATTAAATCTACTTTAATTAAGTTCTTAAATAGATTAGGGCTTTATTTAATTGGGTTGGTTTAATCTTGATTTTATTTGGTTAAAAGATCTTGTTTGACTAAGTCAAAATAGGAGTCCTAGTGTGACTAGGACTCCCTATTACTTGCGCCACTTAATCCTCACGCTCCATGCCCCTTTTTGTTTTGTTTCTTACATGAAAATTCTCCACTCCCATGGCTTCTCACGCCCTCTTTCTCTCCTCCTTTTCTCATAAGGCAATTTGTTGGAAGACCAAGTCAAAAGAGGAGTTAGTTTTGCTTAGGATTCTATGAGATAGAATCCTTGTTGACCAAAACACCTTCCCTTGAGTGCCGTCCCCTCTTTTAATTAATTCTTCTCTTATTCTATGAAAATAATCTTCTTTTTTGTGTGTCCTCCCTTGCTGGTCCATGCTAATAATTGTGGAGGAGGCGCCCAAGAGTTGGGCACCCCAACAACTTTTCATGTTTGGATATTCCTAGTCTAGGATTTTGATCTAACTTGGATTCTTCTTTTCTCTATTTATTGGATGAATTTTATTTTGATTTTTTCATGGAATACAAAGCCTTGGGAGAGGTTTGGGTAAGAGGAAGAGGGTCCTTGGGTGTGGGGGTTTTATAGGCTCCAAACTAGGTGTCTAGGTGAGAGAAAAGAGAAGAAGAGGGTCTTCTTCTAGGGCTATTTTTTTTTCAATCTCTTTTCCTTTTTTTGAGGTTTTCTGAGAGAGTCTCAGATTAGTAAACTGTCATCTTCCTTCTCATATTTTGGAGAGTCTAAATTTTGAAGAACGGAGCACCGGATCGACCGTCAAAGAAGAATTAGCACAGTACTAGCATGCTGTGCTGATTTCCTACATCGAACTTCAGATCAGAGATCGTAGGCTCGTGTGGATGACTCCTAGAGGCCGGACATGTGTGCGGCTCATGACATCATCTTTAAGCCTGGATCGGCAAGTTAGAACATCTAACTTGCTCAGGTAATAGATATGATCTATAAACTTTATACCTGCATTTGGTGTAGTGTAGATCTAGGTTGATTTGATCAATCTTTTACTTTCTTATTTGATTTTAATTTTTGATTTAATATCATGCCTTGATCATATAATAGATCTAAGATTTAGGTGTTTACATATTTATTTAAATAAATATTTGATTTATTTAAGTCTTTCACTGTAAGATCTTGAAAAAGTTTTCAAGATCTACCTGTAAAACCCTAGATCTGGTTCCTTTAGGTTGGGCCAATTTCTGAGATGCCGATCAGAGAAGGAAAGATCGGCCAAGGGTGCTCTTACAGCCAAAACTACCAAGAAGGGAGGAGCAGCAAGGAGATTGACCCCTGCTTGGCATCATCAATACCATCTTTGGGGGACTTCGACGAGGGTAGGCCAGTGGATTTGCAGAGCCTGTGAAGAGGCAGAGAACTAAGGGGCCCATAGCTTTCACTGATGAAGACGTGCAAGGAGTTCAGTTTCTGCATAATGACGTGGTTGTAATCTCTTTAAATATTACTGATTATGATGTACGCCATATTTTAGTAGATAATGGAAGCTTTGCCGATATCTTATTTTATGATGCTTTTACTAAAATGTCTGTTCCCAATAACCACCTAGGACCTATGAACTCCCCATTGGTGGGATTCATTGGCGATGCTGTGCTAGTTGAAGGAATAATAACACTAACTGTGACTGCAGGGCAATACCCAAAGCGGGCCGAAGCATAGGTCGACCTTTTGGTAGTGAAGGCCCCATCAGCCTATAACACAATTCTTGATCGACCAGGTCTAAGCGCACTCCGGACTGTAGTGTCGACCTATTACTTGAAAATGAAGTTTTCGATAAGCTGTGGAATTGATGAGATCAGGAGAGATCAGGTCTTGGCAAGGCACTGTTACTCCATTGCCTTACAGAAGGAAAGCCATCCCGACTTTTACCCAGTTGATGGGCTGGATGCCCGCGATGACCTTACGGAGGAGCGGGGTGAGCCCATGGAAGATCTTGTAACCATCCCTCTGAATGATGAAAGCATGGAGCATACTGTGCAAATGGACTCCAACTTGGGAGATGAAGTTCGAGTGTAGCTCACTGCCTTCTTATGGAGGAATGCCGACGTCTTTACTTGGGTTCCAACGGATATGCCGGAAATTGATGCCAAGGTCATGAAACATCTGAAGAAAAAACCTATTTTCCTGGCACAGGATCATTCAGATTTAATTGAATTTGAAGAAATATTTTAAAATTTTTTTCTAAAATTCTAATCAGATCTAATCATCGAGATCTGATATTAAAAGTTAAAAATAAAATTAAATTAGATTTAATTTTAAGTACCCGATTTGGTAATCTAATTATTCTACGATGATCCTGTTGATTCCTAAGATTCTAGAAGGAGCCATGCAAGCGCCTGACCTCTATCAGTATCCACTTGAGCAAGATCTGAACATCTTCTCCTCATGAATCTCTCCTTCAGAAATTAGATCTGGATCTAATTTGAAAAGCTTTCAAAATGACTTCTAAGGGCAGCCTGTTCATCTCATGAACACCGTCGCGTAGATACTAAATATTATGTCAAAAACCTAAGACCTTCAACTCAGATTTGTGCCTAACTTTTTAGGCATGTAGAAGAGAGGGAGGGAGAAGATAGAGGGGGCATGGTATTAGAGGAAAGGCTCCTTTGGGTTTGCAAAAAATAAATTTCATTGAGGCAATTTCATGAGAAGAGTTCTTATACTAGACATAGCACCATAAAGAGTTCCTTTTTGATAAAAGACCTTATTAATTCGATCATTGGAATTGCTGAACATAATCTTCATGAAGACCCCCAGATTTCTTCTAGTTTTGATGCCAAAAATCCATCTGGAAGGTGGCGGCATGAAAGGATAAGGAAGAGTCCATGTGCATCTAGGACTCTTCCCTGAAGAGTTTGATCCAAATCAAACTCTATCAAAACCTAGGCTAGGTACCTTTAAAAATTATGAAATTTTGCACACCCAAAGTATAACTCGTTCCCTATCGCATAACCAAAAATTAAAGCAAAATAATTTCTAAAGAAATTTCTAAAATTATTTGATCACGTGATCCTCAATTCTCTCAATTGGGTCAACTATTGACCCTAGTCCAATTGCACTAGGAATGAATTTAATTCTCATAATTAATTTGATCTGGACTTATTCTAGTTAGATAAAAATAAACTAATTCAAGATAAGAAATGAGTCAAATCAAATTCAACTAAGTTACAATGAATCAGAAAGATTCATTCGAACTAGGTTAGCTCAATTGATGACATCCAGACCAAAATCTTTATTTGTGTGATCCAGTTAGATTCAGTTCCGTATGGTAATGAGACATGTTATGATCTCCATCAACAACATCATTGAAATACCTTTTGATAGATCAGAACTTTTCTGATTCATATAATTAGAATGATCGATCATCAAAATCATTCTAATTGCTCATAAAATCCAGCAGTGACACCTAGCAGTATATGGTGGCAATCCATCAGAACTGAAAGTAAACCTCTCGGTGTAGCTACTTGTGTGATTGGGTTCTTCTATCTTGAGCCCCAATAGGAATAGGGTTAAGGTAAACTCATCAAACCCAATAGTCTCTGTCATATGAATGTAATCATTCGATTCGAGTCCTAATGTGAAAATCCCTAAATAGAAACTCTTTCTATTATCTTCACTCTACCATGGCCATGGGCTTATGGACTTGATTCTCATGATCATCATAGGGCTACTCCTCATACTACCGAGGTAGATAGATCCCTTATTGATGCAATCCAGTTCCTACAATGAACATGCTATAGCCAACATACACCTCAGGATTTTGAATATGGCTAGGAGATCCGAGTTAATGGTGTAGTCAAACTATAACACCCTCAAGGTGAACTGCCGATGCATCTCAGGTCAAAGAACCAGACACACTACTGCAGCATCGAGTCAGTCATTGACGAGAAGGTAGACTTCCTTAATGACTACTCGAGGTGGTCACGCTCAGTGCCCTCATTCTCTAACGAGTACCTATACTCTCGCTCCGGTGTCTCCACACCGTAGACTCAAGACTCATCTACTAAAGAGAAGCGATCGTACACCAACCTTCTAGGATCAATCACCATCCTCGTATGATGATCCTATGGTCAGGGAGCAGTTTATGAGTTAATTAATGAAAATTCATGTCTTAAATTTTCAACTCTTGAAAAAAATGAATTATCATTACCATTAACTCAAAGGATGTATCACAGACACTTTAAATACACACTATGATAGAAATATAATTTTTTTATTAATTTATAGTCAAAATTACAAAATTATGCCCCTAGAAGTGTATTACAAGTGTCAGCCAATTCTGGCTTCTAGGGCACACATCTAACAATCTCCCACTTGATCCTAAAGCCAATTGGCTACAAGTCTAAGTTTCCCATCTTCTCAAGGTGGGCTTCGATCTTCTGCTGGCCCAATGGCTTTGTCAAGTGGGTCTGCCACATTATCTGCATGGAGTTGACTCTCTTGACCTCGACGTAACCCTTTCTCAAGGTAATCACGGATGAGGTAGAATCGCCGCTCGAATGTGCTTAGATTTTTGGTGAGACCTCGGCTCCTTAGCATAGGGCTATGGCGCCATTGTTGTCGCAATACAGAGGGAATGGCATCTGATGGCATCACTCCGAATTTCTGCGGCAAACTTCTTGTACCAAAATGCCTTCTTTGCAGCTTTCGATGCAGCAATATACTTCTGCTTCCATGGTGGAATCTGCTATCACAGTTTGCTTGAAACTCTTCCAGCTGACAGCACCACCATTGCACACAAACAGACTTCCAGATGTCGACTTTCGATCATCTATATCAGGACATGAAATCCGAGTCTGTGTATCCCTAGACCTTGGAGTTCTCCATTACCAAAGACCAACATCATATCCTTAGTTCTTCTCAAGTACTTAAGGATACATTTCACAGAAGTCCAGTGTTCTTCACCTGGATTTGACTGATATCTGCTTGTGACACTCACAGCATGGGCTATATCAGGTCGTGTACATAGCATGGCATACATGAGGCTCCCTATTGCAGAAGCATAAGGGATCTTGCTCATGCATTCTATTTCCTCAGGTGTGCTGGGGCACATCTTCTTGGAAAGATGAATACCATGTCTGAAGGGTATTAATCCCCTCTTAGAGTTTTCCATACTAAACCTCTTTAGTACTTCCTCTATGTACATCTTCTGTGAAAGTCCTAGCATCCTATTCGGTCTATCCCTATAGACCTTAATTCCTAGAATAAAGGATGCTTCACCTAGGTCTTTCATGGAGAATTCCTTTGACAACCACATTTTGACTGATGTCAACATGGGAAAATATCATTCCCAATAAGGAGGATGTCATCCACGTACAATACGAGGAAGACAACAGCGCTCCCACTGACCCTTTTTGAAAACACATGGTTCCTCTCATTTTTGATGAAACCAAACTAATTTGATCACATCATTGAAACGAGTGTTCCAGCTCCGAGATGCTTGCTTAAGTCCATATATGGACCTTTGCAGCTTGCAAACCTTGTGATCAGTATCACTGGATGTGAAACCTAGCGGCTGTTCCATATAGATATCTTCCTCAAGATATCCATTTAAGGAATGCCGTTTTCACGTCCATTTGCCATATTTCATAATCGAAATAGGCTGCAACAGCAAGCAATGTGCGGATGGATTTTAGCATAGCTACTGGGGAAAAGGTATCCTGATAGTCAATGCCTTCGCGTTGACTATAACCTTTTGCCACCAGTCTAGCCTTGAATGTCTCCACATTCCCATCTGCACCAATCTTTCTCTTGAAGATCCATTTACACCCAATAGGTACTATACCTTCTGGTGGATCTACCAAGGTCCAGACTTGGTTTGAGTGCATCGAGTCAATTTCTGACTTCATTGCCTCTAAGCCATTTCTCGGAGTCGATATCTGATATCGCCTCGTTGTAGGTTTTGGGATCATCACCATGAGCACCATTACCTATGAGGAACATTTTCCTCTACGTCCTCTGAAATAATACCTAAGTATCTTTCAGGGGACGGATGAAAAATCTTTCCGATCTACGAGGTGGAGGAGGTAGTGTTCTTATTGGCTCAACCTGATTTGGTTCCACTTGGTCCTTAGCTCGTTGCTGCTTGTGAGACTTTCTCATCAAGCTTAATCTGCTTTCCAATGCCACTATCTTGAATAAACTATTTTTCAAGAAAGATGGCATGTCGACTCACAATCACATTGTGGTCTTCTGGAATGTAGAAATAGTATCCTAATGACTCTTTAGGATATCCTATGAATCGAGCTCTAAAGGACCTAAACTCTAACTTGTCCGCTTGTTGTCTTTTGACATGAGCCGGACAACCCCAAATTCTGAGATGACTCAGACTTGGTTTCTTACCATGTGCCATATCTCATACGGTGTGGTAGGAACGGTTTTAGAGGGAACCCTATTCAGTAAATATATTGAAGTTAATAATGACTATGTCCCCAAAGAAAATCAGGGAAGGTCTGTGAAGCTCATCATGGATCGAACCATATCCAATAGAGTCCGATTTCTCCATTCTGAAATCCCCGTTGAGTTGAGGTGTTCCTGGTGGAGTCCATTGAGAGACTATGCCATTTTCCTTAAGATAGTCTAGGAATTTCCCGGCTAAGGTATTCACCTCCTCGATCTGATCGAAGAACCTTAATGGTTTTTCCAGTTTGTTTTTCTACTTCATGTCTGAATTCTTTGAACTTTTCAAAAGCTTCAGACTTATGTCTCATAAGATACACATACCCATACCTAGACAGATCATCGAGTAAAGATGAATGAAGTAGATGTAAAATTGCCTCTAGCCGGCACATCAAATGGGCCGCACACATCAGTATGTACTAGGGCAAGGAGATCTGTGGCCCTTTCCCCATGTCCAACAAAAGGGAGCTTTAGTCATTTTGCCTTGAAGACAAGATTCACAAGTTGGATATGACTCAAAAGTCAATGGACTCAATAGCCCATTTTTCTCCAATTTGTTAATCCTATCTTCTGCTATATGACCTAATCTCAGGTGCCATAGATATCCTATCATTTAGGACTATCCCTAGGTCGTTTGATCCTATGGCATTCACGTTTTGCTCGATAGTTAAAAATAGAAACATCAATATGTAACTGATAGAAGACCATTAATAAGAAAACCACTTTGCAATTTTATTTCTTTCATAAAGAATGTTACAATGGTCCTTAAGAAAACTGAATCACATAGCCTTCTTGTGCTAAACATGAAATAGAAATCAAATTCCTGCTAGCTGCAGGCACATAAAAATAGTCTTTTAAAACTAAGTCTAAACCAGATGGTAATCGCAGAGGGTATGTTTCCCACGGCTACTGCAGCAACTCTTGCTCCATTACCGATGCGTAGGATCATCTCTCCATCCCTCAGCCTCCTGCTATCCTCAAGATCCCTGCATAGAAGTGCACAGATGAGCACTAGAACCAGAGTCAAGCACCCAACTGGATGCAGAAGAAACCATAAGGTTAGACTCAATAACGAGCATACCTCCAGAAGGACCTGCCTCCTTCTTGTTCTTCAGGGTGGCCAGGTAAGTAGGGCAGTTCCGCTTCCAATGGCCGTCGCTGTTGCAATGGAAAACTATTTTTCTTTGTCAGTGGCCTTCTTCTTTGGCTCTGTCTTTTCTTCTTCCACCATCCATCTTGCTGCTTTTCACAGACTTCTTTTTCTTTCCATAAGACTTTCTCTTTGGAAGAAGTCCGTTCCATAGCAAGTAACTGAGCCTTTAGAACCTTTCATAGAAAGCTCAGCAGGTAACCAGCATATTCATCAACTTCGGCCAAGGTAATTCTGAAGTTTATGCATGTGGTAATTCATGATGAATTGCCCATATGCATCAGTCAAGGATTGCAGAATTAATATCATTCTGCAAATCCAAGTCTAACTTCACACCGAGCTTCTCAAGCTCTTCCATGTCCTTGATCATTGTCAGACAGTGATCTTGGACTGACTGCCCATCACGCATCTTAGCCTTAAAAAGTCATTTTCGTGACTTGATATTTGGCTGCGCGACTCTGTTCACCAAACATCTCCTGCAGGTGAGCCAACATTTGGCGAGCAGTCCCGATATCTTCATGTTGGCGCTGGAGCTCATCAGACATCGAGCCCAACATGTAATATCTGGCCTTTTGTTATCTTCATCCATCCATTTTTCCAGAGACGCTCTCTGTTCAGTGGATGGACGGGCTGGTAAGGTGGGAGGGTCCTGGTCCAAAACATGTGTTAACTTCTCTGAACCCAAAACAAAATAATTTTGTAGTTCCTGAGCCAATCTTTATAATTGGGTCCAGTCAGTCTATGTGTGTCTAGGATACGTGCTAGTGGGTTGGACGCAGACATTTTCCTGTAGAGAGTCAAAGATTCTAGTTAGATACTGTAATTTTGACTTGACCAATTTGTTTAGAAATTTTATTTTTAAACAAATTAGCTCCCACTATTTTCTCGGATCCCTACACTCCCTCTGTAGAGATGCGAAAAATCTCCACGATTGATGATTTCTAGTGGGTGGTGCGGTCTCACCAACTGACTCATCACCTCACCTAACAGTTATTGGTGATGGGTTAGCCAATGAGTGAACAACTCTTGTTCAATGATTCTCTAATCATGGTGCACCCAAACTTGGTCTCTAATTCATGAATCTCACCGTATCCGAAATATTGATCCACTCCTTAGTTAAGTCAGACCCACCATTTGCATAGACTGGGTTCCTAATTGGATCTCTCACCGTATCCAAAATATTGAGCCCAACTCATCCTCCAGCCCATAGCATCCAATGCCTAATAGACATGGTTGCGTCTTCCCGGTGCAACTGAGCCACTGTATCCAGCCGAGAACAATCAACCCCGGAAAGGGCCCGCACATCTACAATGGTGGAAGACCTTGACTTAATCTTTTCTTAGGGAGAATTGAATTCAGGTCTCATTAAACTAGACTTGACTTAGTCATAACAATTATGACTAACCTAGTGGCATGGGTTAGCTCGAATTATTAGACCACCTCAGATCAGAACTGGATTGTCAACAGATATGGCCAGGTAAGTGAGATCGGTGGAAGGAATATGCCATTAACTCGCACAAGAATGCATTCAGGTCGAGTAGCTTCCAATTAAAAACCAGTCGATCGTATGTGCCAAACTTACCTTAGACACCAAATTGTTGAGTCAGAACCAATTGGGTTAGCCTACAATCCAGACTCTAACCTGGAGCCTAATTAGGTCTTGCTTGATCGATGACTATGGTTGTGAGTCGATCTTGACCCAGACTTAATCCTATTAGGCTGGTCAATTCTAAGCACTCTTGATCCCACCTAACCAACTCTTGATTCGGTTTGATCAATCGCTAGACCTAATTGAGCTACCCAAGCTCGAACCCAATTTTATGAAAATATCTTAGATCTAAAAATTCTTAATTTTAGATCTAATTAGTTTTATAATATTAATTATTAATTAAGTTTAAATTTATAAATAAAAAATAAATATCAAAATCCTAAGATTTCAGGATGTAGGGTTTTATAGAAAATAAGTTCTGATTTCTGATTAAGGACGAACGTGCAACATCCCTACATGCCATAAGAACACCTCATCGAATGGAAGGAGAGGGTCTTTAAATTCTATTTTGTTCTTATGACTGAACGGCTAAGAAGAACGTCTTAATCAAAAATATAATTGAAACTACAAAACTAGTTAGATCTAGATCATATATCACATATATAATTAATGATCTAACTAATACATGCTTTGCATACATCTCATGTATCATCACTAAATTAAATATGCATATTTTTTAGATCTAAAATATCATATATAATATCTAAAATATAGATTTAAATTTGATCATATCAAAATAAAACTATTCTAGATAATTTGTAGAACTGTTCTACAACTAGTCTAAACTTGCATCTTTTCATATCACATATAAATAAATAAAAAATTTTAAAAATTATTTTTTATTTTTAGTTCTAATTATAATAATTATAATATTAAAAAATTAAAAATTAAATAGATCTAAAATTATATTTAATTAAATTAATAACATGATTATACTAGACTACACATAGATCTATTCTATTCCCAATCTAGTCATGCATCTCATACATATTAGATCTAAATGATTTAATTTTAATTTTTTGATTTTAGATCTAATCAAATCTAATGTAACATCTAAAACTTTTTAATATTAGATTAAAAAATAAAAATAAAATCATATCTAAAATAGATCTGAAGAACTACAACCTGGCTCTGATACTAGTTGAAGAAAAAACCTATTTTCCCGGCACATGATCATTTAGATCTGATTGGATCTAAAGAAATATTTTAAATTTTTTTTTTTAAAATCCTAATCAAGTCTAAAACTTTTCAAATGTAATCATAAAAATTTGATATTAAAAGTTAAAAATAAAATTAAATTAGATTTAATTTCAAGTACTTGATTTGGTAATCTAATTATCCTACGATGATCCTATTGATTCTTGAGGTTTTGAAAGGAGCCATGCACGTGCCTAGCTTCTACCAGTATTCACTTAGGTAGGATCTAAATGTCTTCTCCTCATGAATCTCTTCTTCAAAAATTATATCTAGATCTGATTTGGAAAACCTTCAAAATGACTTCTGAGGGTAGCTTGTTCGTCTCACGAACACCGTTACGTAGATGCTGAATCTTATGCCCAAAAGCTTGGACCTTCAACTCAGATTTGTACCTAACATTTTAGGCATGTAGAAAAGAGAAAGAGAGGGAGGATAGAGGGGGCATGGATATCAAAGGGAAGGCTCCTTTGGGTGTGGAAAAAGTAAATTTTGTTGAGGTAATTTCATGAGAAGAGTTCTTATACTGGACATAGTGCCATAAAGAGTCTCTTTTTGATCAAAAACCTTATTAATTTGACCATTGGGACTCCTAGACCTAATCTCCACAAAAGACCCCAGATCCCATCTAGTTTTGATGCCAAAAATCTATCTGAAAGGTGGTGGCATGAAAGGATAAGGAAGAGTCCATGTGCGTCTAGGACTCTTCCCTCAAGAGTTTGATCCAAATCAAACTCTATCAAAACCTAGTCTATGTACCTACAAAAATCATGAAATTTTGTACACCCAAAGTATAATCCATGCCCTATCAGATATCCAAAAATTAGAGCAATATAATTTCTAAAGAAATTTCTAAAATTCTCTGATCATGTGATCCTCAATTCTCTTAATTGGGTCAACTATTGACCCTAGTCCAGTTGCACTAGAAATAAATTTAATTTTCATAATTAATCTAACCTAGACTTATTCCAGCTAGATGAAAATAAACTCATTCAAGATATAAAAATAAATCAAATCAAATTCAACTTTGTTGCGACGAATCAAAAAGATTACAGAAGGAGAAAGTTAGGCTCAATCATATGCTAGCATGATTACCTTGAATCGGATTGGATCTAATCCAAATCAATCAAACTAGGTTAGCTCAATTGATGACATCCAGATGCAAACCCTTGTTTGTATGATCTAGTTAGATTTAGTTCCATATGGTTATGAGATATATCATGATCTCCATCATCGACATCATCGAAACACCTTTTAATGGACTAGAACTTTTCTGATTCATACAATTAGAATGATCGATCATCAAAATCATTCTAATTGCTTCCAAAATTCATCAGTGACACCTAGTAGTATATGATGGCAATCCATCAAAACTGAAAGTGAACCTCTTGATGTAGCTATCTATGTGATTGGATTCTTCTATCTTGAGCTCCGACGGGATTAGGATTAAGGTGAACTCATCAAACCCAATATCTGTCATATGAATTAATCATTCGATTTAAGTTCTATGTTAAACCCTTTATAGAAACTATTTCTATCATCTTTACTCTGCCATGGCCATGGGCTTATGGACTCTATTCTCATGATCATCATAGGACTACTCCTTATCTACCGAGGTAGATAGATTTCTTATTGATGCAATCCAATTTCTATAATGAATGTACTATAGCCAACATACATGGTGCATTTACCAAAATTATTTTTAATTTATTCAAAATAAATAAAAAAATTAAAATCAAAAATCAAAAATAATCTCTGACAATGGTGCAAAAAAACTTGATAAGAATGCGATATTGTCGTTAAAACACCGTGTTCATCAGCTTAATCCAACTTCTTAAAATAATTAAAATTATGTAGATAGCAGTGAGTCAGATCAAATCCATAGGAAAGGTAGTGTTTTGGATTTGAAATCTTTGATTTTTGAAAAGAAAAAAAAAAGAATTTGAGTTTTGAAATCAAAAGTGAAGTCAAAAAATAAAAAGCAAAAATTAAAAGATGCAAAAATTTAAATTTGGTACTAAGATCTACTAGTTAGATCTTAGCATCTACTTATAATAAAATAAAAAGTAATAATTAAAGTGCAAAAATTAAATTGCAATAAAAATAAAGGGCTGAAATCAAAGTGTAAAAAAAAAATTTTGCATTAATTAAAATTTTAGAATTTAAATACATGAAATTTAAAAAAAAATAAAATAGCCTAATCTCCAATCTTGGATCGGCATTGGTGGAATGATGGTGTAGAAGCCCAGCTTTTTCTCTCGGCACCAGTTGCCTCAAAGCAGCCATTAACCCAAAGCTTGGCTTCATTCTGTACCAAAGCTTTATCTTGATCGAAGATTATGAATTTTGGAGGCCTGGGGTCTTATTTATAGGTGTTGGAAGGCTGGAGACTTTTTTTTACAGGCAATGTGGGACTAAGGAGGTCTTTGATCATCAAAATATGGAGAAATCTGATTGAAAATTGAATTAAAAAAAGTCCTGAATGAATTCTGTTGCTCTGGATGAAATCTGACCATTAGATATGGATCAAACAATCCAAAAAATGCCAAAATTGGATGCATATCAGCTTAGATCAGGTTGGATTAAATTTTGGTCATTGATCATTCATTGATGGAGAAAATCTAGCCATTGGATCGAGTTCTAAGTGTTTTAATCAAGTCGAGAGCTTCCTGGACTGTTGGATCATTTTCTGGGTTGAGCGCTGCCATTGGATGGCGCCTGGAGTTTGAATTAAAACTAGAATCAACCACCACCATTGGATCTTGACTGCAAGCAACCACAGCCGCACGATCGCACCATTATTATTCCCATGGATCGTATGGACTGACTGCACCGCACACCGCAGCCAATCAACGCCTCTATCATCGAGTGAAAAGTCCAAAATGCCCTGTAAGTGATGATAGATTTTCTATGAATCCTTTAAGGATCTAGGTCCACCACGTGTCGCTCCATGATTCGCTAGTTTCTGTTGAGCTAGCGGTCCATGCCTGGATCATGGACTGGTCGATGGCTTCCACAGCTGAGTCGGCTTGCATGGCTGGCTTGGTGCACTAGCTTCGTCAACTTGGCTCAGTGCATTTGGATGCGTCGGCTAATATGGCACGGTGGCTTGAGCTGACTGAACCATATGTTATTTTCATTTAATTTTTATTTATTTTATTTCTTTAGAAATTCATATCTTCTTTGTTTTAGCTTCATTTTGTATGAAACTTATTTCATTATGATAAAAAAAACTCTTTCCATTGATTATATAATTTTATTTTTTAATTTTTATTATTTTTTAATTAATTTTTTAATTAATAAAAATATGAATTTCTCAAAAATGGATATAAATTAATCATTAATTCTTAAAAATTAATATAAATTAATTAATAAATTAATATTTTTATTGATGAATTTATGATACTTGTCACACCTTCCAACTTAAGCTTTGCTTGTCTTCGAGCAAAGAAAGAATTTAGTTTTAAATACCTTTTAACTTTAGAGTTTTGAATTTTACCTAAATAATTTTTAAAATGGCCATTGATATTCAATAAAGTGTAAGTGAGGTATATTATTGGAGTATTAATACTTATCAATAGAAAAATTAAGTAAAGAATATTAAATTTTTCTAAACTTTTTCTAAATTATCCCATCTTTATCTTTGAATTATCTAAACTTTCATATAAGCAAGTGTATTGCTACTTCCACCCTTCATTTATTGATTTTTATTTTTACATTGCCCACTTTTTGACATGAGTATCATTGCTTACTTAGGCAACGAGACCTGGTTACTCGATGAGAAATCAATATATATATATTTTTTAACATTGTACTACTATTGAGTGTCTTAATTCCTTAGGCTTTCTATTTGATCCATGTAGCGAGTCTTAGGCCAACGACTCCCAAACCAGTTGGCTTTAGGGCACTAGGTATAGAATACCTCTCGGGCTTACTAACTCGAATCAAACAGACTACGAGTTAAGACTAGCTTTGCAACGAGCTTCTTTGCCCTTTCCATCTTTTGATGCGAAACTCAATGCTTGCTTAGGCAAAGAGGCCCGATTACTCAATGAGAAGTACTTAAAAATAATTTTATTAAATTAAAATTTTTTATAAGAAGAAATATATAGTTACCCTACACAAGCCCATAAAAAGTAAACTTTTCTTTGATGCTAGTAGAAAAAATTAGAAATGCTGAAAGAAAATTTTTTTTATGTTCTAGACTTAACTCTTTATTAAGTTTTCTTAATACTTGATCCCTCAATATCTCATAGATTCTTTAATCTGTGCATCAATTTTATTTTAAAAATACTTAGTTTAATTTGATTCTTAATCATAATCAGGTGTTTAAATATTAAATACTAACTTTTTTGGGGACTTAAAATTTTAAAATTTTTATTTTTCTCCCCCCAACTTAATCAATATTATCCTGAATGGAGAAGAAAAAATAAAGGATGTAATAAAGAATATAAAAAAATACATCTGACTTAGTATATTTTTGGTCCAGCACATGCTTTTGAGAATTTAGGCTCTTCCTCCAACTTATTCAACATATCCTAAAAAAAAAATAAACTAAAAAAATAAATTAGATGAAAAAAACTAAATATTGGGTTGCCTCCCAACAAGTGCTAAGTTTACCATCTTCAGCCAGACACAATGTAGCTTACTATCCTGTATCAAATATTGGATTGACAAATTTCAATGATTTTGAATTGCCAATCTCAGAAAGTTGATTTATAATCCCATTATTGATATATTCATTGTTAATTTTAGAAACATAATTTATGATCCCATTCTTAGACCCATATTTATTAAGAATTTCTCCTATTTGTTCTTTTAAAATGCTTATGAATTGAGATTTTGAATGAGGAATTAAGTTTAATGCACTAGGTATTGGAAGGGTGTCTAAAGATGGGTTTAATTCTGAAGGTAAATTAATATAATCTTGCTTAAATAACTTCATTGATACTTCATTACATGCCTCTTGATTTTTGTAAGAAGAACCGACTTTTAGGGTTGAAGGGAATAGGACATTAGGTTTATAAGTCTCGGATAAATCATCTATTCTTTTTTTTTTCTATGTCTATCTTATTTAAACTAGAACTAGCATCAATACTAATTTCGAGCTTAGATTCTTCTATGTGGTTAGTCTCAGTACTAACCTATTCCTTTAAATTTTTATTTTGGCTAGCATCAGTACTATCTTCTCTCACTTGATCTTGGTATGGGTCCATAAAAATTCTATAGCTTTTAAGTTCAGGAATTACTTTGGCATTCTCAAATTGAAGATTCTTAAGTGAGACATTAAATTGATAACCAGATGATTGGTGGACATTAGGTGGATTATTTGAAATTGATAGGTTTGATAGTTGATCTAGTTCTCTCCGCATGTTAGACTCAACTAATTATCCAATTTGAGCTTCTAGCTTGGCGATAGATTCTTATCGAGTCAAGATCAATTATTGTTGATTCAGAATTAATTATTGAAGTTGGTTAAATCTATCATCAGCTAAATTGATCTATTGAGGAGGTGGGTATGATAGCTGGTTGTTATATGATGGATGGGTAAATTGACTAGGCTGACCATTATTATAGGCATAGTTTTGGTATTGGAGCTTATTTTGATAGTTTTGGATAGATAAAATTTGGATCTGAGCCTGAGTTTGTTAGGATGTCCAAGAAAAATTATGGTGGTTACTCCAATCTGGATTATATGAATTTGAAAATGGGTCATTAATCAATTTGGAGTAACCTTGAGTAGCTTGAACTTATTTTTGGATAAAAGATGAAAATTGTGCAGTCGTAGGACATTCATTCACATGATGGGTTCGGCTAGCATAAATAGAATAAAACTCCTAATAATTAGATGGTGATGTGAATTGTGCAGGAGATTATTGACCTAGGGTTAGGAGTTGATCTAATTTTTGAGCAAGAAGATCAACTTTATCTAATTTTTGGACTATTAGGTTTAGATTAACCATTTGATGATCAGGTTTAATGTGAATCAACCATTCAATTAAGTTCAACTAAATCAAAAAAAGTGATTTCCTACCATGCATATATTAGTGTAACCCTAATGTACGGTACAAAATTTTTTAAATTTTTTATATATTTTTATTATTTTATTATATTATTATTTTTTAAAAAATATTTTTTTAAAATTATTTTAATTATTATTTTTAATTTAATTTAATTTAATTATTATTTTTAATATATTTTTTTAGTTAGTTTAATTTAATTTTAATTTAATTTAATTTAATTTAATTTTATTTTTAGAGAAAAAAGGAGAAGAAAGAAAGAAGAGTTCTAAAGAAGAGGTCCTAAGGAGTCCTAAAACTAAGAAAAGAGAGAAGAATTAGGTTTAATTAGGTTTGATATTGGTTAGCAATCAAGTTGGTCAATCAATCCTGACTAATGATTATCCTAGATATAGATAGCTCCTAACTACCAAGGTCACTTTCAAGCCCTCCAAGTATAGGATCGGTCAATCAACTAGCCAGGTAAGTGTAAGGTCGGTGAGAGTCCCCCTATTGCTTGCCTTAGACACTAATTATGCTTGATCAGGTAAGCTAACGGAACCAATTAAAAACCACCTTCCTTCAGGCCCAGTCATCCCTGAACTACTTTTCTAGACATCAGTCAAATTGACTAACCCTAATCTGGTTCAACTTTTAGGGTTCCTTGTCCTACTGAGCTCGAGCTCCTAGGACTGATGTCTAATTGATTTTAAAATTAAAGGCTTAGGTCAATGCAGGATGCTGGTTGGTTGTTTGTGGGCCAAGAAAGGGTGATCAAATTTTCATCTTATCTTATTTTAATTGGGTGTTGCCTTTAATTTAATTTAATATGAATAAGTACAAAAAATTTTTAATTAAAGGATTCTATGCAATTTAAAGTAGATGTATGCAATTAATTGAATTCTAAAAGGCTTACCTTGCCTCCAGCAATCGCCAGAATAAAAATAAAACTAATATGATGCATGCTCTAAACAGTTAGGGTTTCTAATCTTATCATGAAGCTTTCTAATTAGGTTTAAATGAATATTTTTTAAATTAATTTAAAAATAAAATAAATAAATAAATAAATAAATAAAAAGGTCTAGAGTTAGGATTGATCTCACCAAGCAAAACTAAATGATTTATTTTTTATTTTTTAATCTTTTTTTATAAAATAAAAAAAAATAGCAAGCAATATTTATAAGAAAATAAAAATTTTATTTATAATTTATTTATAAAAAAATCAAAGAGATCAAAAATTTAATGTCCGTGCCTTTTTCGATAATGACGTCAAAAACTTGGTGCATTTGCTAAAATTATTTTTAATTTATTCAAAATAAATCAAAAAAATTAAAATCAAAAATCAAAAATAATCTCCAGCAATGGTGCTAAAAAACTTGATAAGAATGTGATGTTGTCGTTAAAACATCATGTTCATTAGTTTAATCCGACTTCTTAAAATAATTAAAATTACGTAGATAGCAGTGAGTTGGGTCGAATCCACAGAAAAGATAGTGTTTTGGATTTGAAATCTTTGATTTTTTTAAAAAAAAAGATTTTGAGTTTTAAAATCAAAAGTGAAGTCGAAAATTAAAAAGCAAAAATTAAAAGATGCAGAAATTTAAACTTGGTACTAAGATCTACTAGTTAGATAAAAAGCAATAATTAAAGTATAGAAATTAAATTGCAATAAAAATAAAGGGCTGAAATCAAAGCATAAAAAAATAAAATAAAATTTATATTAATTAAAATTTTAGAATTTAAATATATAAAATTTAAAAAAAATAAAATAAAATAGCCTGATCTCTGATCTTGGATCGGCATTGGTGAAAAGATGGTGTAGAAGCCTAGCTTTTTCTCTCGGTATCAGTTGCCTCGAAGTAGGCATTAACCCAATGACTGGCTTCACCCTATACCAAAGTTTCACCTTGATCAAAGATTATGAATTTTGGAGGCCTGGGGTTTTATTTATAGGTGTTGGAAGGTTGGAAATTTTTTTTTGCAGGCAATGTGGGACTAAGGAGGTCTTTGATTGTCAAAATATGGAGAAATCCGAGTGAAAATTGGATTAAAAGGAGTCCTGGATGAATTCTGTTGCTCTAGATGAAATCTGGCCATCAAATATTGATTAAATAGTCCAAAAATTCTAAAATCGGATGTATATCAGCCCAGATTAGGTTGGATTAAATTTTGATCATTGATCGCATGTTGATGGAGAAAATCTGGCCATCGGATCGAGTTCTGAGTGTTTCAATCAAGTCGGGAGATTTTTGGATCATTAGATCATCTTCTGGGTTAAGCGCTACCATCGGATGGTGCCTGGAGTTTGAATTAAAATTGGAACCAACCATCGCCGTCAGATCTTGACCGCAAGAAACCATAGCCACACGATCATGCCATTACTGCTCCCATGGACCATGTGGATCGGCTGCACCGCACACCACAGCCAATCAGTTCCTCTGTCATCGAGTGAAAAGTTCAAAATATCCTATGAGCTATGATAGATTTTCTATGTACCCTTTAAGGGTCTAGGTCCACCATGTGTCACTCTATGATTTGTCGATTTCTATTGAGCTGGCGGTCCATGTCTGGATCATGAAACGACTGACGGCTTCCATAATTGAGTTGGCTTATGTGGCTGGCTTAGCACGCTGGCTTCGTTGGCTTGGCTTGGCGCATTTGGACGTGCCGGCTGATATGGCACGGCGGCTTGAGCTGATTGAGCCGTATGTTATTTTCATTTAACTTTTATTTATTTTATTTCTTTAGAAATTCATATCTTTTTTGTTTTAGCTCTGTTTTGTGTGAAACTTATTTCGTTGTGATAAAAAAAAAATGAACTCTTTCCATTGATTATAAAATTTTATTTTTTAATTTTTATTATTTTTTATTAATTTTTTAATTAATAAAAATATGAATTTCTTAAAAATAGATATAAATTGATCATTAATTCTTAAAAATTAATATAAATTAATTAATAAATTAATATTTTTATTGATGAACTTATGATACTTATCAATAAACCTCAGGATTTTGAATGGCTAGAAGATCGAGTTATGGTGTAGTCAAACTACAACACCCTCAAGATAAATTGCCGATGCACCTCAGATCAAAGAACTAGACATACTACTACAGCATCAAGCCAGTCATCGACGAGAAAGTAGATTTTGTTATGAATGCTCGAGATGGTCATGCTCAGTGCCCTCATTCTCTAATAAGTATCTGTACTCTCGCTCCGATGTCTCCATATCGTAGACTCAAGACTCATCTACTCAAAGAAAATGATCATACACCAACCTTCTGGATCAATCACCATCCTTATGATGATCCTATGGTTGGAAGCTATTTATGAGTTAATTATGAAAATTCATATCTTAAATTTTTAACTCTTTAAAAATATGAATTGTCATTACCATTAACTCAAAGAATGTTTTACATACACTTTAAATACACACTATGATAGAAAATATTTTTTTATTAATTTATAGTCAAAATTACAAAATTACCCTTAGAAGTGTATTACAAGTGTTAGCCAATCTGACTTCTAGGGCATACATCTAACAAACTCTTACTTGACCTAAAGCCAATTGGTTATAAATCTAAGTCTCATCTTCTCAAGATGGGTTTCGATCTTCTGCTAGCCTAAAGGCTTCGTCAGTAGATCTACCGCATTATCCACAAAGTCGACCCTCTTGACCTTGATGTAACTCTTCTTGAGGTAATTATGGATGAGGTGGAATCACCGCTCGATGTGCTTGGATTTCTAATGAGACCTCGACTCCTTAGCTAGGGCTATGATGCCATTGTTATCGCAGTACAGAGGGACGACATCTGATGGCATCACTTCGAGTTCTACGGTGAACTTCTTATACCAGAATACCTTCTTTGCAGCTTTCGATGCATTAATGTACTATGCTTCCATGGTGGAATCTACTATCACAGTCTACTTAGAACTCTTCCAGCTAACAGCACCACTATTATACATAAATAGACTACCAGATGTCGACTTTCGATCATCTATATCAGACATAAAATCTAAGTCTGTATAACCTTGGACCTGGAATTCTCTATTACCAAAAATCAAGAACATATCCTTAGTCCTTCTCAAGTACTTAAGGATACATTTTACAGAAGTCCAATGCTCTTCACCTGGATTCGACTGATATCTGCTCGTGACACTCACAGCATGGGCGATATCAGGTCATGTACATAGCATGGCGTACATGAGGCTCCCTATTGCTGAAGCATAAGGAATCTTGCTCATGCATTTAATCTCCTCAGGTGTGCTAGGGCACATCTTCTTGGAGAGATGAATGCCTTTCGATGCCACCATTTTGAATAAACTATTTTTCAAGGAAGATGATATGTCGACTCACAATCATATTATGGTCTTCTGAAATGTAGAAATAATATCCTAATGACTCTTTAGGATATCCTATGAACCGAGCTCTAAAGGACCTATACTCTAACTTTTTCACTTGTTGTCTCTTGACATGAGCCAAATAATCTCAAATTCTGAGGTGACTCAGACTTGGTTTCTTACCATGCCATATGTCATATGGTGTGGTAGGAATGGTTTTAGAAAAAATTCTATTCAGTAAATATATAGCGGTCATTAGGCTATGTCCCCAATGAAACTCAGGGAGGTCCCTGAAGCTCATCATAGATCAGACCATATCTAATAAGGTCTAATTTCTCTGCTCTAAAACCCTGTTGAGTTGAGATGTTCCAAGTAGAGTCCATTAAAAGACTATGCCATTTTGCTTGAGATAGTCTAGGAATTCTCGACTAAGGTATTCACCTCCTTGATCTGATTGAAGAATCTTAATGGATTTTCTGGTTTATTTTTCTACTTCATGTCTAAATTCTTTGAACTTTTCAAAAGCTTCAAATTATGTCGCATCAAATACACATACCCGTACCAAGATAAATCATTGGTAAAAGTGGTGAAGTAGACATAGTTGCCTCTAGCCGACACATCAAATGGGCTGCACACATCAGTATGTACTAGGACAAGTAGTTTTATGGCCCTTTCCCCATGTCTTATAAAAGGAAGCTTGGTCATTTTGCCATAAAGGTATGATTCATAAATCAAATATGACTCGAAAGTCAATGAACTCAATAGCTCAGATTTTTCCAATTTGTTAACCCTATCTTCCGCTATAACATGCAAGACTATTCTATAGAACTATTCTATTTTAGAACTAGTCATGCATATTTTCTAATCTTAGATCCAAATCATTTAATTTTAATTTTTTTTGATTTTAGATTTGATCACATCTCATGTGACATCTGAAATCACTTATTTTCTAATTAGAATAAATTTAAAATCAGATCTAAATACTTTAGAACCTTGGCTCTGATACCAGTTGAAGAAAAATCCTAATTTTTTGGACCAAGTTCGTTCAGATCTGATTGGATCAAGAGATATATTTTAAAATTTTTTTTCTTTAATCCTAATCAGATCTGAGATGTTTTAGATTTGATTCTTATTATTCTAATAAAAAAATAAAATCTAAATAAATTAAATCAAATTTAATTTACCTTGATGTTGGGTAATCCTATTACCCATTGATGATCCTGTAAGTAGCGAAAGGTTCTGGATCTAGCCACGCAAGTGCCTGGCCTCTATCGATATCCACTCAGATTGCATCTGGAGATCCTCTTCTTTTCTATCACATCTCCAAAAATCAAATCTGGATCTGATCTGGGGGATCTTAAAAACATCTTTCGAAGATTAGCAGTTGTCTTTTGCAGCAGCGCAGCCTTCTAGCTTTCTGTCATCTTTCTCTCGTCTGGATTGCACCAAACAAGAACCCAAAACACTTTTGGACATGGAGAGGAGAGGGAGAAGATGCTTTTGGCATGGAGAAGGAGGAGGGAGGTAGCCTTGGGGTGTAGGATTCTCTAATTCAGATACTCCTTGAGTTGGGTGCAGGGTCTTATTTATAGACTATCTGTGATCCAACTCCTCTTCTTCCCAACCAATCACAACCCTTTATGAAATCAGATCTAAAACTGATTGGTGGAAATAGAGTCCCCTGGATTCCTCCTTAGATGGCATCTAAGACTAGTCAAACTTGATTCTTAGGAGAAGTCTAATCGAAATCCAAAAAGGAGATGGAGTCCCTATCCAACAGGGACTCCTGGGTGTCTCTAGCTTGGGTGCACGCCAAGGGTGGTGTGTGCCCTCCTCCTTGCCAGATTCTGGTAGGAGGACAAGCCCCCACTAGCTCTCTAATAGTTGTGTGACACGTGGACCGAAGTCAAAGTGTCAATGGTTAATATTTGACCAGTCAAAGGTCAACTTTTGACCAAAGTCAAAGGACGAGAAATGGCAGGTGACCAAAATTGGCGGGTATTATCTTACAAAATAAGACAATCCTTTTCTGATCTGGACAAGCTCCAGTCAGACCAAGTGAAGGCCTCTGAATGAGCACAAACTCCTTTGGCTCAGTAAGGACAACTATTTATGATAGTAAAAGAAGAACGTTAGGTTCAATCGAGTGCTAGCATGATTTTCTTGAATCTAATTGAATCTCATTCAGATTAATTGAACTGGATCAGTTCAATTGATGATCACCAAAATTCAAACTCTTGTTTGTGTGACCCAGTTAGGTTCAATTCTGTATGGTAATGGGATATGTCATGATTTCTATCATCGACATCATCGAAACTCCTTTCGATGGATCAGAACTCTTCTGATTCGAATAGCTAGAATGATTGATCATCTAAATCATTCTAATTGCTCCCAAAATCCACCAGTGACACCTAGCAGTATATGGTGGCAACCCATCAGAGCTGAATGCGAACCTCTTGGTGTAGCTACTTGTGTGATTAAGTTCTTCTATCTCGAGCCTCGATCAGATTAGGGTTAAGGTAAACTCATCAAACCCTAATTTCTGTCATATGATGTAATCATTCGATTCAAGTCCAATGTGAAAACCTAAATAGAAACTCTTTCTATTATTTCACTCTGCCATGGCCATGGGCTTCTGGACTTGATTCTCATGATTATCATAGGGCTACTCCTCTACCATTGAGGTAGATAGATTTATCTTGATGCAATCCAATTCCTACAATGAACATGTCATAGCCAACATACACCTCAGGGTTCTGTGTGGCTAGGAGACCAAGTAATGGTGCAGTCAAACTATAACACCCTCAAGGTGAACTGCCGATGCACCTCAGGTCAAAGAACCAGACACACTACTGCAATATCGAGTCAGTCATTGACGAGAAGGTAGACTTCCTAATGACTACTCAAGGTGGTCACGCTCAGTGCCCTCATTCTCTAACAAGTACCTGTACTCTCGCTCTGGTGTCTCCACACCGTAGACTCAAGATTCATCTACTAAAAAAAGCGATTGTACACCAACCTTCCGGATCAATCATCATCCTCGTGATGATCCTATGGTCGGGAGCATTTTATGAGTTAATAATGATTATTCATGTCTTAAATTTTTAACTCTTAAAAATATGAATTATCATTATCATTAACTCAAAGGATGTATTACAGACACTAAATACAGATATATGATAGAAAATAACCCATTTTATTTATTATAGTCAAAATTATAATTTTGCCCCTAGAAGTGTATTATAAGTGTCAGCCAATTCTGGCTTCTAGGGCACATATATCTAACATGAAGCTCAGAAGAAAACTATGATAAAGTATCTTGAGAAGGTAAAGAGCTTGACCTCAGCCTTCAACAACTTCTGCATTTAGCAAATTCTTGAAGGAAAATCCTGATTTCTCGGTCCAGGTTCGTTCAGATCTGATCAGATTAAGAGATATATTTCAAAAATTTTCTCTTGATCTCAATCAGATCTTGATATGTTTTAGATCTGATTCTTATTATTTTAATAAATAAAATAAAATAAGATAAATTAAATCAAATTTAATTTACCTGATTTGGGTAATCCTATTACCCTGTAGATGATCCTGATTGCAGCGGAAGGTTCTAGATCTAGCCACGCAAGCGCCTGGACTCTACCGGTATCCACTCGAGTTGGATCTGGAGATCCTCTTCTTCTCTATCATGCCTCCAAAAATCAGATCTAGATCTGATCTGAAGGATCTTCAAAACTCCTTTTGAAGATCAGCAGTCGTCCTTTGCAGCAGTGTAGCCTTCTTCTTTTGATCGCCTTTCCTTGATCTAAATCGCACCAACCAAAGTCCAAAACACCTTTTGGACGTGGAGAGCAAGGGGAGAAGAAGCTATGGCGTGGAGGAGGAGGGGAGAGGCAGCCTTGGGGCATGGGGTTTCTCAATTGAATTGCATTAGCATAGAATCTGAGTTGGGCGCAGGGTCTTATTTATAGACTAAGCGTGATCCAACTCCTCTTCCTCCCAACCAATCACAACCCTTTGTGAAATCAGATCTAAATCTGATTGGTGGGAATAGAGACCCCTGGATTCCTCCTTAGAGGGTGCCTAAGACCAGTCAAAGTTGGTTCTTAGAAGAACTCTAATTGGAATCCAAAAAGGAGATGGAGTCCTTGTCCAACAAGGACTCCTAGGCGCCTCCTACTTGGGCTCACGCCACCCTTGGCGTGCGCCCTTCTCCTTGCCAGGTTCTGGCAGGGGGACAGGCCCCCACCAGCTCTCCAATAGGTGCATGACATGTGGTCAAAAGTCAAAGTGTCAATGGTCAATGTTTGACCAGTCAAAGGTAGACTTTTGACCAAAGTCAAAGAACAAGAAATGGCAGGTGACCAAAAATGGCAGGTAATGTCTTACAAAATAAGACAACCTTCTCTAACTTGGACAACCTCCAGTTAGACCATATGAAGGCCTCTGATTGAGCACAAACTCCTTTGGCTCAGTCAGGACAACTTATTTGTGATAGTAAAAGAAGAACGTTAGGTTCAATCGAGTGCTAGCACGATTTCCTTGAACCTAATTGAATCTCATTCAGATCAATTGAACTAGATCAGTTCAATTGATGATCACCAGATTCAAACCCTTATTTGTGTGACCCAGTTAGGTTCAGTTCTGTATGGTAATGGGATATGTCATGATCTCTATCATAGACATCATCGAAACTCCTTTCGATGGATCAGAACTCTTCTGATTCGAACAGCTAGAATGATCGATCATCTAAATCATTCTAATTGCTCCCAAAATCCACCAGTGACACCTAGCAGTATATGGTGGCAACCCATCAGAGCTGAATGCGAACCTCTTGGTGCAGCTACCTGTGTGATTAAGTTCTTCTATCTTGAGCCCCGATCAGATTAGGGTTAAGGTGAAACTCGTCAAACCCTAGTCTCTGTCATATGATATAATCATTCGATTCGAGTCCAATGTGAAAACCTAAATAGAAACTCTTTCTATTATTTCACTCTGCCATGGCCATGGGCTTTAGGACTTGATTCTCATGATTATCATAGGGCTGCTCCTCTACCACCGAGGTAGATAGATCCCATCTTGATGCAATCCAGTTCCTACAATGAACATGCTATAGCCAACATACACCTCAGGGTTCCATATGGCTAGGAGACCGAGTAATGGTGTAGTCAAACTATAACACCCTCAAGGTGAACTGTCCGATGCATCTCAGGTCAAAGAACCAGACACACTACTGCAGCATCGAGTCAGTCATTGACGAGAAGGTAGACTCCCTAATGACTACTCGAGGTGGTCACGCTCAGTGCCCTCGTTCTCTAACGAGTACCTGTACTCTCGCTCCGGTGTCTCCACACCGTAGACTCAAGACTCATCTACTAAAGAGAAGCAATCGTACACCAACCTTCCGGATCAATCACCATCCTCGTGATGATCCTATGGTCGGAAGCTGTTTATGAGTTAATAATGATTATTCATGTCTTAAATTTTCAACTCTTGAAAATATGAATTATCATTACCATTAACTCAAAGGATGTATCACAGACACTAAATACACAGGTGTGATAGAAAATAACCCATTTTATTAATTATAGTCAAAATTACAATTTTGCCCCTAGAAGTGTATTACAAGTGTCAGCCAATCTGGCTTCTAGGGCACTTATATCTAACAATTCTAAGGGTAGAGAATACTAGAGCCGACCTCCTATCCAAGCTAGCCATACTTGCCCCCAACAAACTTTCTAAAGAAGTGTACCTTGAAGTGTTGAAGTGTCTGAGTATGGAAGAGCCATGGTCCATAATGCAGATCGACCATGAGCCTTACTGGATCAATCCATTGGTCACTTATCTCAAAGATGGGATACTTTCTTATGATCTGAAAGAAGCTTGAAAGCTGAGAAATCAAGTCTTTCGGTATATTCTGTATGAGGATAAGCTGTACAAGAGATCGTACTTCTTGCAACTTTTGCAATATCTCTAACCTTCTGAAGCCAATTTTACACTATGAAAAGTGTATGAAGGAATCTGCGGGAGCCATTTGGGTGCCAGATCCCTATCTCACAAGTTGCTTCGATAAGGATATTATTGGCCAACTATGCATCATGATTGTGTCGAATATGTTAAAAGGTGTGACCGCTGCCAGAAGAATGCAAATATATAAAGACAACCATCCTCCGAGCTTACACCTTTGAGTGCCCCTTAGCCATTTGGGTGATCGGGGATGGATATACTTGGCCCCTTTTTGATGGCATTCAAACAATGAAAGTTTCTTTTAGTTGCGATCGACTACTTCACCAATGGATCGAGACCGAACCCTTAGCAAATTTTACTGAAGCTAAAGTATAAGACTTTGTCTGAAAGTTGATTGTTTGTAGGTTTGGCCTGCCTTGAATCCTTATGATAGATAATGGGCAACAATTTGTTGGAATAAAATTTATCAAGTTCTACGAGGACCTAAACATCTCTCATAATTTCACATCGGTGGTCCATCCGCAAGCAAATGATAGCAGAGGTGTCCAACTGGATCTTATTGCAAGGTATTAAGGCAAGGCTTGAAAGAGCAAGGGAGACTTGGATGGACGAACTCTACCATGTACTCTGGGCATATCGAACTATTCAAAGACTGCCAACTAGAGAAATATCATTCGCCTTGGACTTTGGAATAGAGACAGTCATCTCGATAGAACTCAAGCTCTCATCAGTGTGAGTTGTGGCATTTAATGAGCAGCAGAACTCATAAGACCTCAGAGCTAACCTCGACCTGTTGGAGAAAAAATGAGAGGAGGTCCAAGTTCGGATGGCTGCTTACAGGCAAAGGGTGGCCTGATACTAGAACTTTAGAGTCAAAGACAGTATTTAGAGTGGGAGACTTAGTGCTTCGGCGAGCAGCCATTTCTTAGCCTCAAAATCAGGAGAAGCTCACTCCAAATTCGAAAGGACCCTACGAGGTCAAGATTGTCTAGCCCGAGATATATTACCTGAAGAAACTCGGAGGAGCTGATCTACCCCGACCATGGAACTCAAAAAAATCTATGGATGTATTATCGATGACTTGGTTGCAATAAAATCCCTCTATTTTAACATCCTGATCCTTGTTACAAATCTATAATAGTGAAAAATGACTTTTCGAACTTAATCGTGCAACAAAGATAGCTTTGTTAGGAACAGGAGGAGAACCTCATCCTAACATGAGTAAAGCCGAAGGTCTCGTTAACCTAAGACGAGATGAGAGGAGAGACTCTTCCAGCAGTCCTAATGTACCCCTACAGTCTCGTTAGGAATAGGAGAAGAACCTCATCCTAACATGAGCAAAGTGGAAGGCCTCATTAATCTAAGACGAGATGAGGAGAGAGGCCCTTCCAGCGGTCCTATGTTAGATGTGTGCCCTAGAAGCTAGATTTTCTATCACTTGTAATACAGTTCTAAAGGCAATTCTATAATTTTGATTATAAATTAATAAATGAGTTATTTTTCTATCATAGTGTGTATTTAAAAGTGTCCGTGATACATCCTTTGAGTTAATGGTAATGATAATTCATATTTTCAAGAGTTAAAAATTTAAGACATAAATTTTCATAATTAGCTCATAAAATGCTTTCGACCGTAGGATCATCACGAGGATGGTGATCGATCCAGAAGGTTGGTGTAGGATCACTTTCTTAGAATAGACGTGTCTTGATTCTATGATGTGGAGACATCGGAGCGAGAGTACATGTACTTATTAGAGAACGAGGGTACTGAGTGTGACCACCTTGAGAGTCATAAGAAACTCTATCTTCTCATCGATGATTGACTCGATACTATAGTGGTGTGTATGATTCTTTAACCTGAGGTGCATCGATAGTTCACCTTGAGGGTGCTATAGTTTGACTATATCATAACTCGATCTCCTAGCCATTTGGAATCTTGAGATGTATGTTGGCTATAATATGTTCATTATAGGAATTGGATTGCATCAATAAGGGAATCTATCTACCTCGGTAGATGAGTAGTCCTATGATAATCATGAGATTGAGCCTTTAAGCCCATGGCCATGGTAGAGTGAAGATGATAGAAAGAGTTTCAATTAGGATTTCACATTGGACTCGAATTAATGTTGGGAATATGCGCTCTTTCCACACGTATCGATGTGGCCACTGATAATTAGCCAAGTAATAAGAAAGTACTTCTTAAAGATCTCTACGAAAGTATGATCAAATAAATCAAGGAATAGAGAAGAAGAGAAGAAGAGATTTTCGGAAGAAAAGAGCTTTTATTCAGTATATTTCAGCACTCTTACAACTTTGACCTTTTTTCAGTATATGTACTTTACAAAGGGTCAAGCCCAAGCTCATAGAAAAACTCTTCAAACCTAAACAACCCATGTACATAAAATAATAACCCGTGAAAACTAAGTCGGCCCAGTTTTAGACTAAGCCAGCTAACCTGCGACTGGATCGGCTCAGTCCCAGACTGAGCCAACCTAGTTGTGTACCATGCTAATAGCTCAAAAATGCTGATTTCTATCTGGATTTTTCTCTGAGACTTATCCGATCCAGTCCTGGACTGAGCCGATCCAATTTCTAACTAAGCTGGCTCAGTCTTACAGTGAGCCAATCCATTTTCTGAACTTTATTATCGAGACTGATTCTACTTTCGGCTCGCTTCTGTCTTCCTATGACCTACCTTCTCATATTTTCAAGACTTGGGAGTGCCACTTCTGAGCTCACGTTCTCCACCTTGGTACTTTCAAGTCCTTGTGAACTCATCTCTTCTCAATAGATCCATTCGTGCCACACATCTTTGAAAGCTATCTTTGGAGAGTACCTTCGTGAGTGCATCAAACTGATTCTCTTTGGTATGGACCTTTATCAGTTCCACTTCATCTTCCTCCACCAGCTCTCTAATCCTATGGTACCTCATGTCTATATGCTTTGTGCGCGCATGATAGACTGGGTTCTGTGCCAACAACAGAGCACTCTGACTATTATTGAATAGTGTA
This sequence comes from Cocos nucifera, assembly GCA_006176705.1. Taxonomy (NCBI): domain Eukaryota; kingdom Viridiplantae; phylum Streptophyta; class Magnoliopsida; order Arecales; family Arecaceae; genus Cocos; species Cocos nucifera. The sequence goes on from QRFJ01000376.1 coordinate 123,750, forward strand.
ACCTTGCTCTGCTCTACCCCTAACTCGTCAATCAGCCTCCTAAGCCAAAAGGCTTTCTTTGCAGCCTCCATTATCCCAATGTACTCAGCCTCTGTGGTAGACAAGACCGTGATTGGTGAAGGATTGATCTCCAAGACACCGGTCCACCATATACACAGAAGAGGTATCCAGTAGTAGACCTCTTTTGTATCAAGATCACCAGCATCATTTGCATCAACAAACCCTTCCAGAGGACCTGAACCTTCACACATCTTCACAGATTGTTCTCCAAATCCTCCCGACTGCCCACCAAATACCAAACCATAATCTCTTGTTCCATGCAGATATCTCAATATCCATTTCAATGCTTTTCAGTGTTCCTTCCCAGGGTTAGCCATGTATCTACTAACCGTGCTCACAGCATGTGTTATATCTGATCTACAGCACACCATAGTGTACATCACACTGCCTACAGTATTTACATAAGAAACTCATTCCATGTACTCTCTTGCCTCTTCTAATTGGGGCACTGTAATTTGGACAGAGACATATGGCTCGACAATGGCATCTCTGTAGGTTTAGCCTTCTCCATCTTAAACCTCTTCAGAACCTTCTGGACATACTTTCCTTATGACAACTGGAGCCCTCCTTTGCACCTATCTCTATAAATCTCTATTCCAAGGATTTTTTCAGCTAGATCCAAATCTTTCATCTCAAATTTAGATGATAATATCCTTTTCAACCTTTTTATAGCATCCATGCTTCTACTGGCTATGAGCATATCATATACATACAATAATAGGTATAGGGCATCTTCCTCATCTATATCCTTGACGTAGACACAACAATCATGTTCACATCTACTGAAATCTAGGCTCAAGACAAAGCTATCAAACCTTCGATACCACTAACGAAGAGATTGTTTTAAGCCATACAAAGACTTCCTGAGTAAACATACCTTTTCTTCCTATCCCATCTCCATGAAACTATTTGGCTACTTCATGTAGATTCTTTCCTCCAAAGTCCCATGAAGGAAGGCCATCTTCATGTCCATCTATTCCAATTCTATGTTATACTGTGCCACTAGTGACAGCAAAACTCGAATAGATGTATGACACACCATAGAAGAAAATTTTTGTGTAGTCAATCCCTTCCCTTTATGAGTATCCCTTTGCTACTAGCCTTGCTTTGAATCTAATTTTACCTTGTTCTGAAAGTGCTTCTTTCTTTATGAACATCCACTTTGAGCCAATAGGTCGAGCACCCTCTGAAAGATCCATAGCTGCCATGTCTGATTCTTATCAAGTGATTCCATCTCCTCCATCATGGCCTGCATCCATGAATCAAGATCCTCACCCTTCATGGCCTTTGCATAATTCTTTGAATCTCCATTAGCAATGATGAGTGCATAGGAGATAACCTCATCAATATCATATCTGATCGATCTCCTAATAGTACACTAGGGCTTGTGCAAAGCCACTCCCACTGGCACATCTTTGTCTGATGTCTATGGCTGCTCCTACATATCTGTCTAAAATGTCGGCCCTCCATGCTGATTTTTAATATGAGATAATACTTTTCTGCGTAGCTCTACCTCAATAGGAATACTCCTATGAATGGATGTAACCTGCATGCCATCATTCTTTGACTGGCCACCACTGTTCACCTTTATTTCTCCTATTCCATCTATCTCAGACCTCCCCATGATGCTCTTCTCATCAAAGATAACATCCTTGCTGATCATTGACTTTTATGTCTGAGAGTTTTACAGCAGGTACCCCTTGACTCCTTATGGATACCCTATGAATGTCATCTTTTGAGATTTTGGATCCAATTTGCTCCTCTTGATTGCCTCCACATGTGCATAGACTGTGCAACTGAAGACTTTTAGGTGGCCAAGCTCCATCTTCTTTCCACTCTAGACCTCTTCTGGTATGCCTCCATTCAACTTATAATGAGGAGATCTGTTCACAAAAAAATAAAAAAAAGTTAGAGCATCACCCCAAAAGAACTTTGGGAGTGATGTCTACAGCCTCAAACTCCATGCCTTCTCGGTCAGTGTCCGGTTCATCCTCTCCATGACACCATTCTGCTGGGGAGTCATCCTCATCATGTAATGACGTTTGATGCCATTTTTCTCATAGTATCTTCTGAACTTCAGGCTAGTATACTCCCCTCCATTGTCTAACCTTGGACACATTACCTATCTCCCTAAATCCTTCTCTACTTTAGCTCTTCAGGCTCTGAACCGGGCAAACACCTCTAATTTTTGTCTGATCAGATAAACCTATACCTTCTTTAAGAAATCATCAATGAAAGTAACAAAATATTTTGCCCTACCTCTAGCTGATACAGGAGCTGGTCCCCACACATCCGAGTATACTAAATCCAGCACTCCTTCACTGCGCTTGGTACTTCTAGCAAACTTTACCCTATGCTGTTTGTTAAAGATACATGGCTCACAAAGATCTATGCCCTCCTTCTTCAGGACTGGGATCATACCTCTTCTACTTAGTTCTATGAGCCCACGGTCACTCATATGATCCATCCGATAGTGCCACTGTCGATATAAAATATGCTCCTCCTGTGCCGCTGTTAGCATCTTTGCACTATCATTTACCACTGAGCCTTCCATTCTATAAAGATTATTGCTCAGTCTTCTACCTCTCATCACCACCAAAGCTTCCTTGAAAATTTTTAGACATCCACTCCCAGCCTAGCTACTAAAAGCATAACCTTGCTCCTCCAAGTGGTCCAAAGAAATCAAATTCTTTTTCAACTCCGGTACATGCCTGACATTTGATAATGTACGAATGATCCCATCATATATCCTCATCCTGATAGAGTCAATTTCAGTTACTTTACATGGGTGATCATCACCAAGGCTAACACTTCCATCATCGACCTTCTGGTAGGTAGCAAACCACTTCCAATGAGAAGTATAGTGGTGTGAGCATGCTAAATCTAATATCCACATAATATCGCACTTTTTGGATCCATCTGATACAACTAGCAGATCTTCTCATAGAAGCTGTATCATCTCCCTTGCTGGCCTTTCCTTTTTCTGATCTCAAAAGGGGACAATCTCTCCTCAGGTGTCCAGATTGATGATATTTATAACATTTCAATATCATCTTCCTCTGATCGTGAGACTTTGATATGCCTTTGGATTTTTCTCTCATCTTCTCATTTGATCTTTCCTATCTTTCGTTCACAGCCAAGATCTCAGACTTAGAGTCTCCCTTGTAGATCTTCTCCCTTTGCTCATTTGATCTAAGCGCACCAACAACCTCTTCATAGTTTAGGATCTCCTTTCCATAAATTAGAGTTGTTGTGAGACCATCACACAAACCTGAGAGAGAACATAATAGCAGTAACGCCCGATCCTCCTCGTCGATCTTCACATCTAAACTCATCACCTTAGAGCACACTTGATTGAACCTTTGGATATGTGCAACAAGATCTCCGCCTTTGGGTATCCTCAGACTATACAGCTATTTTTTCAATGATAGCTTATTCATCATATTTTTCCCCATGTATGTGTTCGTCATGTTCTTCCCCATGTATGTGTTCTTCAGTCTCTCCTAGAGTCCCTTTGCCGTAGTCTTTGTGCAAACCTTGAGCAAAACCTAATCGACCAAGCACATCCGGATTGTGCTAAAAGCAATTTTCTTCAACTCTTTTCAATCCTCAGTACTGATCTTTTTTGACCTTTCTTTTGTTAAGACCTTATAGATTCTCTCCTGAACCAACAAGTTCTTTCTCTTTGCTGCCATAGGATAAAGTTTTCCTTGCCATCGACCTTCTAAAAATCCATCTTGAATCCACTTGATCCCATGATTTCAAACAAGTCAAGAATAGATCCCTAATATCCTTCACGATCACACACCAGTTAAACTATCCTTCACAAAAAATCTAACTAGCCCTAGATCCTCTTTCTAAACTTCTGTATCACCGTTCCTTCATGTAAAAAATCTCCACCTCAATCTAGAGACAACCATGAAGCAAACTAGAAGTTAGGATAAAATCTGGTGTAACAGATCCTGAATGTAGTAAACCCTAGGTGTCTTTTTTTCTTCCATGCAACACCACTCTAATACCAAATGTTGGGAATATGCACTCTTCCCACATGGATCAACGTGGCCATCGATGATTAGCCAAGCAATAAGAAAGTACTTCTCAGAGATCTCTACGGAAGCACCCTTTCTTAAGGAATAAAGAAGAAGAGAAGAAGAGATTTCTGGGAGAAAAGAGCTTTTATTCAGTATATTTTAGCACTCTTATAATCTTGATATATTTTCAGTATATATACTTTACAAAGGGTCAAGCCCAAGCTCATAGAAAAACTCTCCAAACCCAAATAACCCACGTACATAAAATAATAACCCATGAAAACTAAGTCGGCCTAGTTTCAGATTGAGCTGGCTAACCTACGACTGGGTTGGCTCAGTCTCCTATGATTGGGTCAGGTCAGTCCCAGATTGAGCCAACCCAGTTATGTACCATGTCAACAACCCAAAAATACTACTCTCTATCTAGATTTTCTTTTGAAACCTAGCCGACCCAATCTCGAACTGAGCCAATCCAGTTCCCAACTGAGCCAATTCAGTCTTAGAGTGAGCTGGCTCAGTTTCTGAACTTTACTATTGAGACTGATTCTTCTTTTAGCTTGCTCCTATCTTTTCATGACCTATCTTCTCATATTTTTAAGATTTCAGAGTACCACTTCTGAGCTCACAATCAAATGATTAATTCATATGATGGGCATTGGGTTTGATGAGTTTACCTTAACCCTAATCCTGTCGGGACTCAAGATAGAAGAACCCAATCACATAGGTAACTACACCGAGAGATTTGCTTTCTATTCTGATGGATTTCTATCATATACTGCTAGATGTCACTGATGAATTTTGGGAGCAATTAGAATGATTTTGATGAGCAGTCATTCTAATTATATGAATCAAAAAAGTTTTAGTCCATCGAAAGGTGTTTCGATGATGTCGATGATGGAGATCATGACATATCTCATTATCATATAAAATTAAATCTAACTAGATCATACAAACAAAGATTTAGATCTGGATGTCACCAATTGAGCTAACTCAATTTGATTGATTTGGATTAGATCCAATCAGGTTCAAGGTGATTGTGCTAGCACACGATTGAGCCCGACTTTCTCCTTCTGAAATCTTTCTGATTCATTGCAATCAAGTCAAATTTGATTTGACTCATTCTTATATTTTGAATAAGTTTTTTTTATTTGACTAGAATAAGTCCAGATCAGATTAATTATAGAATTAAATTCATTCATAGTCAAATTGGACTAGGATCAAAAGTTGACCTATTTGAGAGAATTGAGGGTTATCTGATCAGATGCTTTTAGAAAATTCTATAGAAATTATTTTGATCTAATTCTTATATATGTGATAGATCATGAAGTATACATTGGTTGTATTAAATTTTATGATTTTTTGAGGTGTTTGAACTAAATTATGATAGAGTTTGATTTGGATCAAACTCTTGAGGGAAGAGTCCTACGTGCAGTGGACTTTTTCTTATCTATTCATGCTGCCACCTTCTAGATTGATTTTTAGTGTTAAAATTAGATGGGATCTAGGTACTTTCATGGAGATCAAGTCTAGGAGTCTCAATGGTCAGAAAAATAAGAATTTTGGTCAAAGAGGGACTCTAACTTGGCACTATGCTTTTGTATAAGAACCCTTACACCAAGGCTCTTCACGTAGAAATATTTTTCATATGCAAAGGTTGCCATTCCAGATATCCCACACCTTCTCTATCCTCTCTCTTTTTCTATTGTACATGCCTAGAAAGTTAAGCATAAATTTGAGAAGAAGATCCAATCAAATTTGTGAAGAGTTTAGCATCTACGCGATGGTGTTTGTGAGACGGACATGCTACCTTCAAAAATTTTTTGAAGGACTTTCAGATCAGATTTAGATATGATCTTTGAAGAAAAAATTTTTGAGGAGAAGATGTCTAGATCCTTCCTAAGTGGATACTGGTAGAGGCCAGGTACATGCATGGCTCCTTCCAGAACCTCAGGAAACATCAGGATCATCGTAGGATAATCAGATTACCTAAACAAGGTATGAAATTAAATTTGATTTAATTTTTATTTTAATTTTTAATATTAGATTACTATGATTAGATCTAAGAACTCTTAGATTTGATTAGATTATTTATAAATTTTTTAAAAAAATTATCTCAGATCTGGTCAGATCTGCACGATCCTGTGGCAGAAAATAGGGTTTTTCTTTCAACTGATATCAGAATCAGGTTAGCAGTTCTTCAGATCTATCTTAGATTTAATTTTATTTTTAATTATAATTTAATATTAAAAGGTTTTATATATCACATCATATATGATTAAATCTAAAATCAAAAAATTAAAAATAAAATAATTTAAATCTAATATGTATGAGATGCATGACTAGACTAGGTATAGAATAGTTCTATGTGTAGTCTAGTATGATCATGTATTTATTTTTATTAAATATAATTTTAAATTTATTTAATTTTTATTTTTTTAATATTATAATTATTATAATTAGATCTAAAAATAAAAAATAAAGTTTTAAATTTTTGATTTATTCATATAAGATATGAAAGATGCATGCTTAGACTAGTCATAGAATAGTTCTATAAGATGTCTAGAATAGTTTTATATTTGATATGATCAAATTTAAAATTTTATTTTTTAGATTTATTATGATGATAATTTAGATCTGAAAAATATGCATGATTGATGATACATGAGATGTATGCAAAATATGCCATGAGTTAGATCTAATTTTATATGTGATATATGATCTAATCTAGTTTTGTAGTAAAAAAATTGATATGTTCCTGATTAAGGCGTTCCTCTTGGCCGTCCGATCATAAGAACAAAGTAAGGGTTTAAAGGCCCTCTCCTTCCCATTCGATGGGGTGTTCTTATGATGTGTAGGGGTGCTGCGCATTCGTCCTTAATCAGAAATCCCAAAACTTATTTTTCTGCAAAATCCTAGATCCTGAAAATCCCTAGGATTTATTGTACATATTTTGTTTATGAACCAAAACTTAATTAAGAATTAAGATTATGGAAATTAATTAGATCTAAAATTGAGAATTTTTAGATCTAAGACATATTCATAAAACTGGGTTCGGGCTTGGGTAGCTCAATTAGGTCTAAGCGGTTGATCAAACCGAATCAAGAGTTGGTTAGATGGGATCAACAATGCTTAAATTGACCAGCCTAATAGGATTAAGTCTGGGTCAAGATCGAATCACATTGAGATGTGACACGATCAAGTCAAGACCTAATTAGGCTCAGAGGTTAGAGTCTGGATTGTAGGCTAACCCAATTGGTTCTGATTCAATAATTTGGTGTCTAAGGTAAGTTTGGCAGATACGACCGACTGATTTTTAATTGGAAGCTACTCGACCTGAATGCGTTCTTGTCGAGTTAATGGCATATTCCCTTCCACCGGTCTCACTTACCTGGCCATATCTGTTGACACAGTTCTGATCTGAGGTGGTCAATAATCCGAGCTAACCCATGCCACTAGGTTAGTCATAATTGTTATGACTAAGTCCAAGTCTAGTTTAATGAGACCTGAATCAAAATTCTTCCTAAGAAAAGATTAAGTCTAAGGTCTTCCACCATTGTAGATGTGCGGGCCCTTCTCCGGGGTTGATTGTTCTCGGCTGGATACAGTGGCTCAGTTGCACCGGGAAAGATGCAACCATGTCTATTAGGCATTGGATGCTATGGGCTGGAGGATGAGTTGGGCTCAATATTTTGGATACGGTGAGAGACTCCAATTAGGAATCCCAGTCTATGCAAATGGTGGGTCTGACTTAACTAAGGAGTGGATCAATATTTCCGGATACGGTGAGATTCATGAATTAGAGACCAAGTTTGGGTGCACCATGATTAGAGAATCATTGAACAAGAGTTGTTCACTCATTGGCTAACCCATCACCAATAACTGTTAGGTGAGGTGATGAGTCAGTTGGTGAGACCGCACCACCCACTAGAAATCATTAATCATGGAGATTTTCGCATCTCTACAGAGGGAGTGTAGGGATCCGAGAAAATAGTGGGAGCTAATTTGTTTAAAAATAAAATTTCTAAACAAATTGTCAAGTCAAAATTACAGTATCTAACTAGAATCTTTGACTCTCTACAGGAAAATGTCTGCGTCCAACCCACTAGGCACGTATCCTGGACACACATAGACTGACTCGGACCCAATTATAAAGATTGGCTCAGGAACTACAAAATCATTTTGGGTTCGAGAAGTTAACTCATGTATTGGACCAGGATCCCTCCCACCTTACCAGCTCGTCCATCCATTGAACAGAGAGCATCTCTGAAAAATGGATGGATGAAGATAATAAGGCCAGATATTACATGTTGGGCTCGATGTCTGATGAGCTCCAGCGCCAACATGAAGATATCAAGACTGCTCGCCAAATGTTGGCTCACCTGCAAGGAGATGTTTGGTGAACAGAGTCGCGCAGCCAAATATCAAGTCACTAAATGACTTTTTAAGGCTAAGATGCATGATGGACAGTCAGTCCAAGATCACTGTCTGATGATGATCAAGGACTTGGAAGAGCTTGAGAAGCTCGGAGTGAAGTTAGACTTGGATCTGCAGAAATGATATAATTCTGCAATCCTTGACTGATGCATATGGGCAATTCATCATGAACTTACCATATGCATAAACTTCAGAAATTCCTTGGCTAAGCTTATGAATATGCTGGTTACTGCTGAGCTTTCTATGAAAGGTTCTAAAGGCTCAGTTCTTGCTATGGAACGGACTTCTTCCAAGAGAAAGTCTTTTGGAAAGAAGAAGTCTGTGAAAAAGCAAAATGGAAGGTGGAAAGAAGAAAAGGCAGAGCTGAAGAAGAAGGTCGTTGACAAAGAAAAGTGTTTTCCATTACAACACTGACGGCCATTGAAAGCGAAACTGCCCTACTTACCTGGCCATCCTAAAGAATAAAAGGAGATAGGTCCTTCTAGAGGTAATGCTCGTTATTGAATCTAACCTTATGGTTTCTTCTACATCTAGTTCGGTGCTTGACTCTG